>JARJLF010000193.1:0-304879 GCA_029378395.1 Mycena leptocephala
CTCTGGCGACACCGCGTCGCCCCCCTCCGCTCGGGCACCCCGTCGGGCAAGATAGCCATTGTCACTGGCACCGACGGCAGCCCATCACCGCAGACGACGGCTCAACATTCACCTACACCAACCCCTATGGCGGTACTTGGTATTGGGACGTCAATGACCCCTTCAACAACGGCGCCCGCCCTCAGTCCTGGTCCCCCGCCTCAACGAGACCTTCAACTACGGCGTCGACAAAATTAGGGGGTGCGTCTTTTTCTGTAAACTTTACGCCTATTACTCTAATTATCGTTTCCAGTGTCAATATCGGTGGCTGGCTCGTGACCGAACCAGTACGTGCCTGCCCTGTCTGCCCCCCCGTATTAACCTCGCTCCTCGTAGTTCATCGTCCCTGGCCTCTATCAGACCGTCCAGGCATCGGCCCGCCCAACATCAGGTCATCGACGAGTACACCCTCTTGCAGGCCGGCGGGCAGGCCGCACTCGAGACCACTACAAGACCTTCATCACCGAGCAGGACTTTATGCAGATCGCGGCCGCCGGCCTCAATTTTGTCCGCATCCCATCGGCTACTGGCCATCGAGGTCCTCGATGGTGAAGGCTTCCTCCCGCAGATATCATGGACGTACTTCCTCAAGGCCATCCAGTGGGCTCGCAAGTACGGTTTGCGCATCAACCTCGATCTCCACGCGCTCCCCGGGTCCCAGAACGGTTGGAACCACTCGGGCAAGCTGGGCACCTATAACGTCCTCTATGGCCCCATGGGGATCGCCAATGCGCAGGTAAGGACGTGTTCCGCCTCATGCTAAGTGCGCAAGCTAACGGCGTGCAGCGCGCGCTCGATTATATCCGTATTATCGCCGAGTTCATCAGCCAGCCGGAGTACCGCGACGTCATCGCCATGTTTGGCGTCACGAACGAGCCGCAGGGAAATCAAATCGGTCTCGACGTTTTGCAACGCTAGTGCGTCCCTGTCCAGTTTCTTTTGAAAATAAGTTGGGATCGACTAACACGCCACAGCTACTACCAGGCATACCAGAACGTGCGGCTCGCGAGTGGCACGGGGCAAGGTAACGGGCCTTTAGTGTCGTTCCACGACGGGTTCATCGGACTGGACAAGTGGGCCGGCTACCTTCCAAAAGCCGACCGCGTGTCGCTCGACTCGCACCCATACCTGTGCTTCAGCGGGCAGAGCACGGCGCCGATTTCGACCTACGGGAGCACGCCGTGCAATGCGTGGGGCAGCGAGTTCAACAACACCATGTCGGACTTTGGGTTCATCGTTGCGGGCGAGTTTAGCAATGCGGTGACGGACTGCGGGTTGTATGTCAATGGCGTGGGGCAGGGCGTGCGGTATGAGGGCACCTATATCAATGACGGGCCGTGGCAGAACCTTGGGGATTGTGCTACCGATTGGCTCGACTATCCCAATTGGGACAATTCGACGAAGACGGCGTACAAGACGTTTGCAAAGGCGAGCATGGATGCGCTGCAGGTGGGCTGTCTTTTTTTCTTCTCTTACGCAATAAACGATTACTGACGTGCGCGCGCAGAACTGGTTCTTCTGGACGTGGAAGATCGGCAACTCGACGGCGGGCAAGATCGAGGCGCCGCACTGGTCGTACCAGCTCGGGCTCGAGAATGGGTGGATGCCCGAGGACCCGCGCGACGCGGTCGGGCAGTGCGGCAACAACGTGCCCTGGAACGGGCCCCTCAGCGCTTGGCAGACAGGTGGTGTGGGCGCAGGCGCGATCCCCACCGACGTCCAAGCCGCGCTCGCGTGGCCGCCCCATCAATTGCCTTTGCCAACGGCCAGACAAGCCCCGGGAACGCACTGCCGACGTACGCACCCGCGGGGACGGCGGTCACGCTGCCCGGTCCGGCGATCACACCCGCGAGCGGGGAGCCGAGCACGACAGCGAGCGTGAACGTCGGGAGTGGATGGGCGAACCCGAGCGACACGGCGGGATGATGAAGCCCATTGCGGGGTGCAGCTATTACGACCCGTGGGTAGGTTCGGCGACGCCGCCGCCCGCGCCGCTGTGCACTGCAGCGCCCCCTACTGCGCGTGCGGTGGCGATGGAGGCGCGGATTACGCCACCGCCGTAGTGCTTGTGTGTCTGACGTCGTGCATCCGTGCGTGCGTGTAGTCGCATCGCATCGCGCACGCACCCTTGTATTTGTGCCGCGGCCTGTATATCGCAACGCATCGCATCGTCGCGTGCCTGCCGCCGCGTTCCGCTCGTTGTTCCTTCTCGTCTCGTTCCGTTCGTATTTGCATGGACCTTGGACTCGGATTATTCATTGCTCACTCACTCTCTCATACTTGGCATAATTTTGGCTTGGCATATGGGCGTCCCCCTCCCGCTTCCCCTTCACTCTACGCACCCCTCTACCCTCTACCGTACGCCGCCTTACCGTACACCGTGCGTAACCCGCCCTACTAGTGTAGTATATACCGCCCCGCACTCCGCCCACTGACGATTGATTACTGCTCACTACATCTATTTTATTCCGCTGCTACTAGTAGTTATACGTACCCCATAGGCATCCAACTTGACGACACACAGACAGACAAACACCAAACAGACAGAGATCGGTATTGGTGTTTTATCTTATTCTACTACAGTTATACATTGCATGCGCTTTCGAGGGAGGGGAGAGGGCGAGATTACAGAATAAGTGTACAGAAAGATACATGTAGTCCGGATGAGTGCTATATGGATTGTACATTCAGGGAAATCAGTGCTCGCCGCTTGTCGTGGCGTATCGGTCCTCCAAGTCCTCCTGGCCGCCGAAGCCGCCCTCAAAGTCGCGCTCCCGCGCGTCGGCTGCGGTTTTGGCCTCCGCCGCCGTCGACTCGTCTTTGGATTTATTGTCCGTCTCAGCGCGCAAGGCGGCAAGCTGCGCTTGTTCCTAAGGCCATAGTAGGTCTCATTGTGAGCGGAACGAAATGTGGATGCAGGCAACTATACCTTTTGGTGGACATACGCCGCTTCTTCGGCCTGCTCTCTTGCTTTCCAGGATTTGTCCTACAGTGAGTGGTTAGTGCAGGAAAGATAAATGGACGGGAGGACCGGACTTGAGATGTGGACATGGTGGTTCGGGTGAAGCCGGTTCAGTTGGGAGCCGACGCTTTGACCGGTGATGTCATTCTGTCGGCACTCGGCCCGGATGGGAGCCAGACTATTTCTTTCTTTCTTCTTCTTCGCAGGCAGAACTGAGACACCGCTAGTCTGTTTCGATTCTCAGAAATATTAGGAACGGTGTATATGTGAATAACCTCACGGTGCGGGAAATTTGGCGGCTGTGAGCGTCGTGTTTGCGTATGACGTTCCAAACGTTGCATAAATCAAACCGGAAAAAAAACTTTTGAGTTGAGAAAACTTTTTTTGGTCACCACCCAGAATCCTTCTAGATTACATCCATACATAGCATATGCATGTAATAACAGTATCACCTCATCCTGGGACCCTCAATCTTGGATTCGTGGCCCGATTGAGTGCCATCAATTGAATTTGATGGGCCGACATATTGCGAACGGCAAGCGTACGGCTCGATCCTCGGTCTAGTATTCAATTCAGGGCATATATCATTTGGAGACACTGATTGCATGGCAAGCCAATTGCATTCAGGTTCAACTCTAAAAAATTTGCGAATTTCGGAATTGTGCGGAAATTCCGAGGAAAATTCAAAGTTCCGAGCTGGTCAAACTTTTTTTTGAGCCCTCCCATAGAGGACGCATAAGGACATGGCTTGAGGTTGGTTGGATGGCTGTTTATGTCCCCGAGCTTGTTTGAGACTTAGAACCCAACACAGGGTGCGCCGGGACATCCCGAGCCCTTGATCTCGGGTGATGGCAACCAAATCTGGCCACGAATACACCATTGAAGGCCCCAGGACATTGTAATACTACTATTTCACTGATACAATATGTATAGATGCAATCTAGAAGGATTCTGGGTGGTGACCAAAAAAGTTTTCCCAACTCAAAGTTTTTTTTCCGGTTTGATTTATGCAACGTTTGGAACGTCATATTTGCGAGTTTGGAAGACGAAATACATAGCGAGAATGATTGCAGAGACGGGAAAAACTCGAACAAGGGCCCTGAGTCGCGACTCGTTAATCCAACTTCCAAGTGCCCTTATGTCTGTAAGTATGTGCAGTTCGCAAATTCTGCATTCTGACTACAAGTGCCCAAATCAGACGAATAAAATAAATGATTGAATACAATAGTAAGTGCGTGGAAATCTAAGCTGAAGCCCTAAAAGAATAAATCTCTATGCGTACGACTTGTCCTCCTGGAATGACGGACGCGACATGTCCTCCTTGAGCCTAACAGGCGTGTACTGCGGATTTACAGCCCGCGTCTGCCCGATTTTCCTACCGCGCCGGACGAAGCCCATGACACCAAGGAAGGCGAGAACGAATAGAATGAGGAGGTTGGCAGAGAGCAAGCCGATGATGATCGGTGCATATTTGTCAATTTGAGAGCCCGTTGTGCTGGACGAACCGTTGTCGGCAAGGTCCACTGAGACTTTTCCCGAGATCGTGGTGGTTTGAGGGCACGAGCTTGAGTCAGAGGAGGACCCACTACCTGAGTTGCTGGAGCCCGAACCCGAAGATGAGCTTGAGTTAGAAGACCCGGACGACGGGTTTGAGGCCCCGCTCAAAAAAAAACCGTCGAAAAGCAGAACGAGGTCCGCAGGCGCAATCTCGGGGGGGCTCTTGGCGAGGCGCCGTCTCCGGACGCGGCGGAAATCATTCGAGGCCTGCCACTCGTTTGTCTGGGAAAGAAATTGCACATATGGCGCTGTCGTGTTGTCGCCGAACGAGAAGCTACCGCAGAGAAATAAGCGTCGGCGAATATGAAGAAGAAAAACGCATACACGGTGTACACATTGCGCAGGAACGAGGCGCCGAGCACAGCATCGTCAGAAGTCTCCGTGTTCGTGATGGTGCCGCCGTTAGTGACAGCGCCGACACAAATGGTGTAGTTGACACCATCTGGGCCAATCTGCGTGAACATATCGGACAAGTCAAGCGGGTGGATAGGATAAGGGTGGCCACTGTGGGACAGTGAGCACTTGCCAAGCGGCGGGATAGAAGCACACTAACTCGAAGTACGCGGTCATGCTGATTGTTTCGTTGCAAGGCACCACCCACACGTCCGTGTCGGCACTCCAATGCGGGCTCGATATCGACGAGTTCTTTGCAAGAACTGCGCCTGGGACGGAGGAATAGATGGCGGATACGATCTCGGGGTTCACATGAATATTTGTGGTCCCTGTATCGAGCAAGATAAGTTTCTTCCCAGGGAGCGTGGTCTCGCTGTTGGCAGTCCATGGAATATCCACTCCGTTGACCGAAAAGCCGTCCAACAGGGTACGCCAGCTCTGCGCTCCTTCCGGGAACAAGGGACGCTTGGGCTCCCACTCAACGTCTGCATACTTTTCGTCGTAGTCACCGATCGTCAAAGAAGCGTCTGCGGAACCCTTTTTGTCCCCGAGACGCGACAAAGAAAAGGTAAAGAACCGCCCCATGTCTGGGTTCATGTCAAAGATGCTGGAGAGCACCGATTTCCCAATCGATGGATCCATGCCTGTCGCGGCGAGTGCACTTTCGATACCACCGCCGGGACCGTCGAAACCGAGGCCGACGAGACCACAAATGCCATTATTTTCACACTCGAAGGAGAATCCTTCGCTCTAGAGGACGACTCATTTCAGTAAAGGGAAATTGAACTCGACCGGCGGTAGACATACATCGGTGACATTGATGAAAGCTGGATCCGACTGTTTAGTCGCAGTACTTGGATGTCATGCTGGCACTTTACCTTGGCTAGGGATCCTATGCCCCGCAATGTCGACCTCGCTGAGACCGATCGTGCCGTTAATGTACGTCTGGCCTTCACCGTACGGGATTTTGTGAGTAACACCGGTGCTCTCGAAGGATACAGTGGATGGGGGGCTAACCCACAAGTCGGTCGAGCCCGTATCAAGGGTCACATTTATAGCTGAAGTGGCCGGGTTTGAGTGGGGTGCTTTTGAGTCTGCTTAATGGGACGTACAGGTGCCCGCAATATTGAGGGTGGCGGTATACTGAGAAATGGTTAATGACTGTGTGGGCAACAGTGCGTGCTACTTACGCGGTCGTTCTTGATGTTGTTAATATCGTCAGCGGTGGAGACGGCGCGTGGCGTGGCCACG
Organism: Mycena leptocephala; assembly: GCA_029378395.1. Classification (NCBI taxonomy): domain Eukaryota; kingdom Fungi; phylum Basidiomycota; class Agaricomycetes; order Agaricales; family Mycenaceae; genus Mycena; species Mycena leptocephala. Next base: position 6,203 of record JARJLF010000193.1, read on the forward strand.
AGAAGAAAGAGGGAACGGAGGGCTATAGAAAAGAGCATATTAAAAGGGAGAAAAGAATGGACACCATCCGGATTCGACGGTCCTATATATACTTGGCGTACACTCTGGACACTCCTGGAGTTTCCTGGAGTTTCAGAATCACCGTACCGATAGCTGTGCGCGCACAGGCACCGACATCGTGCGTCCTCCCGGCGGGCCGATTGAAAATTCTCAAGTTGTACGGTCTGGATCAAAAGAATGACACGAAAGATGCATTGGCACTCCTGAGGAATAGAGTCTGTACATAACCGGGCAAGAAGAGACCTGAATACACGGCTGAAGACACCGTTGCTGAAAATAAGGGTTGACTGCACCATTCTGCACCATCAAATTTACGCACAAATTTGAAAGGCTTGGCACTGTCGCCCATGCAACTCACCGGCGGTTGAGAATTACCGTGAGCAGACCGGTTTGCATGTTTCAGGCTGTTGTCAGGCCCTGATAGGAGTGTCCATGCGACTGCGTTTCAATGAAAGAAAGAAAACCAGATAGGGCGGCGACTCCGGTGAGGATTGGACTTGGCGGTGGATTTTGGGTTTAATGAGTCAGCTTCCCCGCCGTCGACGCGTCTTTGGATTTATTGTTCATCTCGGCGCGCAGTACTAGTGCAGCGAGCTGCCCTTGTTCCTGAGGCGGACCACATTGGGACATGGTGGTTCGGGTGAAGCCGGTTGGCAGCTAGGAGCCGACGCTTTGACCGGTGATGCCTTCCGCCGGAATCGGCCCGGATGGCCAGGCAGGACTGGTCCCTTTCCGCTTTCGCCTAGTTCGATCTCCTTCTACTTTAGTGTATCGTGGGCCTGGCAAAATTCCTGTCCATTTTGTACCTTGCCTGAGTATCGGGCTCAAACACTCTTCGAGCCCACAAGAGGCTCGCAGGCCATTTCCAGTCATCCCCACAAAAAGAAAGAAACAGAGAAGAGGCATCAATGAGCACTACGATACATTCTTTACTGCCATAGAGGTCAGTGCAGATAAGACGAAAGGAGCGGAGAACTTACGGAGAAATTATGGGGAATCGGACACCCCTGACGTCCTAAGAACAGCTAAAGGACAACGTTCGAATCGAGGCGAATGCCCTCTGGTAGGTGTTCTGAGATCTAGGGCTCGGGTTCGTTATGTGTAATTCCTGTAGCGCGCAGCCAGATCTCAATATAAATGCTGCCAGTGAGGCAATTGGGTCTGGCCCCAGGAGTGCTTCCGCGATTTGGAGTCTGCGGAGAGCAGGGACAATGAAGGTGGCGAGGTATGGGATTCGCGGGTGTGGACGTAGGTCATTCAAGACCAATGACTCCAAGTACCGAAGCTCAACATCAGCAGGCTGGCCACCGTGATCGTAGAACCTCTTGGGGGAGAAGTAGAGGCCCAGCGTGCAATTTACCAGGTTAGTTGTCTGCTTTAAGAGTGGGGTACATTCGTCAGGATATATCCTGTTCAACGTCAGCGAAGTCAATTGCACCCATGGCAATATGACATGCGAGGCAGCAACGCTATCAAGAACGACAGTGCGTAGCAGAGGCAGCTCGCGGAATGCGACAGCGTTCATCGCCTTGGCACTGGCAGCGTAATAGTCCAGTGTCAAAGCTAGGTGGCGAAGCAAAGGCATCGGGCCTTCAATGGTGGGCAAAAGGGTTGGCGAAATATCAAGCGTCAGATGCTCCCAGCGTGTACGGTGATGAGCGGCTGCTGAAAGGACCCTAGATGCGTACATCCGAGCGTGGTCCTCACTAATGTCGATAGAAAGCGGACAATCCCCGGACCTGCTCAGCCACATATCGAATATTTGGACTTTTTGAGCAAAGGGAATGAATGGTCTACAGGATAATGAAATGGCCCTCCAGAGCGCGGGGATAGACAGTGCAATTTCTCTCCATCTACTGCAGATGTATGTCAAAAAAGTCGGCGAGCGAATCCCGGCAAGGGGTGGGCGGAGGGGGTAGATTGGAAGACAATGGAGGAAAATCTCCGATATGATTTCATTCGGCAACGTCAAAACAGGGTACTTGTAGGCGTCGAGTCGCTGGCGCACTACCGATTTCTCGGTCCGCAGTGTAAAAAGGGAGCGCCTGAAACCAAAGGGCCGGGAGAGCTCAAGATCCAGTATGTGGGCTTCGATATCTGCGACGCGACCACGATCTGCTTCAAGGGTGGCGAGCATCGCGGCGAGACGCAAACCAAGAGCAGCACTGCCACTGATCTGACTTTTCGCTTTGACCAGCTTACCGTCCCAGTATACTTATACGACCGAGGATTTGGGCCGATTTATGCATTATATTTCTCCGGGAAGATTTTAGACCACTCGACCACTCGACGCTGTTGTACACAAGGACTGTTTGTGTATCAGCGTATGAAGACAGTCGATACTCTTGGTTGGCACGCGCCGGTAAAATCCAATGGGAAGGGCACTAGGTTTCAACGCACCAGCGCTAAAATTAGCTGGTTCGAACCGTGACAGAAAAGCAAGGAAAGACCGGCAGTACATATTATTCGTATACTAATTACACTTGGGGGTCACTCGTTATTTTCGTCCTCCGAAGGGCCCTCTGAGTCACCCTCATCGGACTCCTCATCCTCTGCATCTGAGGCCTCACTTCCATCTCCGTATTGATCGTCATCATCAGGCTCCACCTCGACAATGATGCTCAATCCCAACTTTCCAAATGCCCTCAGTTTTTTACAAGCTGAGTCACTCACGTTCCGCCAAAACCAAAGGGTCACCGCAGTCAATGGCGAAAAAGCTACCGCGTTGTCTGCCATTTCAAGTCGGGATTTCAGCATGCGGACGACGGATTTGTGACTGCACTGTTGAGTGCCAGCCACATATAATGATTTTAGTTTCGGAATAAGGGGAGATGGTGAATCTTGGGCTGCTCCCCAGGTAAGGGATTCCCAGATTTGATTCGTGAATTGTACACCGCTCCCACCCTCTGAAACTCTGAGATGGTGCAGCCGAGGCATATCAGCGAGGCATGACGCAAATTGGTTATCGGTGAGACTGGATCCTTGCATTGTGAAGTCTTCAATGGATTTACCGGTTCGTGTAATGAAGGACGGGAGCCCTTGGAAGAAGGTGTGGTCAGTCACCATCCCCGCATTCTCTGACTCGATCGAAAGAGTCGACAGAACAGAACAGGTGAGACAGCTCCACAAAAGGAGGAGATTGGCGTCGACGACGATTTTGAGAGTCCGCAAGCCGGAATGGGATATGGGAAGATGTTGCAAGGGAGAATCTCTTGTGACAGTGAACTTGCAGGCGACTGCTGCCAAGGCTTGGCCCAAAATATGAAGGCAATCATACGCCGAGCATTCCCCCACATCAATGTGTGTTAATTGCGACCATGGCAAAGTCTGCCATTCTCCCCCGGCCGTAATATCTGTACCACCGAGGCTGTCGAGATAGAGAATGCGTAGCTCCGGCATGAAGCGTATTCCTATCCTGGGCGTGGATCGTGCGTTCGCAGGCTCCAGGTCGTCGTCGTGACTGACGCAAAGCGCTTCTAGCATCGGCGCATAATCTGGCAGAAGACCATAAAGAGAGTCATAGAATGAATCCGGGACATTAGCAAGGTCCAAAAAACGCCAACGTTGAGCGTAAGGCAAGATAATCCTGATAAGCTCCTGCCAATGATCGATGGTCTGCTGCGTGATGATGTCTCGCTCGGATGGCAGTATCCAGTGGCGATACAACCGAATGGACAATGGCAGCGATCCTGATCTCTTCAGCCACATATCGCAGAGAGAAATATTGGATCGTATTTTCCTATTTCTGCATTCGAGAGATATTGAGTTCCACAGTCTCGGCGTGGATAACGCGATAGATCTCCAGTCGCGACAGATTCTCCCAAAAATCAGCGGAGCTTGATCACGGAAGGGCCTGACGATATACTTTTTTTCGAAGACTTCGCCGTAGTCATACAGGTATGATGGACAACTTCCTGTTTCTGCTTCGATTTCAGCGAGCTGCAGAAAAATCTCCGCCATGACTTCTGGAGGAACACGTCTAATGGGAGCGATGAGGGCTTTATGCTGCTCAGAACAGCGCAGAGAAGGCGATCGATAATGAGCTCCTTCCGCGCGACCTCTGCGTCGATTTCCCGAGTAAAATCGCGGATAGCAGCTGTTTCAGATACAGCAGGCATCCTCTCTTGAGCAATAACAGATTGGAACGGCGATGGGATGGGGGTCCGTGGAGGATGTGTCTTGCCGCAGTCAACGCATACTGTACTATTACGACCAAAGGTTCAGGTGACGGGTGACAGGGGGTCATGAACTGAACAATTTTGACCTAGGTGACAGTGACTTTGCGATTTTGAGGCCCAAATAGGGCGAAAAATGTCAAAATTTCTGGTCCGGCGTTCGCCGGACTACCATATATGGGAATTTTCTCGTGATTGCCGAGGAATGAACACCAAATCCAGTGAACAATTGGTGACATGGTGTGAACCTTTGGTCGTAATAGTACAGTAAGGTGAAGAGTCGTTCATGATGTTCGGACGTCATACCTCGATACTTGAATTTGAGTAGGAGAAAGATTTGAGAAAGATCACGACCTACGGAGGAGAAATTCGGGGGCTTTTAGTGTCTTGAGGCTTCAACGGGGAGCTTGTATATCGCTTGGCTAATGGTTTCAAGCAAAAACGCGTCGCGTCACAAATCACATCACTGTGACGTAATTGAGGCAAAAATAGCGGCTTGTTCTCGAATTATTTCAAAGGCACTCAAAACATATTCAAAATAAGTTTTTTTCGCTCTACATAGCCCTTACAGGCAAAGAGCAACGGGGCAAGCTACGCGTCTACAGTATCCACCGACCTTGAGCAACAAGCCCTTTCATGTCGAATAGATATCCGAAATTCGTGTTTTCGCGTCCCAGATAGAGACGTGCCTGACGATCCGCGTAGACTAGAAGAATATTATCCCGCCCCTCTCCAGTGGAAAGGCCGATTTCGGTATTAAATATTGGATACTCGCAAGTGGAACCCATCCACGTCGATCACCGCGATGGTCCCATCCTGTTGTAAAATGCACAAAACGCAACCGCGCAATCCTGCCTCTTGTGGCGGAATTGAACTCGTCCTATTAAAGGTGTGGTGAAAATTGACGATCGCGAACAGAGGGTTAGCGTGCTGGAGAAAGAACTGTTGTCAGTCAAGAATGGTGTCGCCGGGATTCGGGAAAAAATCAACCACACTCCGCTGCTCGTCACCACCTCCAACGACAAACCCGGGCCACGTTCAATCCGGGGACGCAGCTTTCGATCGCTGTTAGGGACATTCAAGCCTGAGATGTTTGCGTTGGTCTAGTCGTGGTTGTCGGTCGAACTTAAGCGAAGTAGACCAAGCTCGATTTCGCACGCTTTGAGTGATCACGTAATACACGGCCACGTGTTAGAGTACATAAGCGCCCAAAGCGCGTTTTCTTAGCGCTCGCTGCGTCGCTTATCGATTTTTGGCCAAAGTTCGATTGTTATTTTCTCTCTCGTCTTGCCACTCGTCTTGCATCCACTATGAGACGCGGTTTCTTGAATAACCCGCCTAAATCCAAGCCAAAGTCTAAAGATTCGCGTACGAAAGCTTCGGCACCCCAAACCTACCAGCCCTGCCACCAAAAACGACGCGTCTTCTACGTGAGCTCTTCAAGTACCCGACGAGATATCCTCTAACACATTCCACAGGAACGATACTACTAAACCTGAGCCACCAAAACCAGATGCAGAAATCCCGCCCTTCAATCCGCACCGCCCACCTGAGTGGCTCCTCAAAAACAAGAAAGGCGAGACGCGCTTCATCTTCCGTCGTTGGCCGCGCGACCCCAAGGGGGAGACCGCCACGATGGATCCTAAGACGCCGTTGGGCAAGATGGCGCCGAATGGGATTATGTACTGGGGCGCGACACTCTACGATTTCTACTTTTTTCTGCCCATGCCCAGCGTCCCGGCCTATCTAGGAACGAGCACGGGCAGCCGTCTGGCCGCGAAGATGCGCGAGTTCGGCGAGCTCGAAGCAGCCGCGCCGGAGATTTTCTGGGCAGACAAGGAGGAGGATCCGTGCCAGCTCGTGCTGCCCGAGGAGATTGGCCGTGACATCGTCCCTTGGGAGGGCCGCCTGAGCTGGTGTAGAGGAGAGTATCAGTCTGTGAGGTCCGAGGAGCATGCGCGCGCAATCGAGGTGCCACTCCAGAGCCTCCCGCCGACGAGCACTACGACATTGCCGCTATTAAGCCCGAAAACTATCCTGGGCCCTGGCCTATCGTTCCCTTTTCTTTCCTCAAGCGTGGCCAGCCCAAGCTCGAGACCCTGATCCCATATACTCTGCTCCCAAAAAAATTGATAATTCACGATCCAATGAAGCTTCTGACGATGCCGGAAGAGGTCGCAAAAACTGACTGGAGTAAGATGCCCGACATAACTCACATATACGAACTCCAGCCTCTCACTGCAGCGGGATTGCAAAAATCGGACCACCAACACGAGGTATATCGCAGGCGCGTCGATGAAAACGACTTCCTTATTTTGCCCGACGACACGGACGACGAGACGGCTCTGCCTATTCTCAGGATCAAGGTTCCACCGTACCCTCACAAGAAAATAACCCCCGCCGCACATCTGTACATTTCGCCTAGCAGCAAAGCAGGAACGGGCAACCATTCAGAGGTTTATCACGCAGAATGGGAGCTACCCAGGTCGTTGCTCGTACCGGACATCTTTTGTCAAGAATGCGTCAACGAAGAGCTCCGAGCGATGCGTGAGAGCGGCGAACTGGAACAGATTGTCGCCGATGCAGTGGGCGACGAACCCTACGGCCATCAAACCGACAAGGTGGAGGTCAAGCCCGCATATGCAGTCGATATCTCCCAGCGTTGCCAGCCCAGCCACCAAGACGACGAGAGTGTGGCGCCCGACATCCGAATCGTCGAACCGCGCAAGTTCGAGTGCACGCGGGTGTACAAGGGCCCCATTGTCGACATTCACACAAAGGTCAAGTGGCAGACGCCCGGGCGCGACGAGACCTGCGCGCACCGTCGAGGAGGTATTATGTTCGGCGGGCCGGACAACCGCGAGCGCTCCCGCCCACCGACGGCCGCAGTGCGCGTGTGCGCGAAGCTTTCGCACAAGGACGACCCCCACCTCGCGCGCGAGGCGAAGGTATACCAGGCATTTGCATCACACCTCTCCGAGCATTGGAGCGGCTACAACCTTGTCCGCCCCTCCCGCGAGCCCGTCCCCGTCGGCGCCGTCGTGCCGCAGTTCTACGGCTACTACGCCCCTGCGCCGCGCGAGCCCGGTGCAGAGTACCTCAGCCCGGTGATGCTGCTCGAGAACTGCGGGATGCCGCTGGATACGGCGGTTTTGAACGCGGACCAGAAGAAGGAGTGCTGGTCGCTGGTGTACCGCTTGCACCACGCAGACTGGCTGCACGAGAGCGTCGCGAAGCGAAACATTTTGATGCAGAAGGGCCCGCTGACGATGCCGCAAGGGTGGATGCGCGGTTATTCAGCGCCGGCGACGGCTGACGACATTAGCTTCAGGGTCATCGACTTTGGGCGATCAATGTATTTCGGGACAGAGGCCAAAGACGACGAGGAAGATATGTACCAGGAGCTCCGTGCGAATGGCAATGTCGACGAGCGCATTCGTCGAGAGAGGGTAGCAGCAGATAGTTTGCTTTCACAGGGTTGTTGGGCTAAAACTGATTGAAATTAATAATCCCTGGTAATTTCCATTGTGCGCTGGAGGAAGCCTTCAGTCGGAGTCGTTGTACATATTCCGAGATTCGCAAGAGTCTTGAAGAGATTGGTGTTGTCACGGAAGAAGACCGATCGCCGCATAGCCACAGCGCTTCTTCGACTTCAAGCTTCAACTTCACCCTCTTCCACTATGCAAAATGCTTACCATGCGATGGCGCAGAAGCCAAGCCTACAGATTTACTCTGCAGACTTGCAATTCTATCCGCGGCGTTTATCCTCGATCGTCACTCCGAGCTGGCGTACAATAAATCAGAAATCTGTCACAAATCGATTAATCGTTTTCAGTAGTAATTCGCAGCTCAAATTCGAGGGGGCGATTCTCGTGCCTCAGGCGGCTCCTATTCCATGGCGTCGATGCTGCACCGAATGATTCATGATTGAGGTGTAAAACTGACTCGCAGGTCAGCGCGAAAACAGACGTTTGCGCCGCTAACCGATCTCTCGGAGTCTGAAGACAATGGTGTCTATCCACAGATGTATTTTCATAGACCGGTCACCGGTCTATGTACGTGTGACGTGGAGAATCGATATACAGGACGTTTTACACGTTTACACTAATAAAGATACTTTTACTGATACAGCACTCAACCCTCTATGCCCGCTATCCTCCGTGCCCCTGCTGTTGCTGCTGCTGCTGCTGCTGTTGCTGTTGCTGCTGTTGTTGCTGTTGCTGCTGCATATGCTGGATCTAAAAGATAAAACCACACAATTTAGCACGAGCCCACGACTAACGATGTTCGTTACGAACCACATGTTGAAGCTGCTCCGGAGTGTAGTTTTGAAGCCCCGTCAAATTCTGAACCGCCATCATGTACGGCGCTTGCGCGCGCGAGACCGCGTTCCCCGGCACCACTTGTGCCCCCGAGGTGGGCGTGGAGAGGACGTCCCCGCACGCACCCCGGCCACCCCTGGGTTGGCGCTCGACCCCGCTTGATGCGCTAATGCTTGCTGCTGTTGCTGAAGGAGTACGTGCTGCGCCATTCTTGCTTGCTGCTGGAGGAGATGTGCCTGCTGTTGTTGTTGTTGTTGTTGCGGCGTTATCGGCAGCCGGGGCCCCGCCATCGGCGACGCAATGCGCTGTTGGTGTTGTTGTTGTTGCTGCTGCTGTTGTTGTTGTTGCGAGATATTGACTTGGTTCCGCGCCGCTGCCGCTGCTGCTGCCACTCTTTGTTGCTGGGCCGCCTGGAGGGCTTGCATCTGTTGTTGTTGTTGAAGCAGCTGTGCCGATGTCTGCGGTTAGTTAGTTACTTATCAGTCGACGCCAGGAAAAACCCTACTTGCGCTTGAGTCTGCGTTTGCGCTTGCTGCGTCGGAGCAGCAGCTTGTGGTTGTTGGCCCTGAGGCGCCTGCGCTGATTGCGCTTGTTGAGCCGCCTGCGCCTGCGCCTGTGCTTGCGCCTGTGCCTGTGCCTGTGCCTGTGCCTGTGCTTGTGCCTGTGCCTGTGCTGCCTGCGCCTGGGCTTGAGTTTGAGTTCCAGGGGCTAGACGCTGCTGCTGGGCCGCTCGTGTCAGCTCCTCGTGCTTGCGGCGCACCGCGATCATGTCCTGCTGGTCCTTTAAATCCTTTTCGGCCTTTATCCGACTCAGTTCCGCTGGCGTGTACTTCGGCAGGCGGCTGTATTGTGCGTGTGTTTCATGTATCGCGGGCGGCTTCCGTTGGCTGGCTACAGGACACAGGTTAACTGCCAAAACAACCCCCAGAGACAGCACCACACACCAAGTAATTTTTGCGCTTGCTCCGCGCGCTTCTTCCCCGCTTTGCGCATCGTCTCTTGCACAAACTGATGCCGCCGCCGTTTCTTAGCATCGCTTCCCGACGCTGCTGGTGGCGGTCCCGACACGCTTACGCTCGCTAACCGCTTAATCCCTCGCGTCGTCATACTCGGTGTTGGTGTCGGCGGCGGTAGCGAGGGCGTCGGCGTGGCCGGGGGTTCGTCCACAGGAGCCGCCTCCTGCGGTTTTGACGCGAGTTCCGGTGCCCATCGCTCCTTCCACCGGTCTTGGCAGTCCCGCGGTGACCGTTTATCGGTTGAGATGGTCAGTCGTGCCGAGTTATAGCACTCGGAGATGAGGACCCAGTTGTTGGGATACTTGTCCGCGAAAGATTTGAGCAAATTGTCGTCGACGATGGTCCACATGTGCACAACACGCCTAGGAGTCTCCTTCGCCTCTTTTTCCTTTTCCTTGAGCTGTTGTTCCAGTGATTTCGGAGAGTTTGCGAACTTGGGGTTGAATAGATCTGTAGTCACCATATTTAACATCATTTTAAGCTGTTAGAACAATTGCTTACCGCTTAAACTATCCTGCATCTTGACCGGTGGTGTGTCCGGGTCCGAAGCAGGACAGTCGTCGGCATTCAACCAGTGCCCATTCTTCCAGCGCTTAGCCGGTTGCAATGGCCCAATGAGGGTCGGCTTCGTGTACATGAACTTGCCGATTGGGAACAGCTTCGTGTACATGGTGTCCTCCACCCGCTTGTTTGGGTCATCGCGGTCCGCCCGCTTTTCGGATTTCTTCGTCCGCCCCTCCGGAGCGTTCGCAGGGGGCGACGGTGCCACCTCCAACATCCCCAGCGGCGGCAAGTCCGAAAATATTTCAGACAGATCCGTTGGAGGAAATGCTGGATCTGCGCTCAACTCATCTGCGGATGCGTTCATCACCACACGATCCAAATCATTTAGATCGAGGAACAGCTTGTCCGCGTCCGAGTACGCAAGATATTCACGAAGAGGTGCATAGATATTGGCTTTCGCGGCTGGCTTGGCTCCGGATGTCGCCGAGACGCCAGCTTCCCCGTTACTACCCAATGAATCGGCCTGTGAGAGGGTGGGGTCGTCAGATGAATCCTTCAATCCTGGCGGCTTCTCCTGTTCTTCGATACTTTTATCTTCGGTGTCGTGTGTCTTCGGCACATCAGGCTTTTCGCCAGCGTCCTCCTCGTCCACGTCCATCTTACTCTCCGAAATCGCCGAATGCGGTTCCTCTGAATCTTCCCCGCGCTTGAATTCAACATTGCCGAACCCCGAATCCGTGGCAGCAGTATCCGGCCCCTTCTCTGCAGTATCAAGTGCGTCGTCGAGTATGGAAGAGGGCTCGAGAGCGTCCATAACGCTTTGTTTTTCTTGTTCATCATCATCGTCATCTTCCGACCCATAGTCGACTGCTAGCAAGGAAGTAGGAGGAGCGGACTCCATAGTGGGAGCAGAACTGTGCTCCATATCCATATCCACATCCGTAGGTTGCTCAAGGGGTAGAATATCCTCATCCAGCATGAGCTCTTCTTGCATAACATCGACACGGGGACGCTTCCAGCCAACACATATTCCCTTCGCAACTCGTTCCGCGAGGCTATTGAAGCAGTGCCACTCAAGGACAGCAGTTGAGAGATTGTAGGCAAGGGCCAACTTCCACTTCCGTTCCTCACGGAAGTCGATTCGCATCCATTTCTGAAATAAGAATTAACAGAAGGTCAAGGGCCGGTCTGGAGACACACCATCTCGTCCATAAGATAATCCCAGTGCGTTTTTGTCAATCCACCAACGCCCCGCTGTTTCTTCGGTTGTCGGAAGCTCCAGCGACCGGCATCTTTTAAGGACTCGACTTGTTCAAGGGCGCGTAGAAGCCTCATTTCAGCCATTGCAACCTGGAGAATGCAGTAAGCAACAATCATGAAACAGTGAAGGCAACACGAACACTCCACTCCCGACTATTTAGGCACTTGGGCGCTCGCGAAACTTTGGAATGTACCGGGTTCGCGCGTATCATAGCTCCCCATCGACTCACGCCTAAGGGTGTCCAATCGTCCTTGTCCTTGACTTTGTCTCCTCCATTGTTCTTCTCACGCTCCTTGTGCTTACGCTGTTGCTTCGCCGGTTTGGTCTTCCGACTGAAGTCCGCTGGCAACGACTTGAGGGGTGGTAAGGTGTACGTCGGGTGGTACCCGTGTCGTGATTGTGGGGGTGTAACAGGGGTCTCGGGCGACACCTGCGGTGGTAAAAGCGACACGGGAGAAAAGTCGAAGGAAGGGGGAGAGAGAGTTGATACAGGTTCACGTATGAGAACAGGCAATTGTGGTGTCGCCGCAATGACGATAGGTTGGGGAGTGGGCTCTTTAGTAGTGTACTTGGTGTCCAAGTCCAATACTGGCGAGGGAGACTCAGCTCGCGCGACGACTTGCGCTTCTGTCTGTACCCCCTCATCATCTTCATCTATCACCATGGATTCAGCTTCGGATAGCGGGGTGTCTGGACGAACTGCCTCAGTTGGCCGGTCGTTGTCGACTTCTAGCTGGTCCCTAGGCTCTTCCACTGGGACAGGAAGGTCATCCATCGTTACATCTTCAGAAGCCTTGACCTCTACGTGTTCGAAGTTATCGATGGAATTGGTGGCAGTGGGTCCAGGAGAGTCAACGGCGGGTTCGGGTTCCGGTTCGGGCTCAGGTTCCGGTTCGGGTTCAGTGGTCGAGGGGGGTGTCAATTCGTCGTGAACCGAAAAAAGGTCCTCTTCAACAACTATGTCATTAGCCTCTGTAGGCGGTTCATCGACCTCGGGGGACGCCACATCAACCTCGGTCGCTTCCTCCGCGGCGACGCCCTGCACGTGAACTGGACCCTCACTCAAAGTTGCCGAAGCCTCGTGTCGGTCCTCCGGCACCGTATCCTCCACTACAATAGGAACTTCGGATTCCACGCTTTCCAATGGTGGGTGGACAATTTGGACAAGGTCTTCTTCGTCTGTGGTATCTCCGTTCACAATTATGACTTGTTCCGCGTCCATCGCGTCGTCACCATCCACCACAATGATTGTCTCCGGAGCAGGTGTGTCGACGACATGAATTGGTTCGGAAGGAGCCCGAGACTGGCTATGAACCGATTTGACTGACACAGTAGGCGTGCCGATGAGATCAAGTTCGTCGTCCGATTCTGGAGGAGGCGAAGGTTGAACGGGGATGGGGCTGGCACGAGATAGGGGCGGAGAGTCTGGTTTTTCAACAGCTGGAGGCTCAGGAGAGGTGGCATCCTGAATCTGCGGAAGTGCGTCTGGGAAAGGCGGTCCTTCGCTGTCTAGAGCTTCAAGGGCCGGCGTTTCGTCACTCTGCTGCGGACTAGACGGGGGCGGCGAAGGGCGCGGAGACGAAGCGACTGGCTCTGGGGTGGGTGCCGAAATAAGTTCATTCCGACCGAGATTATCTATGCTTCCAGTGTCCGGACTGAAGAATAATCAATGAAGAGAGCAGGAAATGATAGTTTATTATTATTACGCACTTTTTGTCCAAGTCGAATTTGTCCAAGAAGGCAGCCAATTCAGCGTCGTCCTCGTCCTCCTCCAACTTTATGATCGAGCCAACACTTTGCCGTTTCTGAACCATATGGAACATTTGGCGAAGGAGCGCATTTCTACGCTGAGAAATGACTCTGTTACATACAAACTTTAGCTAAAGCCGCCGCAGCATAAATTGGATCATACTTGAGTTGTGCGACGCGCTCTTCGACCAACGAGTCCAATGTCTTGCCTTCCATTGTGCCACCCGATTGAGGCCACAGATTGGGAGTCTAAAACACGATATGTTGCGAGTAACTTGAAGTGCACAGACTACAATGTGGAAGGAAAGAGAAGTAAGAAGAGTTCGAATTTCGTGAAGCAGGTCACAGACAGAGTCGATGACTGCCTTTTTGGGAATGCCTGCCGAACCAAGCCGCAGCCAAACAAACCACGACCAGGGTTGAACTTTTAGCTAACCCTCACGCACGATTCCGCCGATTGAACCGTTGCACCGTTCTGACTTTGGAGATAAAATAAAAGGCACTACCGAAGATATGTGCATCAGGAGAAGGTGTTCCTTAAACCCAACTTGAACCTCAATTTGAAAGTTAGTCCCTCAGAAATTCTTCTACCCGAATATATCACTGTTCAATCCGACCCGCTTTCTCGCCGTCGGATATATGTGCCATGTTTTTCCAGTACTCCACCCCGTAATCAAGAAATAGTTCATTTCCTTTCTTACGGCTTTGTCTAATCGCCAAAAAAAAACTGTCAACACGCGTTCAGTCACTCGACGGGGGTAAAAAGTTGCACCTGCAATTATGACGATACGTTCTTCTCCATTCACGAGATGATCTGAGCAGGTAACGTCAGTAAAGAATAACAAAACCCAGATCGTCACTGACATTGTGCACCACAATTTGGGGGCCTAGGTCTTGGGCCGTGCAGCGAATCGTTCAAAAAACGGGTAGGATTTCCTAGCCATTGCGCGTCTACTACCATGTTCGTGTCTGCCAGGTCAAAACAATAATTCAGACCAGCGTGGTGGTGAATTTCCGCACTAGGTTACGATGAGTGAAACAGAATACTGCTGGACTAAAAGGTTGTCACGAACTGGTGTTGAATACTTTTAGATTCCACCAGTTCACCAATATATTCTGTCGATTCAATGTCAGAAGGAGCGTGACTATATTTCGTGAAGCTGAAGATGTACCTCCAATAAGACCGCCTTTGCGAATATGTTGTGTTGCAAATGCTCCGAGACCGTACTTGGAAGGTTGGATCTGAAATCGCTAATACGCGATGCAGATTAGGATATTGATCATGTAGAACGGGATAAACTCCTACTTTGTACTCTCCCCGTTGAATGTCCATATTTTGACATCGAGCGGCACGTCCGCGCCGCTTTGAGATGGAAAGTAGACATTCTTGTCCCTAGAGCGATACCGTCAATCTATAATTCCAGCAGAAGATAATAATTAATTCAAGTAAGCGCACCGAGCGTCGCATTTCGTACAAAGCTCCGGATCACACTCACGTCCTAATCTTCGACAATCGCACTGGCTACCGCTACACTTCTTGATCCTAGTCTTGCCGCAACTGTCATTGCAACCTGTCCATCTCCTCGGGCCTGTAATAATATCTAAGTATCGCAGGACGTCGAATTTCGGCTACGCACAGCTAGAAGGGCACCGACAATTCCGTTCGCAGAAAGTTTTCAGGTTTGCGCACTCGCAATGGGTATGAGCAGAACATGGACCCGGGTGCACACATGGAGACATTCTGAGGGAGGATCTTTCAGTCCTAGATTCGACGGGTGGCATGCGTTGCTTACGGAAGTTCTTTCCCGGCTGAAGTGCACAGAAAAACCAAGGAAATATTAGCTGGGTTGAGAAATTTGTTCAAACCTTACAGAAGTCGGTTGGTTCGATGTTGCACTCAGTAACTTCAAGTTGGTAGCGGTTCTCCAGGATCTCATCGTCAGGTAGCAACTGTCTCCGATACAAAAATATCTAGCAGTGAAGTGAGGGTAAATGGGGAGGGTCCAACTGGCTGACACACCTGTTCACAAGGAAGCTTGCAAATCACGGCTAAATCACAAGGCAACAGGTCTGGATCAAGCTTGAGCATACTATCGAGGAACTTCAGGTCAATGAACACATCAACCTCCTGCCATGAAATAACATTAGGTCCATAATTTTTGTACGCTTGAGCCCATACCATGTCATCTGAATTGATGCCCCGGAAAACACTCTCCTCCGCATGCGTCACCAGGTTGCTCAAAGAAGTCAGCAGTGGTGAGTTGAGGCTCCTTTGGGTTAAGGGGGTGGTGTGTAAAGTTCATATTGCGAATCAACTATATAACCCATTGAAATAGATACTACCCTGGAAACTATCGCACTCACGTGAATTTGGCAGTTATCGGTATGCAATTCAAGCTGGGGCAAAAATTTAGCAATGCCATGGTTTATCTGGTCGAATATATCGTAGGCCTGGGGAAATTCCTGCGCAAAATGCGGGGGCAGCTGTCGCTTGCTTGAGGAAGGGAGCCCATCGCCCCAGATGACTGGAGGGAGATCTCTGTAGATCGTGTTAATCGGCACTGCATGCCATCCAAAGTGGATTCACCTCTGGCTCACGTCCCACACCAGGCCGCTTGCGCTAGACAACCGAAGAGGACGAAAACCAGGGTTTTCATCGATCATATCATTTATGGTTTTTTGCGGAAAGGCCATGGTCAATGTGAAGGCGACGAATGGTCTCATATTGGATCACCTCCTCTTAAAACACCGTAAGTGAGAGGTGCTGAACAAGTCAGGGAAAACTTACCATCTGGATCCCGTTGATCATCGATCCACTGAAAAGAATCGAACGAACTCAGATACCATTCTTGAGGGAAGTCGGATCGTCCGGGTAAGGAATAAATGGCGCGGATTTGTTGTTTATCATGGAGGCCGTAATGCTACGTGACGAAGGGGTGCAGAACTGGTATGGAAGATGAGGCAAAAAATTGTCCGCTCTCACTACAGTGAGAGGAACTTTGCACTCAGATTTAATTGTTTTCCCATCCGTGTCGTAGTCACAAATATAAATGCAGTCTTTTACGGTGTTTTGGTGTTGGTGCTGCTCCGATATAAGGGAAGAAAGTCGAAAAGTTTGGATGGCCGGTGTAGGGCTATCACTGGGGTTGAATAACTGACTGAACAAGTCTGCCACGTATTCGGACTTCCATGCGTAGAACTCGGCCTCGACGCCGGAATACACGGCGTAAAAATCGGGATTACTCATTTCGCCCGTAGAATTATTCTTTGCCATCTGTTCTGAAGGCTCGAGTTTTGCTACTGAAGGAGAGAATGGAGTCGAACGGCGTACTGGCACGTGATATTTGTTTTAAGTTTCCCACGGTTCAAATTCGAGTCTGTCGCGAAGATTTGTATAAGGCTCGATGAATTCGTGATGAAAGTATTCATGCACCCTTAGGCGAACGATTCAGCAATGAATCGACACAAAAATATACGAACTCAAGTCAAGATTTAACTCGAACTAGACGAGAAAAAAAAAACTGAATATTGCGTGTGCGTGGGAAGTACAGTGTATGCGTGCGGTAGGATGTAGAAAATAGAGAGAAAGAGAGAATGGCCCCATTCGTTACGCAGCGTTGAAGACAAACGCCTGCGCAGATTGTGAGTTAAAAGACGAGAGTTTGAAATAAGAGAGCGTACAATTTTCTGTACCGGCGCCGAGTGCGTCTGCTGGAATGCCCCGGGATCTCCAGAGAAGTAGATGGCGGATCCCTGAACAAATGCGATGGTTGGCGCACGGGCTTCATTGGGGTTTGGTGAGCAACTATTGCAGACGACATCAAACAGAAAAACCTACACGAATCAGGGTTGATCCACTGTGCTGTCAGGCTGTGGGTGATCGGATTGTACGTCCACTATTCATGCCGGACACTCAGTAACCAGAATGTTGTGAAAGTCGTGTGTTTTAACGCACCACAGCGCTCTCCGCAGGGAAAGGGCCACCGGAAACGGTATTGAACGAATTACCGACATTCTGGGGAGTTGCATTCGGCGAGGCTGGAACACAAAGTCATTCGACATTAAGCAAAAAGTTATGAGAAGGAACCGTAACCCACTCTGCTCGGTGGAGGCGAGGTACAAAAAATTTGAGCTCCCTGTAGCGAGACCTGAGGATGTATCTTCACGGCCTTGAACGAGGCCAAGGAAGGCGTGGAATGGCGTGTTCGAGTTCTAATGATTGAAGGGATGAATGAGTTGCCCCTTCTTCCAAGAGGAAAAAAAACAAACCAGAATGACGAGATTGTGGTCTCCGCTTGGGGCCACGAGAAGCGCATCGGCGATAGATGGCTGTACGAGGTACTGCGTGTTTTCATACGTGGTTCTGGAGACATAACCTAGGACGCCAATAGGGTTGCCGCTTTCGTCCACAGACAGAACCTGTATGTATCCGCGACTGGCAGTTGAAGCCGCTGGGGACGCTGCGGCACGACGGGCAGAAGCTGTTCACCGTTAGTAGACGAACTTTTGAACTAGGCGGGCCACTCACATCGACGACTGGGGGGCTTAAGCGGCAGATGACGTGCAAGTCGTTCACCGTTGGTGAGACTGCTTGGTACATGCTCGCGAGACGGGGCTTCATGGAACGAGCGACGATGACTGTGTCTGAGGTAAATTTCAACGTCCGGGGCCGTGGTGCAGTCAGGGAGCGTCCCGCGAACAACGAGGGCCGGCTGTGGGGAAGCGAGCGCGCAAGAGAGGGCGGTCAAGGCGAGGAGGGAGAGGACCTTGATGAGAGACGGCATTGTATCGTAAAAGAACGTGAAAAAATGAATGTGGGTAGACGTGGATCGTGTGGTGGTAAGAGACAAGAGAGAAATGAAGTGTGTGTGGCTGTGACGCGCCGTCTTTAAAGGGCCTGTCAAACGGCCGGGATCGGTGTTTGAATTTGCTTCGGCGGCTACAAGGACCGGTCACCGCTTCAACGTTCGTTGAAACCATTAATCTCGAGCTTAAGCACTTGCCGCGATCCAGGCGACGTATTATCTGAGAAAATTTGTGACACTCTTACAACCAGATCACGAGACGGTGACCGCTCGCGACTGCAGTCTCGGGAAAAGCCGCGTAACTGCGCTGATTTTTTTTTCTGGAGCGTTTGGTGTGATGTGCGTTGGATTTTATGGGTCAAGAAAATCGGCTGAACGTTGGTCACATTTTTCGTTCGAGCTTGAAATAACACGGCTCTCCCAAGGATTTCGCCTACATACAGAAAGTGTTGTTGACTTTTAGAACGCACATTTTGTAGATGTTATTTCTGTCCGGTTGAGGCAGACACTTGAGGGATTTCCCAGAGGCATCCACAATATCGTAATCGAATTTGGAGAGGAAAAGTGCAATGGCTAGCTTTATCTCGAGCTTAGCGGTCTTAGCCGTTCTCAAGAATCTCAATCCGGCACAGACAGTAAAAAAATTGAGGCCAACAGCAGCCCGCTCTAGGAATGGGAACGGCACCTTGATATTATCTCTCCGACGTCCCCGTTCCTCGAAATCGTGCTGGGTCAAAGACAAGCGGGTCAGGGTATATCTAACTACTGAAATGCACATCTCCCAGTGAGTATACGACCAAATCACTGTCTTGGATTGTTTTGGCGTCAACATACGTACGGTCTAAAACGATAAGGAAGCGTACATGGTGTATTTTCCCGCTCTCTCCCCAAAACATCTTCCGCCGGTTCATATCCTCAAGAAGATGCGAGATGACTTGGAAAAAATCACCATGGGCAAAGAGTAACGACAGAGGAACAATACTCACCATCCATTATTATCCGATCTTTCTGAAAGAGATTTAGCACATGCTTGATATAAGAATTGAAAAGACATACTTGAAGAACTCGGAATCGAAACATCTATCTGCTGACCTGTTCTTTTGAAATTTAGTGTCGCACATAAATTCATATCTTCTTGAAAAGAAAAGCCAGGCCGAAAGCATCGGAGTTCCCCCGAGATGATAATTTTTGCACTGTCTTTGTTGAACGCGCGGAGAGAAAGCCGAAAAAAAAGAATGAAAAAGCTGAATACGAGCATCAGGAAATCCGGGGATTTCCTGCAATGCCATATAAGGCAGTTGCAAAGTGCGCAAGGCTCACAATCTTCACAATAATTGTGACATGTGTTACAAGACATTACAATGCAATATGTTAACCGTGGATACATTCTCAATGTTCCCAATTATTGTGAACTTTGCAAAGTGCGCAATGCATCTATTCTGTTATAAGGCTTTATATGACGGTTTAAGCTGGCGCAAAGTGCGCCCAGCAGCCACTGGATACCGCCCTCCATTCCGTTGCATTCAAATCCCACTTAAGCAGACAGTAGGTCGCGAAAACCAGTATATTTGCACAAATACTAATCACATCTGTAATGAATTCCCGCTCGTACGTCGACGTCGAAATAGATCGGAGCAAGCAACGCGAGACTGCGGAAAACTTATTAGATTGAAACATAACGGAGATAAACGGAGAACTCACCAAAATGGCAAGCCTTGAGCCGAACGAGCAGTCCAAGAGAGGTACTTGGGCAAGCCAAGTGCAGACGAGATCGCGCAGCATTGAGATCGCGCAGCAGGGGAGTAGGTACCCAGTGAAAAGACACTTGATCTTGAGTATTTTGGAGCTTGAGAAGTATTTGGAGCTTGAGATGGGCTTGAGATGCGCGCTATAGAACGAGGCTTGAGGCTACTTGATGTCCAAAACACTCGAAACTTGCGGGAAGGAAGCAACTTGGAGATGGTTCATTGAGGGTCACAGAGGAAATATTCTTTTGGATGGGCTTTAAGGATAGGATTTAGAGGCTTGGATGTGGGTGAAGGCCGGCTTGAGGAATCTTTGACAGAGGATAGCGGAAGCCCAGTAGATGCTGCGTTTGGGGTCCTGGGAGAACCCGGCGGTAGTGTAAATGGCACAACGAGACTAGGATGTGACCCTGTTAACATTGTGAGAGGGGAGAGGAGCGGGCAAGCTGGCGGCGATGGTGGGGGAAGGAAGGAAATATGAACCAGGCGGAGTTTGAAGTCTGTTGTCATGATACTTCGATCATTTGTTGGGCGCCGGCGCTCTGATCTCGAAGTCTGATGATCGCGGCAGTGAACTGGCGCCAGCGTTGGACAGGTGCGGACTTGTAGAAATTCTTCCGGAGTGACTCCTGCTTTCAATTGAAAGCCATTCAAAAGTACACAAACACCCGGGGAGGCCCAACATTGAAATAATTATGTACTATTTGCGTACCCTGAAGGGTATTTGTTGCATCCTATCTATCGGTTGTTAGTCAGTGAATGCAGCAAACCCCGATAATGTACCAAACAATAGGAAGAACTGCGAGCTCGGGCCATGCTGAACCAAGTGCCACCAGATTTGGGACGATTTAGTATTGGAATGTCATGTTGATCCAAATATTGCAGCTCCTTTGCAATTTTCTCGCAGAATATATGACGGTTTACAACTCAACCAAAAAGATTATGTCGGTTTTACACAGCGGTATAATTTTCGTACAAAATGTGGGGCGGTTTACAAGGCAGTCGCAAAGATGATGGCAACTTACAATGCGTTGCAAAGGCTCGGCAATGCATCAGCAATCTTGCCGAAAGTTGTGATCCACACAACGTCAAACAAGAATTTCCCGAATTTCCTGATGAGGTTGAGGTTGTTTGTGACGTTACAAAACTACCCCAGAAACCCTCTGACGGAAAAAAATACGAGCTAGCCATGAAGAAGGCCTCAGAGTTAGACAGGCTGCATTTACGGCGTGCGCATGCAGATAAGTAAGCTCCAGTGGAGCGTGAGCGCCAAGAGGAAGGCTGGGAAGGACCCAAGTAGCCCGGGAATAGGTACGGCGTATAAATCGCCCCAGACCGCCGCTCAGACTACAAAGGAGCAGGCCAGGTGAATAGCGCTCATTAGTCTGCACCACGGTGGCAAAAGCAATACCCCAAGAGGCCCCAAGTCTCCCCAAATTCAGCCGAGAAGCAAGCCTGGGGGAAGATAGAAGGAGTGATTCATCACTTTATCCTTTATGAACTGCTGGAAGTTGGCTCGCAGGACAGTGGAAGGGCCAATCCGAATAGCATTCACTGTAGTTAGGTAGTTGAAGCTGTGCTTCGGCTCATGCCGTGGCAGTGTAACGGCCATCGGTTCGGCAGGATCGTCTGTCCGTTTCGCAACCATTTCGTTTTGTCGCGCTGTGAGCTTTAACGCTTCATTCTCAGAGGCTTTGCAGGTTTACTTAACTTCCCGCTCGAGGTTCCCATGGCTGACTGTTTGGAATGTGGTAAAGCGCACCCCACCAGGACAGTACCGGGACAGTCCCCCTTTCATGCACTTATTGCTGGGGATGTGCTGCCCAGTGCCTCTCAAGTCGATGCCGTTCGCGATTTTGTGCACGATATAGATGCAGAAATGGCTCGAAGAGAGCTCGACATCCTGGCTGCACGAGCCTCTCTTGATCGACTCCTATGCGAAACCGACCAACTTCGGAGCTGTTCCCAGCAACACAAAGCTTTCATTGCTCCCATCCGACGCATTCCTCCAGAACTTATTGCAGAAATCTTTATGCATTCCATTGCCCTGGAAGCACAAGCTTTCCGTATTTCTGATTCTGATTCCGACTCCTATTATGGCAGCGAACGGATAGGAGGTGGTGAAAATTATTATATCGTGACACCTCGCGTTCACAAACCCCCTCTCATCTTTGGGGAAATCTGCCACGAATGGAGAGTTATTGCACTGTCAACCCCTCGTCTGTGGAACTCTATCACTCTCAAGTGCACACGCTCGCTAATGCAAACCAACTTGATTTTATGCGAGACATGGGTGAAACGCGCGGGCAACCTACCATTGTCGTTCCGTCTTCATCGACCAGCAGGTTTCAAGTCTGCCAAGCTCAAGCTCTGTAATAAACTGATCCAGAGCATCGTGGGTTACGCACACCGATGGCGTTGGTTGGATTTGGATGGTTTTCCCGCTTCCGTCTACCAGATTCTGGAAGATCTTCTACCTGGGTCTACACCCGAGCTAGAATACCTTTCCGTCATCCATACTCCCGAACCAACAGAAGTAGGATCCTTAAATTCTTGGAGGGCATTCCGATCCGCACCGAAACTGCACGATCTATATTTTGATTACATTGGCGCTGTGGGCGTCGATACGGAGCGACCAACCTTTCCTTGGTCACAATTAACGCGCATTGATGTGGGGGACTGCTCGCCGCGTGATTGTCTCCAGATTCTGGCCCAAGCTTTGGCCGCGACGTTCTGTATATTCCACCTCACATTCGATGTGCCATCTCTGCAAACTCCTTTTATCCACCCCCAACTGGAGACACTAAAGATTGACTCCAATGTTGCTATGCAAGCCTTTTGGAGCACCATCACATGCTCTGCATTGTCTACTCTTTCCATCGAGTTGCACGGGCTGGGAGGAATGGGGAACCAAGACCTCCCTCAATTTATAGCACGATGTGGCGGGGCCATCGAAGACTGTACGCTTCACCAATCAGGATTAAATGATACCGAATTCATTGCATGCCTTCGCCAAATGCCCAGACTACGACGTCTCAGTGTCTCGGACTATGGTCATGATACATTCACAAATACAGTTGGAAGGGCCCTTACTTTGGCCTCGCCGGCCGCTATCAAGGACTCTCCACCTCCACTCGTTCCACAGCTGGAATCCCTTGGCCTAGCCGGCGGACGGTTATGCAGTGATAAGTGCTTAACCCGTATGCTAGTATCGCGGGTGCGCCAAGATGACCTGCAACAGCGGCCGATGAAAAAGCTGTTTCTATACATCTGTCGAAAAATGAGCGACAAAACCTGTACGAGGATCCGGGGCTTTGGAAAATCAGGCGTTGAGGTTGATCTGACTCTTGATTACGATTCTGACGACAGTAGCAATAACCTCAGCGACGGTAGCGAAGACAGCGATGCCGAGAATGCTTCCGACTAAAATGACGAATCCGCTCATACGGCTGGTTTAACACAATAAAATCAATTCCTTTTGACCAAACGTTCGTCGCTCGTATACACATCGTACATCTGATCTTTTCTGGTCAACTACAAATTCTGAATCTTGAAGCGGCAATTGATATCCTCAAGGTCTTTCACCGCAAGGGACCCGTTGTAGGAGGTATTGCCGGCCTCGTTGGACAGGAACGCCGTGCGCCCGTCCTGGCCCTGATATCCCTGGATGGTGAGATTGATCAGGCTGTCGGACAAGTAGAGGATCCCCATTGCTAGGCCGCCTGCAACAAGTTGAGCACAAAAGGTAGGCAAGCAAGCCTTCAAACTGACCGCTATCGCCTTCGCACTTGACGTCTTACGAGAATATCAGCAAGCATAATCCGGTTAACCTGTTAAACTGACCGTTGACGTAGTACCTGACAAGGGAAGTCAGTCTCACCAAGAAAATTATCGCGCAGAAAACTCACATGTTGACGTATTTCCCATTGCAGATGGCTGCGATTGGGAATTAGCGCTCGTAACCCAACGTATGCGCAAAACCTCATACCGACGAGCTGGACTTTATTGTTAGAGCCCGGCTTGACCGTGAACTTGCTCTGTCGTCCAAGTTCTGGTCCCCGAACGCAAGTCCATTGCTAGCGGTGACCTTCATGTAACGCCCGTCCAAACTCTGGATGGCAATGTTGCCAGTCATGTTAGCGTTCACGGACATTTTTCTTGGGCGCCCAGTTCAGTCAAGAAGAAACCGACTGGGAGTGGTACACACTGTGGAGGGAGGTTTGTCTTGGATGGGCAAAGACTCAGTTTAAGAATTCCCGTTTTGGGAGGCGCTTACCTGCGGGTTTGAAAGGCGGAAGGCTTTGAACACTGCGGGTCTGAGAGCGACTGGGGGCCAGCTTTATACCCTTTGCCTTCCGTCTGGAGAAAATATCCAGCTGACGGCGGAGTTTTCCGTTCCACCCCCAAGGAAGCCTGGCATACACGACTGTCAAACCCTTTCCACAGGAAAGTTTAGTTCAAAATCGGCTTGTTTCAAGTCCGCGGTGCATCGCGTCGGCAAAGAACTCTGTGGTTGCCAGTGAAATTGATATTTGGAGGCATTTTAACTTGCTTTTGGGTCGCGCCTTGATGCCTGGAAACAGACTATTGCGTACCGCGATACTAGGAAGATACCGGAGCGTTACAAAAAGCCGTGTTTAATAAATTCAAAGCCTTATGACTTCGGTCGATACCCATGAGGCGTTAGGGCGGGTCCTAAGTTAGTTCAGTGAATAGTCACTACCTACAGGTTCGCTTCTAAAATTGAGTCTTCACAATCTGTGGAAACTTTGACGAAGAAGGCTTCTGCGAAGGCTAATTTCAGCTTTGGAAGTTGGCGAATCTATCAGACTTATCTTATCGTACCAGCTTTATAAGCTGGTGCGGAGCAATTAAAATTGCGCCTTTCCGCTGAATTTATAATTTAAACAGGCTACTTGTAAACTGCGCTGAGCTGGATGGGGGACCTCGATAATGCTAATTTTGTTTTGGATACTCTACTCAACCCCCTTTGACTCTTGAACATTCCCAGCGTCGCTTGGAGCGCGCCCGAAGCACCCTACGCTTCGACTTCCAGATGTGAGCATATTGCGCGGCCGCTAGTTAAATTTTGTGCCTGAGAACGGTGGGGCAGGGCGGCGATCTCCCTCTCCCTCTTCCTCTCAACAAATGTCATAAAAGCTCGCAAGTTGCATGTGCTCGGGGCATAGATATCGCGAGCACTAGACTATTTTCTAATCGCCTGTACCAAGCGCACCACCCCGGCGATCCTTCTCCGCCACCCGTCGGCATACAGGAAGCTCACGAGGCCACTCACGAATTCCCTGCGGTAGTTTGTTTGAACGAAAGCACACGACAAAGGAGGGAGAACAGAACGCACCAGCTCGAGACCAGGGAGCGTATCGGGTAGTCCAGGACTTTGGGGATGCCAGTCTGTGCCAACGCCGGCCAACGGTCGACCATGATGGCTTTCACGTTCGTTAGAGCACGGAGACCCTCCGGTCCACCTACATGGCGCTGAGTTTGGGTCGACAGCGGAGAGTTAGGTACGCACCGAAACGCCCGTATCCACTAGCCTTAATTCCTCCGAAAGGTAAATCCTGGCTAAATACAGTGTAAGCAAAAACCGGAGGCATAGTATGCAATTCCGCCTACTTGAGCTAGATAGAGAGAACACTAAGTCCACAGCCCGAGGCAAAACGAACCAACCACTCACGTAGAAGACGCCAAAGTCGTTAACAGACACCATCCCACATTCCAGCTGCTTCGCCACCTTAACGCACAGGTCCTGGCTCGGGCCGAACACACTCGCGCCGAGTCCGTAGCGAGTTCCATTGGCAAGCTCAATAGCCTGAAAAAGGAGCCAGTTAGAAACGTCCGGATTACGATTGCACCAGGGTCACCTCTTCCAGAGTATCGTAAGGCATGAGAGTTGCGACGGGGGCAAAGACTAGGGGTTGGTTCTCAGCATCGAACTCGCCCCAAACTAATCTAGGTAGCAAGGACAAGGCACTCACGCTCTTCCTGCGCAATCCGCATGTCGCTCTTGACCGGTCCAACAATAGTGGGCTGGAAGTAGGATCCCTTGTCCTGGTAGACGTGCTCATATTGCGCGCCTCCGTGGACATCCGCCCCGGCATCGTGCGCTTCCTGGATTACAGTGGAGAGACTCTCGAAGCGGTCCCGGGAGATCATCGCCCCAGTATCGACCGTGCTGACGAAGCCCTCGGTCGTGGTCGAGAGGACAGAGCCCAGCCGCAGCATCTCGACGCGCTTCTGAAGCATATCGTACAACTGGTCGTGCTGAGACTGATGCACGATTAATCGCTCGATGCCGATGCAGTTTTGGCCGGCATTCTGGCTGTTTCGTTGGCGTGAGTGCTGGGCACCAAATAAATAAATAGAACCTACAAGATTCCACGCATCCATAGACTTGCCCATTTGTCGAGATCGGTTCCCTCGAGAACGATCGCGGGGTCTTTCCCTCCAAGTTCAAGCGTGACCGGCGTAAGATGCTCTGTCGCTGCAATCGCAATCTATGAAGAATATGAAACCCCGACCCTCGCATTTAGACGGCGAAAGCTACCGACCTTACGGCCGACGGTTTCTGATCCAATGAACGTGATATGCTTGATGCGAGGAGACCTGGTGAGTGCATCTGCTTGCTCGGGGAAGCAGCAAACTAGCTGTGGTTCGGTATTCGTTGAGCTGGTTGCGACTGTGGAAGAAGCAACACACCTGGACGAGTTCCGGATCGTGGCCGCAGACCTGCAAACATTTTCGGATAGCTCCGACAAACCACTGCGTAGACCAGAACACGTTTTCGGAGCACTTCAGCACGATCGCGTTTCCCGCGAAAAGGGAAGCAATAATGGGAGACCAGGCGTTGTGCAGAGCTGATAAGAGTGTCAGCCTTCCTCACAGTATGCAGAACATGAAGCGCACGGTAATTCCATGACACGATTCCAGCAACGACCCCAAGAGGTTCATAATAAACCTTGGAGGATTTGTAGCACAGGATGAGGTTGCTTGCTCTTGTCTCCGGTCGGAGGGCCCTTTCCCCGTGATCGATTAGCCACTTCAATTTGGAACAAGTGGTAAGGATTTCTCCAAGTGCAGCGTCGACCACTAGTCGTTGTTTAATGCAAAGTATAAGGAAACTGACATTACGTACGCGTCTTGCCCGTGTCGCGACACGCCGTTCGCGCGCACACGTCTTGGTTTTCCACGAGCCACTTGTTTAAGCTACGCATGACGCGTCGCCGGCGTCCGAAATTGGTCTGCCGCCACGTTTTCTGTGCCTCTGCAGCGCGGTCGATTTTGGTCGCGATTTCATCTTCGCTGTCGGCTTTGAGCGTCGCGAGGTGCATGCCTGTCGCCGGGTCAAAGCAAGTAATGTATCGCGCGCCCTGGACGGAAACCGGAGGTGCGAGGTCTTCATTCTCTCGATGGGAGTTTAGGTGAGCATTTGGAATGATGATGCACTGATAGGTCGGTTCTGCTGCCTGCGGTGTTTAGAAACAATATTTTTATGACCATATAAAATGCGTGCTGGCTGGAGGACGTACGTCGGGTGCCTCATATACGAATGATACGGCAGCATACTGGGCTTTTTGGTATCGTTCGACCACCAACCATATTCCTAGCGCAGTGAAGATCGTGAGAGGCCACACGATGTCGAATCCGCCTTCATTTTCGGCGTCTTCTGACCACCAGGGGTTGAGGGGAATGAGTGGATTGAGGAAGACGGAGAGTAGGGAGCTCATGGAGGAAAAGAACACGCTCTTCTTGCAAGTCAATCAAAAATCGAACCATTGCGATGGATTCCCACGTGTCGGTGTTGACGTGCTGTAATATAAGGCCAATACTTATGCATTACTACTTGTTTGTCTTCGGTAAACTCGTTGTTCAGACATTTGGACCACGCGAGTATAATAAATCCCCCCCTCCCCTTATGGCCACCGAAAAAATGAAATAAATTGCAAAAATTGAGTTAGGCGTTAGGGTATCCGCGTAAATACATACAGTCCGCGAACCTTCGGAATCGAATGGGTTAGTGTGCCAAATGAACCAGTAGTAGCCGTACAGAGTCGAAGGTGGATACAAAACAACGCAATAATTACTCTGCGCCCAGAGTCAGAGCTGACTTGAAGATTATAAATTTTTTGGTGTTGAAACATCGGCGGTATGCATGTGGGCGCATCAGCAACGAAGCCTGGTATGGTTGTTTGCACAAGTTAGAAACACACGGGGTCTCCACCTCTGTTCTGCTCGTCATGGGCTGGTTCACGAATCTCTTCTCCCCAGGTACCTCTCAAGACACGCGCAAGGGCCAGGCTCTCAGCTCGACCCACGATGCCTTTTCTCTTCGCACCTCGTCTCCGCCCTTTGGTGCTCACCCGGACGCCTTCAATCCAGATACTTTGAACACTCCCGATATTGCAGGGCCCTCGTATACTTATCCTCCTCAGGGATCACCTCAGGGCTCGCCATCGTACGGCTACGTCCCCACGTCGTACGTCCTTGGTTTTCTGTCGTGGTGGATAGTATTCACAATTTATTCTTATGTGTATCCAGCGCCGGTTCACGACATTCGTCGCTCTTGCCCACCCATCATGATGCGCTACACACCCCGGCGTACCCACCACTCAGCATTACGTGGACCCGTCTGCGCGCATGGCTGGCACGCGAATATCCCGAGTTGGGCGATACGCTTAATTACGGCATCCTCCCAGAGGACCTTGCTGAAATCGAACACCAGTTCGGCTTCGAGCTCCCCCCTGTCGTGCGCGAGTCGTATCTCACCGTAGACGGCCAGGAGGCCGAGTCTGCTGCGGGCTGCGCAGAGGGCCTCTTCTTTGGCTTGACCCTGCTCCCGCTAGAGGACGTCCTTGAGGAATGGCGGTTCTGGAGAGAAGTCGATGACGATCCGTCCACCGGCGCCAATGTCCAGCTACGTGACTCCATGCAGTCCATACCCACAGGCTGGATCCGCAAGGAATACTCTCAGCGCGGATGGATCCCGCTCATTGGCGACAAAGCTGGCAACTACGTTGGCATCGACGTCAACCCGGCCGACGGTGGTTCTATCGGTCAAGTCATCGTCTTTGGGCGCGATTTTGACACAAAAATCGTTCTGTGGACCGGCGACGGTCCCGCGGGTTGGGCCAAATGGCTCGCGTGTTTTGTGGATGACTTGGAGAGCGGCGAGGGATACGAAATTGGCACAGGAGAGACCAGCGACGATTCCGAGGACGATCTTGGTTATGAAAGCTATTTCTATGACGGAAACGGGCGTGGTCAGGGAGATGGTGGCGGTGACAATGGCGCAGGCGGCGGACTGCGTCTGTCGGGAGAATATAGAGGCTGGAATGTCCTGGAGGCTTGGGCAGATCGGAGCATTCGGAAGTGGTATGAAATGGGCGTCATCACTGAACCGCTGGGCCCTCCAGTCGAAGAGAAGAACGAGGTAAATATTTTTATTTATTTATCTGGATCTTTTCAGCTCAAAGTTTTGACCGATTCAGGCAAAACTGAATGCTGGGCTCGGTGTTCTTCTTCCGTCGGATATCGAGGTCCCAATACCTGTCGTGAACAGTGAGGAAGTCAAGACCCCTGTCACCGCGCGCCCCAACCTCCCGACAATAAGCGTAACAAAACCCCCCGCACCCCTGCCGGTCGATCTCCCCACCCAGAGCGATATAGACGTTCCCCCTCCCCTACAGACTCGCCGCGCACCTCCTTCCACGACGACGACCTGGAATCCGGACTCGCACTCGGCATGCGGGAGATTTCACAGCCTCCGCTCGTTTCTAGAAGATCACCCACACCCCCACGCCAGAACGCGCAGGCAAGCGGATCTTCTCCGCCGCCGCCGTCCGCTTCCTCTCTCCCCGCCCCCGCCCCCATCCCCGACCTCCTCGCCGACTCCGACTCCATCCCTCTGGTAGACGTGGATGTCACCCCGATCGCTGCCGTCCTCACTCCGGAACCCGCCCCCGTTCCTGTTCCTGCGGCCTCGCCACCGCCGCCAACGGAGGCGCCGTTCGTCCTATCAGACCCTACACAGCCAGAGGAAGACGCCGATCCCGATGTGACCATCCGGCTGGTTGGTGGCGGCGGGATCGCGGGCGTGTCGGCCGACGACGCCGTACCAGACGCGGACGGCGTGCAGACTGACGGCGAGGTGGACACGGACGCCGAGTCTGTTGCGGAGTCGGTCGGGTCGCAGACGGCGGATCCGTCCGTGAAGAAGGAAAAGAAGCACAAGAAGACGTTGAGCGGGCTGGCGGGGCTGAAAAAGCTGGGGAACATCGGTCTGCGGAAAAAAGACTCGAATGCGAGCGTGAAGGAGGCTGCTGCGACTACTCCCGTAGTGGCGGCATGATCCATGGGAAGCCGCCGCGCAATGCGCAATGGCGGTGCGATTTGCCTGCATATCGCTGTTGACCCGCTACAACGACGCCCGTTTGAACCTGCTGGACGGACATTTTTTTGCCTGCCCAAAGCCGGTTCTGGATCGATTATCCGCTGGCCACTGCACACTCATTCATACCTGTAGCTTTCGCATTTCGATACTATACCCCAATACATACATACATTATTATCCTCTTTTTTTTCCGCCGCGGTCATCTGCCAGCACTTGAATTTTGGAAACAAGAGAAAAATAGAATGGCCGACATCGACCATGCCTAGTAGTATAGTCAACGGAGTCATACCCTTGTACAACCAAAAAAAAAAGCCCTTCCTTTCCGCGAGGGTCCAAAAATATAAATAAAATGTTAAGCCCCTGCTCTCAAGAGATTCACGACGCCGCGATTGGAACACCCTGCTGAAAGATTAGCTGGATCAACAATCTGGACATGCGCCGCGTAATCGAGAGCATGGGCAAATAGGTAAACGCCGTTTTCCAAGATATCAACAGAGTTATGTACCTCGTTCGAACTGCCGGTTCAACCAAGAAAAGAAAGAAAGAAAAAGTATAAGAAGCCCTTGCTTTCAATAAATTCACGACGCCGCAATTGGAACACCCGGCCTAATACGCCAGATCAACAATCTCAGACACATGCACCATGGTAATCGAGAGCAAGGGCAAAATGATATATGCCGTTTTCCAGGATATCAACAGAGTTATGTACCCTGTTTGAACTGCCGGCTCATCCAAAAAAAAAAAAAAGTTCAAGCCCTTGCTCTCAAGAGATTCACGACACCGCGACGGACACTGGAGTTGCAGTCCAGCCAACTATCAACATGCACCGCGTAATCGAGAGCAAGGGCAGTTAGAATAAAATCCACTTCGGTCGCCTCGCTCTCAAGAGCCAAATGGTATTAAATACCTGGAGTGGCATCCTTTGGGACGAAGCGTTGCCGGATGACTGGATACGGTCAGATCGGGTTTTAGTGGGTATACGACCCATATATTCAAAGCGTGGAATTGGTTAATACAATTCTTGGTCGGAGTCCCACACTAAGTTCTGAAAACTGTGCATAATTGGCATTTCCCGACGGATAACTTACCGGCTTCTACTGATTAAAAATCGGTTACCCAAGCGGATGAACTTGGAATGCATTGCAGACTGAGTCTCATTATTCAACGCTCCAAAAAAAAAAAAAAAAAAAAAAGAGAGCAAGGGCAGTTATAGTGACATCGTTTCCAGGATATCGACAGAGTTATGTACCTTGTTCGATCTGCCGGTTCAAATGAAACCAAAAAAGGCTTTTTTCCATTTGGCCGAGGGACCAGACTGAATGTCTCAAAGGCGCTCGAGATAACTACGTATAGGATGCAGTACGCGCAAACCCGATCGAACTACAACCTAGTCAAGCATTCGCTTTGATTTAGCCAAACGGTCAGACGAAGTGTCCATCAAGAGCAGTACTGGGCCAGCCTCCACCGAAAGACTACCGACAGAAACTCGGCAGTCGACTCTGCTGAACTCGGATACATCAACCCCATGGACCCCGCCACTGTATAAACAACCGTAGCCGGGAAACGAGTAAAAAAAATTGGTCTCCGCCTAATTTACATTGTCGCGACGATGCTACAGTCTTCCTATGTTCTCCGCAACCTTGAACTCGCAGCCCGTCTTTGCTTTTACCTCTGAGAGTGACACGCCCTCCGCCAAATCAGTGAGTTCCAGTATACCGTTGACGCGATCGACATTAAAGGCAGCAAGCTCCGTGATGATCTGGCTGACCGTCCGCGCACCAGTCAGAGGGAGCGTGCACTCCTTAAGAATCTTCGGGCTTCCATCTTTCGCCGTATGCTCCATCGTCACGATGACCTTGGTCTTGTCCGGATTGGAGACAAGGTCCATGGCGCCACCAATTCCTATTGTGAATGAATGAATATAAACGGAGAGAACTGATCGGAGAAGAAACATACCTTTAAGCATCTTGCCAGGGATCATAAAGTTTGCGATATCTCCAACCTGAGAGACTTGCATGGCCTGGATGAAGGTTAGATACCATTTGGACACAAGTAACCGCGCGTACACCGAGGATAGCAACATCGATGTGGCCGCCCCGAATCATAGCGAAGGAGTCGCTAGAATCTAAACCTTGGTTAGACTAGACGTATACAGGGATGACGACAAGACCCACCGAATATCGAGGCACCTGGAAGGAGGGTAACGGTCTCTTTCCCTGCGTTAATCAAGTCCCTGGTATTTCGCTGGATGAGGGAGTGGAATTTAAGACAGGGAATCCAATCTCACGCATCGAGCTCCTTCTCCGTTGGGTAAGGACCCATCCCCAAAATACCGTTCTCGCTCTGCAACCACACACGGACGCCTTTCTCCAAATGTTCAGGCACAAGTGTTGGCATACCGATGCCCAGGTTGACGTAGAAGCCGTCCTTAATTTCCTTTGCGGCGCGTTTAGCGATACGATGCCTCTGTTCCTGTGCTGCAGCCTTTTCGGGAGACAAGGCTTCGGTCTTCGTCTTATTGGGGTCAGGAGCGAGGGTCGTAATCTCAATATGTTTCGGTACGGTTGCCTCAACGATGCGATCTACGTAAATTCCAGGGAGATGGATGGCGTTGGGAGAAATCTCCCCAATTGCGACAATGTTCTCAGCCTGCGAGTGATATGAGAAAAGGCACAAGTGGATCTGCTTTAACACACCTCGATAATAGTAAGCTTAGCATTTCTGGCCATGACCGTGCTAAAGTTATTCGAGGCATATCTACACGCATAATTGGTGGCCATTATTAGGACAAGAGCGAAGGAGAACACCTACCGGAATACACAATTCCCAGCTTCATCGGCTTTCCATGCCCGGATGAAAGCAACGTCGCCGGCAAGAGCAGGCTCGAGTACATATCTGCGGCCAGAGATCTCCCGTGCTTCCTTCTTAATGCCATGGATTGCAATTCCGGCGGCCATGCCCCCGTCATTGTAGCGGACGGGAATGGTACCCAGTTCAACGGCTGTGGACGCGCCAGTTGGCGTAAAGAAGGCTGGTATTCCGGAAGCATGGGCGCGGAGACGCTCTGCCAAGGTCCCTTGTGGGACAAGCTCCAAAGAAATCTGACCTTTGAGATACATTGATTCAAACTTCTTGTTCCTGAAGAACGGAATGAAACACGACGATTCGAGAATCTGGAGTTGATCTCACCCGCCAGGATACGAAGCAATGACCTTCCCAAGCTGGTCCGTGTTTATTAACTTGGCTAACAACTGCGTTAGAGTATATTAATTGTAGTGACAACGATGAGGCACAAACCAAGACCAGAGTCGCCCGAACCCGCATTGTTCGATACGGCAGTCAAGTCACTGACATCCTTGCGCTTTGCAAGCGCTGACAGTAACGTGTCTTTGGACGCATCAATTTAGAATATACTAACTTTACTTCAAATTCGACCAACCTGGTATGCCAGCTGCTCCAAATCCTGTGAAATTATTGTTGTTCACAAACGACATCCACGAAAAGATGGGACACACCGCCGCAAAGCAACACGTCCCCAGACTTGACATCCGCGACGGCTTCGTCCGCAGAATCCCAAACTTTGGACTTCTTGGGCGGTTCTGAAGGCAAACTGTACTTCCTGGTCAGAGAGGCGGAGACAGCCAGACGCAGGGCCGGCCTGCTCGAACGGCAGGCGAGCACAACGAGCATGGTGGTTGGGAGTGAGAGAATAACCTCAGTCGGAACTTCGTCCGATGATCACTTGCCCCGGGCGGATCAACGATAATCCGCGGAGTAGAACCCGTCCGACGGCGTCGGCTTCTGCGTCTAACATGAGTAAATACTTAAATCCGAATTGTCGATTCAACTCATCTTTGACTCCTCAAACGACTCATAAGACGAGTGCCTGAATGTCTTGAAGCCGCCTTACATATTCGCGGCCAACACCGTAAAAGGATTTGAAGAATTTACAATCTCCATCGTTGCAGTGTTCCGTGTTCGGGGACCATCTCAAATTTCGTACCCTCTGTCCAACGTCTGTTGCCCTCACCGCATCGAAAGCTTACCGATGCCGCCTCCGCCGGACGACATAAATATCCTTATACATTTGTGGGCGTATTATAATTCATTTGTGTGCTTCCAAGCCCGAGATGGCTCATTTACCCCCACAACTGTGTGCGCAAGGCGTCAACAGCAAAACCTTCACACCTCCCCCGTTCTCCCTCATTGCTCCTGGAATATGTGATTGGCACTACAAGCACAGCGAGACCCATCCACTGTATGTATACGTGGACGAGGCGACCAATGAGATCACAACTGTCCCTTGGCGGAGTGCTGTCCAAGGAATCTACCGCATCTCTCATTATGTTACTCAGAGTGTTCAAGCTTTGAAAACTTCCGAGACGCGCCCCTTGGTTGGGTTGTGCTCTACGTCAGGTAAGGTCTAACAGGGATCCTGAAGCTATTGTTATTGACCAAGGAGCAGATTCATTCACCTACTTGCTCACGCTCCTTGGAATCATGCGGGCAGGGTATCCTGTTTTTCTAATCTCCCCGTTTGCATCGCCTACAACGTTGAAGCATCTCATTCACGTCAGCGGTGTCCGACTCATCCTGACAAATGCGGACGATCCTGAGTTGCACTCAAAACTATTATCTGCCGTCGCCGACATTGCCAGTCCAAGCACCCAACCTGTCATATCCTCTCAGTTTTCTTGGTCCCAAATTTTCTCCGGTGAACTTGCGCTAGAGGATGGTCCAAATGTGCCTGAGTACGATTTGGAATCGACCAGCATTATCCTACATTCGTCAGGTGGATGCCATTTGCATTGATTCCCTTTCCCGTTGACAACCGTTTCCTCAGGATCTACAACATTGCCTAGGTTGAACGTGTGGACCCACAGAATGGTGGCATCAGCACTTTGGCAACCTTGTACGACGACTGTGCATTTTAAAGCCTAACTGAGCTTGGATAGGGTACGGAGAACGTGACATTTGCGGGGAGGTCATGTCCACGGCGTCGATCCCTATGGCAGGGGCCGCCGGCACAATGTTGGCCTTGTTTCCGGTACTATTTTCGCTGTTCAACCATTCCTGTGTCTAATGCAGTGCAGGCATCCTCCGGTTTAACTATCTCTGGTCTCAAACCTCAATCGCCGCCTACTAGACCAAACCCAGTGAATGTATGGAACTCCATCGCCGCCACGAAGTCTACATATGCGTTTATCTTGCAACCATTCCTCTATGTAAGATCTTTCTCCCCGAGTCAACTACTGACCAGAATATCTCGCGACAGATGTTTAGCGAGGATCCGGAAAGACGCAAGACTTTGGCTCGGCTGAACGGAGTTGTATGCATATTCTTCACACAAGGTCCGCTGTTCATTGACTTGATCCCAGGCATTTGGCGGCGGTCCCCTCAGAAAACCCATCGGAGATCAACTGGCTCTTGAAGGCGTGAATTTGTTACCTTTATTTGGGTCGTACGTCTCATCGCAATGATGAAGTCTCATTATCCCACTAACTCATCCTTAAGGTCTGAGGGAGGATTGCTGAGCAAGGTTTTCACCGGTGAGCCCGTCTTTCAAGTTACGCTTTCCTTGTTACCACAACTGTATGGACAGACAATCGCGGAATGGACTGGGAATTCTTCTCCTTCTATTCCCTCGTTAATCCAGCCTTTATTCCACAAGAGAACGGAGATGGTTTCGAGCTCGTTATCAAGGTAAGCTGAACCATAGCTCGTCACAGTTGATTGACGTTATCTCGTCGTTCAAGACTGGAGCTTTCCACCAGCCTACCTAGATAAACACAGTCTACAACGATGTCTCAGCATTCGCAACCAAGGACTTGCTTTCACCACACCCGGAAAAACCTGGTTTCTGGAAGTATATTTGTCGAATGGATGATCAAGTAACTCTTTCAATGGGCATGAAGGTATGTGTGCTCGGTCCAGCTTTCATCACATTCGACTGAATGGACCGCACAGATCAACGCAGTTGCTTTTGGTGCGTCAGGCGCTGTTGATCTCACGCAAGCTCACGGCTATGTTAGAGGCCATCCTGGTATCGGATTCGTTAATTCGAGGCGCCGTGATTTTCAGCCATGGAACAACTTTTGGCGTCATCATCGATCCAGTCCCGGAATACGCTGCAAAATCCAATCTGTCGGATCCAGGCCAAGCTGCAACGTTCAAGTCTCTTATTTGGTAAACCCGCTTTGTGATCAGGTTCTTCGACCGCTAATTTTCACAGGCCGACTATCGAGAAATACAACGAAGTTGTGCCCGATGTTGCTAGACTTGACAAAGAGGTATGCAAGGATGCCGCATGACAACAGCTGATTTTAAAAAAAATTCAGATTATTTTGTTTTCCACTCCCGATAAGCCTTTTGTATATGGCGAGAAAGGCTTGCCTCGTCGTAAGGAAGCTATTGGTGCGTACGTTGCCGAGATAGAAGCTAATGTGGGGCCCTGGTCGGTTTGAAGAAATATTGAAATATGAACCCTCTGTCTACATATATCAGAGTCCATTCAAAGCAAATCGACCCGGTATGCTGACTCGGAATGGATACGGGCGACGTCAGGCTGCAATTCATGGATTTCTTGGGCGGTTCTAAAGGCAAACTGTACTTGTCAGAGAGGCGGAGACAGCCAGACGCAGGGCCGGCCTGCTCGAACGGCACAACGAGCATGG
Organism: Mycena leptocephala; assembly: GCA_029378395.1. Taxonomy (NCBI): domain Eukaryota; kingdom Fungi; phylum Basidiomycota; class Agaricomycetes; order Agaricales; family Mycenaceae; genus Mycena; species Mycena leptocephala. The sequence continues at coordinate 42,922 of JARJLF010000193.1, forward strand.
TGGGAATAACCTCCAGGTTTCAATGATCACTTGCCCTGGACCCCGGACGGATCAGTGATAATCGGGCAGAATCCGTCATTCAATCAACCGCCGAAACGTCCGATGATTCTTCAAGTTGTGCCTCGCGACCAACGAATTCCTGCGCGGCTTGGTTCAGTACCGGAACTTCGACCTCAGCAAAATACACGTATGACGTCTTCATGACGCCCAAGGTAAAAGGTTTATGCTGTGAGAGGTCCGATTGGCAGAAAATCCTTTTTTTTTTTTTTTTTGGAGCGTTGGGTCTAACCTAACGATACTCAGGCAGCAGAAGCATTCCGAGGTCGTCCGCTATTTGTTCTGGTTGTAGGCCAGAGAAAATCCTGTTTGACCATTTGGTTTTTTTTTCGCTAGTTTGCTACGCATTGTGATCGGGTCCATTTTGGACTAATTCTGTACGCCAAAGGATCGGACCTCTGGGCGACCATGGCCAGCTTTGGTGATGAGGATGGCGAAAAATATCTTCTAGCTGTGCTAAGGCTACATTTTCAATTTCTCTCTCGCCAGCATCGGATGTAACGGGACGTTGGATCCGACTCGTCCACACCTTTGATCGGAGATCCTTTGATCGGAGAGATCCATGCATTTGATCGGAGATCCTTTTATTTTTTTCATATTGCGTTTGGTGTAATGATTTTCCAGTCTGCAGAAGCATTGAAAGGTCATCCGCCTGGTTTACTGGAACTTCACCAGTCTGTGCCCGTCGAGGGTGTCCGAATTCGGGATTAGAAAGCCGTTGTACTTTTGTGCGGTTACGTAGTACGTTACATCCTTTACGTAATTCTGATCGGTTTCCGTTTGCCACGCGTCCCGGGCCCCGAGATCCCCAAGTTTTCCCCACCTTTTGGTACGAGACATGTTTCGACTGTTTCTGTCCGGCTTATGATCCGACCTTTCGTCCCAGGAGTATCTTTGTAGCGCATTGGACTGAGAGCGATGGTTCTCGCGCAACAAAACGTCTGTTCACCACAAAGTTCACCAACAAGTTCTAATAAATTGCGAAAAGTCAAGCTCTTCGGAGGCTTCGTTCCGTTATCGCAACGGAAGCTATTCTCTGCATGTGAATCTTGTCGTCATTTCAAGCAGAATCATTTGAATGATTCCAATGTTCGTCTTCTGACCTCTAATTACCATTTGCGGATAGAAATTGTTGATCCAGCGACCAGCTTGCTACCATCCGAAAGCGATTTCGTCTGCAACTGCATCACGCGTAGTTTCGTTGAGGACGAAACCATGCGATTTATCCACAGACCATGCGTACTTCCTTTCAGGTTGGAGACATAACATACTTAAGAGTGGCATGGACGGTTCGGAGAAACCACAATGTTATCCTCTCTTTTACTTTCCGCCATTGGCGCGGCCCTTGGCTCTGCAACTCTGGTGTCCTCATTAGGGACGTCCTGCACGGCTCCCTAGGCGGGGAACGTATGTACTCCTTATTTTGGACTGACAACCTATTCAATCTTTTACCAGGGCCGCCGCAGGAGATCCGTTCTGGATGCAGAGTATTAAACACCAAGGCATCGCAGCTTTCAATCCAAATCCCACGACGTACCAAGTGTTCAGGAACGTGAAGGATTTCGGAGCCAAAGTGAGAAAACATTGCCTTGAGTTTGAAGACCTCTCAATTAATTACTATCTCTTAAAGGGCGATGGAGTAACGGATGATACCTTGGGTACGTTTTTGCTGCTCTTTTTTCTGACTGCGTCCGCTGACGATTATGCAGCCATCAAGTATTCCATTCATCTATCGAGATATACGTCTATCTGAAACCCTGGTAGTTCGGCCATTACTTTGGGAAACCGATGCGGACAAGGTTGCAACTCATCAACGTTGGTTTTATAAAATCCGAGCACGTTCAAATACTGATCATGACATAAAGCATCACTCCGGCCGTTGTATTCTTCCCTAAAGGGTGCGTACAACCACGACTCCAGTTGATTTTCCGACGAACAGTTGGCCTTCAGGACATATCTGGTCTCAAACGCCATTGTACCTTTATATTATGTGCGTTCCCCGCTCTCTTCTGAAATCACATGCTGACAAGAACCAGACCCAGTGCGCTCCCCCTCTTTCTCGAGATAACAAATTAAATACGAGAACCAGGCTTATCGGAGATGCGACCTCCCCACCGACGCTGCTGGCCGCGGCCAGCTTCAGGGACACTGCGATAATCGGTCAGTGCTCCATATTGGGAAAATATCGATGGCTTATCCCTTTTTAGATGCTGATCCCGGATTTTACGTCAACCAGAACAACTTGTGAGTCTTTAAGTTCATGACCTCTGGCACCGACCTCATCCATGACCTAGCTTTCGCTCCGTTCGTAACTTCGTGATCGATACAACACGGTACATATTAACCTCCCTACCGAATATTCGCTGTGTGCTCATGTCACTAACAGAATTCCCGCCGGATTATCGCAAGGGACGGGCATCCACTGGCAGGTTTCGCAGGCTACTTCGCTCATAAATATTGTCTTCAACCTGTCTGCGGCATCCGGCACTGCTCATCAAGGTAAATATCTAACATTTGTCCTGTAAACGATTCTCATTCTGTTGCAGGCATTTGGATGGAGAACGGAAGGTAAAATCACCTCAAATATACTGGATGATTGGCGCTAAAGCCGACGATAGCGGTGGGTTCATGAGTGATCTTGTCTTCAACGGAGGTGTGTTTTACTGGGTTGTAAAGAAAAAAGGCGGGAGCTAACAATTGACTGTTCCAGGGAAGTTTGGCATGTGGGTTGGAAACCAACAGTAAACACTTTCCGTCACATCTTCACGGTCGTTCGCTGACACGATTCTGGTCCAGATTTACGGTCCGAAACATCACGGTCAATAATGCTCAAACCGCTGTCTTTGGAGTTTGGAACTGGGGTTGGACATTCCAAGGTGTAAACATCAACAACTGCCAGGTATGCAGAGGTCTTTGTCCAGACGTTACTTGTACTCAATGTGCGACAGGTTGGGTTTGATTTGTCGAGCGGGACCACAAGCACTTCTCAGGTTTGCTTTTTTTTATCTGCTTTTCTGTACGCTGACATGCCGATACCACCAGACCATTGGCGCCGAGGCAATCATCGACGCCACCGTGACCAACACTCCGGTCTTTGTCCGCACGGCGACCCCCAGCAACAACGTGCTCATCGGCGCTGGTTCCCTCGTTCTGAATAACATCAAATTGACCAACGTGCCGACCGCCGTCGGAGTCGTTGGCGGTGCTGTTGTCCTTGCTGGTGGAACGACCACGATTGCTTCCTGGGGCCGCGGAAACGTATACAGCGGCTCGAGCTCGACTGGGACATTTACTCAGGGCACGATCACGACCCCGCCCAAACCTTCCGTTTTGCTCGACAGCTCCGGAAAGATTTTCGGGAAAACCCACCCTCAATACGCGGGCTACGCCGTTAGCCAGTTTGTCAGTGTTCGGGACCAGGGTGCCAAGGGAGATGGGAAAACAGACGATACGGCGGCTCTCAAAGCAATTTTCGCTGCTGTATGTTACTTCTTTGGACGTCGCATCACTCCATTTGTGACCAGTTCTTTCGCAGTATGCCGGCTGCAAGATCATTTTCTTCGATGCGGGCACGTATGTCGTGACGAGTACGCTCACCATTCCTGCGGGAACACAAATGGTTGGCGAGGCATGGTCGGTCATCGCAGGGAAGGGCGCCGCATTCCAGAACGTCAACAGCCCCACCCCTGTCGTCCAAGTTGGAGCACCAGGTTCCACGGGTCTGGCCGAGATTAGCGATATCATCTTTGCGACTATCGGCTCCAGTTCGTCCGGATTTCCTGAATGATTCTTCCCCTACTGACTCGACTTTGCTACAGCCCCAGGCGCCATCGTCGTTGAGTGGAATGTCAAACAGAGCACGCAAGGTGGAGCCGGAATGTGGGACTCGTACATACGCCTGGGTGGAGGTATGCTTGTCCCGCCATGCTGACGCTCTAATACTGATCACTTGAAAAGCTGCTGGGACCGGTCTCCAAACCAACTGCCCGAGCAATGGAAGCGGTGGAATCCCTAACTGCTATGCTGCCTTCCTCGCTCTTCACCTCACAGCTCAATCGACCGCTTACTTGGAGGGCACTTGGGTATGGCTTGCGGATCACGATATGGATGGAGATGGCGTGTCTCAGATTTCGCTTTATTCTGGCCGTGGCATTCTTTCGGAATCAGCGGGGCCAGTGTGGATGATTGGAACTGGTGAGTTTTCCTCTCTTGTAGCAACGCGCATGACCTGATATCTTGCAGCGGCCGAGCATCATACCATGTATCAGTACAGTTTGGTTGGCGCGCAAAATCATTACATGGGTTTAATTCAGACGGAAACGGTAACCCGTCCAACTTTCTGTTGCGTACAAATTATTTACAAAAGTTTGAATAGCCGTATTACCAGCCGACTCCAGCCGTCCCCAGTCCATTCTCCGTCAACAGTGCTTACAGCGATCCATCGTTTGCCAACGCTAACGCTGCTTGGGGTCTCAATGTGGCCAAGTCTTCAAATATCCTCATATTCGGAGCGGGGCTGTACAGCTTCTTCAGCGTAGGTCCTACATTTAATCTTCACCTTCGTGGGCTGACTTGCGGTCTCTATAGAATTACGTCCAGACTTGCTTGGATGCTCAAAACTGCCAGGTACGTGAACGATTATATCGGCGAGCCGGATGGACACTGATGAGACACCTTAGAACCAAATCGTCAACATCGATTCAACGTCGTCGGTCTTTATCTACAGCCTTGCGACTGTCGGAACGACCTTCTCGCTCAGCATAAATAACGCTGGCATCATCAACCAAGCCTCGAACCCTAATGGCTTTGCCGGGACCATAACGGCATGGACTCAGTGATCACATTCTTTGAAACGAGCAACAACGTTCTTTGAATTCTTTAAATGAAGAAGCCTTGATACCTTGTACGATGTACTTAGCATTTTTGTACTTAGCATCCTTGTAACTTATTGCCCTCAAGAATATATACTGCAGTTTGGGATCTATCCGATATCTTCGAATTACGTCATTCACGTACTTGTCCCCCGTCTCCGCATTCACCGCGTTCAGCAATGTACTTGCAGCTTCCACACGGTCCAGCGACGATAAATGGAGTGATAGCGGCAAAGGGGATGAAGGATCGGCAGTAGGAATTTGGACGTCGTTCAAAGGCTTTGATCGTGTTGATTGATTCCGACAACACTGCAAATTAGGTTCGTCCGAATCACCTCGTCCGAACCCCTTAATGAAGGGAGAGACATAACGGTGGATGGATGATGTACACAGGAGTATGCTATTGCATGAGAATTACACGTTCACAAGGTCAAAGAGAAATTGTAGCGCGGCCATAAGGAATCAGTTGAACGGGTTCCACTAATCCGTAGCCCTGGTTCGCCGGAATAATACCGGTTTGTGTACGCAGGAATCCCAAAGATTCAACGCGGCGCTCCTGAGAGCGATCAGTTTACAACATCGGAGACATTTCTTCGTAGCGTACCGCATTCACCGCGTTCAGCAACGTACTTGCAGCTTCCACACGGAGGGTATTTGATCCCGCAGCGACAAATTGGGTGATATCGACAATGGGGGATGAAGGATCGGCGGTAGGAATTTGGACATCGTTTACAAAGGCTTTGATAGTGTGGAAAACTGTTCCAAAGTCGAGTTGAAGGCCGACAGTACCGTTATGATCATCCCAATCGAACGTCGCATTGTATGTGCCAACCCCAGAGGTGTTGGCTTGGCCCGCGAGGGCATTCCAAGGAACGAGACCCTGCGTCAGGTTGAAGACCGGCTGAGGCACAAGCACCGAATTGATAGTGCTAAGATTTTGAGGGGGGGTCCAAGCGACGATACTCAACTGCCATCCGCTGAGCGTACGCGTCGTTTCGCCCCCAAGAGTCACGTTAACGGACCCAGTGTCTCCCGTAGAGAGGGTGTAGGCAAATACACCCTCACTCGTAGACCGGAGTTCAATAGTAGTACCATTCCCATCTGTAACGGCAGCGGCGGGAGTGTCTAGGGCTACAAGGTGTGCACTCGGGACACTGACACCCTCGAATGTATCTGCGCTCGACACGGCAAATAAGGCGCTCTGTGTAGGCGCCAACGAAAGGGATGGGATGGATATGGCTCCAGAGTCGTTCCACAACGCTACCGGTGAGACCGTTCCGGTCCAAGCGTCAAGGAAAAAGGGAGTGCCCGAGATATCTGGTCTGAGCGTCAGAGTGAAATTCTCGGTGGTATTGCCCGAGTTGAACAGATAAAAATATGAAGCTTCCGGGACGTCACGGCGGATGGTATAGATGGTGGCTGTGGGTACACTAACACTCGCTGCAGGGAGAATGCCCAAAGAAACGAGTGCGGCGGGAACCTGGGTTTCATTATTGACAACCATGACGTTGGTTTCATTCAAAAGCTGCTGCATTAAATTCTGGACTTGAGCTTGCTGAGTGCCGTTGGCGTCAAAACCAGGAATATCATTGGGCACAGCGCCAGAGATGATGATGGGCAAGCCGGCCTGCGCATACTCCAATAGCTTCTGTGAAGCATCGACGGTGATATTCGGTGCGCGATTGAGAATGAATGCTTTGTAAGCGGGTCCACCAAAAGCAAGCCGACCGTTGGTGACAGATACACCGGGAAGCTTGAAGTTCTCGGGGCTAACATACTCGTAGGAGTATCCCGCGTTAACCAGCGAGTTGCCTTGGAATGGAGGCTAAAGTTTCAAGTCAGATTGGAAGGAATGCTACATCAAGGGTTTTAATTGCCTGGAAAGTGATATCATAGTCTTTCCGATATATCGCGACATCGACTTTTGCAATGCCGGACTGAAGAACATACTGGGTGTGTTTGAGGAAGTCCAGGTACCCTTTATACGACTCCCAGGCTGGTTGGCGATGCCCATGCATATCCGCAAAATCGTATCCAAACGTGGTAATCCCAGGCCATCTGTGCACACGAACTATTCATCCTCCGATAGGAAAAAAAAAAAAGTAAAAGCACGCTTACGTTGTGTTTGGATAAGCCCCAGAATAAGGGAACCCGTGGAGGAGCGCAACGTTCACACCGCCGGCATACTGTGTCTTGGCATCGAGCAAGAGTTCGGCCATACGAATGGCATAAGATTCTCCGTGATTCGCACCGGTCTCGCTTGAAAATATGGTATGATTTCCGAGGTGCACGCCTCCGGAGAGCTGACGAGCCGCGTCAATCGTCGGTACACCCAAGGACTCGATCTCAGGAGCGTCGGGAACAGCTGCGCTAGCTGCGACGTCCAAATGGAAATTGTAGCCAGGTTGGTTTGAGAATTGGAATCCTACTGTGTGTGACCAGTCCCTGAACAATAAGATGCATCAGCCAGCAAGAAAAGGGCAAAAGAGAAAAGTTGGTCACTTGAAAGTATCCATATAATCAACATACAAGGATGTCTGAAGGCATGTAAGGCTTTGATAAGTAAATCACTATAAACGCTGCATACCAATGTGTCCTCATAATCCTCTAGAAATTTCGCCCACACCACAGAGCTTCCGAAATCAAAAGTTTGACTAGGCTTTGGTCCCCCTATCGAGTAGAAGTTCTAAATAAGAGACGTGTTTAACGACACAACCATAATACGCACTGTTCGACAAAGTATGCAAAGCTGGGAGTGTTTTATTTATTTCATATCCGTGTCGTTCCGTGAATCGTTGAGGTAAAGCATCAGTCCAGAAGAGCTGGGCGAAAAACTCCATCGAATCTTCCCACATGTAGCTTCCAACGCCTGGCTGAGCTGCCATCGCTCCTATATTGTCTCGAGCAAGGATGTTCTGCTCGATAAATGAAATGGACACGTTGGCGCCTTTTGTAGAGAAATGATCGACTACCCAGGATCCCCATGACCCGGGTTCATCCAGGAAAGACCCGTCGAATCCCCTTCTCGCTTCTGGGAAGCCGTTGCGACGTGAGTAATATGCCAGGATAAGGCTAGTGGAATTGGGTGCGGTGAACGATATGCTGGATGAATTGTCGACTTGAGACGTCAAATCTTGCACGGTATTCCAGTCCAGAGAAACCCGAGCTGCGGAGGAGTTTGCCCCAGGAATAAGCTCTGCGACGAGAGCACTGACCAAGCGCATGGTAGTGATGTTTGCGCTGTCTATCTGATTGTCCAACCCAGACACCATCGGAAAGACAGTAGGATTTGGCAGAGGCCCACTGAATGTCTCCCCGGCCGCCAAGAAATGCGACCCATACACCAGCTCAGTGTTCATTCCCTCCATATCAACGTCGTCTGGAAAAACGGGTACACCTGCTCCTTGATCTGGCCCCATACTGAAGTCGATGGTGATATTGTTCTCCATTGCAGCCTGGACAAGAGCAGCAGTGGCAGTCACAAAATTATCCGATCCGAAAGCAAAATCCGTAGGGTCAAGAAGGATATTCTATGCAGTTAAACGATGTCAATGAACAGAAATAGGGTGTCCAGGGAGATGTACCCCGGTATTTTGTGCCTCGCCACCATACGACTGGTAGCTGAATGTTGTCAAAAAATGGAATGTAGATTATGGAATGGAGTACCTCAACAGCTCAAAGCCAGAACTGCCCACACGGGCCATTTCCGAAACATCAGAGCGCAAAACATCTGGTGAAGCTGATCCATCTTCAATCCAATAACGCCATTTAACTCCCGTTTTGGGCGAACTGAATGAGCCCAGGTCCCGGTGAGGCTTGCAGCGACCTGGGTAGGTCGACAAATTGTGGCGAATAATATCCACAGCACACTGGCAAACATTGCGGATTGGAAAGTTGACGTTGGAGAACGCCATAATGCTTTTTATAAGCACTCGGTTAACGTCGGAGAGCCGCTGAGTTGTCATGAAGGTCATTTGAACCCTGTGTGTGTAACACTGTGTTGTGGTGAAGAACAGAAGACCTCAAACGCTCCAAGTTGGAATTCCGGCGGTTGAGGCGTCGGAGTTTAAATATAGACTCGGCAACCCGACGGCCGTTTTAAACAAAAGTTATAGTCGGACCTCAGCTCATAGGCCTCAATATTCAATTGGCAGCGACACTACTATACAGTTTCACAGTATTCGTCATTGTTCGAGTTGCGTGCACAATATTAATGAAGATCTGGATACAATTTACAACGAGCATCCTGGATACTGTACTTGGCCGCGGCATATGACAAGTCCCAGCCCGTGAATTTTGAACCCAGTGACCTAAATAGTACAATTGGGGGATGAGAGGCGTACGCTATGAATGACGCGTGATTAGAGAGAGGACAAAGCCTGGGTCCAGAGGGTTTGGTCATACGGGTTGAGCGTTGTCGTCATCGCGACCCGGGCGCCTTCTTCGCGCGCGTTTTTGAAGGCAGATATAGCATTCAGACGAACAGAAGGAGCATGAGCAAGAAACCACTGCATAAGACCCATTGTCAAAGAATCACGTGGTCGTGTCTCAGGAAACGTCCTCGACCCAGGCCAGGATTTGAAGCAGGATGAATTATCCCGCAAACAACTACCACGACGCGACCCAAGCATCGAAACGTCGTGTAGTGCCATGTTCCCCGTATAACTCGGTGAACGTAGCTGGAGTGTCGCAAATGCGACGAAAACCCAATAAATCAGTAACAACCTCAATCCAAGCATCGTCATCGCCCCTTCCTTGCCCGCTTCCCCTTGAGACCCTCCGCTGCCAGTACCCGCTCGATCTCCTCCCGGATCTCGCCCAAGTTCACCCGCAGTGTCTTAGCGTCCTCGAACTTGCGCTGCGCCTTCGCCTCCTCGACGAAAGTCTCCAGTAGCGCCTCCTGCTCGAGAAGCGGCTGCAGCGCAAGGGCCGTCGCGGAGGTCGGGTCAATAAACTAGCACTGTCATCGACGTCATCCACGGTCGACGCGGCGGCCGTGCCTTGCTTCTTTGGCGTGGGCAGAGACTGATGCACATATTCGCGTGAGCACCATAATTACGAAGTAGGGTGAGGTAACGGACCTGCAGCGGAAACATATTCTTCTGCAGAAACAAGTTCGCGCGCGTCATCACGGCGATCTGGACGCGTTCCTGTGAGCTGCCGCGCCCATTCGGAGTGGGAAGGTTTCGTATTCGCTTCGCAAGCGAATCGTACTGCGCAAAGGCCTCCAGTAGCCGCTTCCGTGCCGCAGAGGCTTCCTTCGTAGGCTGCGAGTCGTGGCTGGAAGGATGTCAATTCGTGAACGTGATCAGAAAAGTCCACTGACTTTAGAGTGAGAATCAGTTCTTGGAACTGCGGTAAAGAGTCTTCGATCTCCTTTTCGAGGACGACGAACGCCTACAACTCTCATGAATGAAGCGAAAAAGGACATGATCATACGAACCTCGTAAAGTTTCACAAACGACGGGACATGCATACCCTGCTGGTGGTACTGCTGTCGTCTGTTGGGACAAATCAGCTGTTGCTGCGAGCCGACAAAGAACAAAACATACAACAGCACCGGCCTGCACTGATTGCATATCCGCACGCCCCGAAGGAACTTCTCCTCTTCTGCAGCTTCCTGCAGCTCTTTCGCCCCGCCCACGCTGCTGTCCGTCGCTTCCGCACACCATAGTCCACACCCTCGCCAACCTCTTCGATATTCCGTGTCTTGGGGTCCACGACAAACAGCACTGAGCACAACTGCGGTCGTTGCGGCCGCTTAACCGGCAATGCGCAAATGATCTGGCCACACAGTCTGCAGTGATGTTTTCGATTCGTTAGTGGGTGAAGTTTGTCCTATGAGAAGATCAAGTAATACATCCTCGAAGAGAAATAACACTAACGTGCACAAAGGGCACTTGGAGACAGACGAATCTTCTTGCCACGGTGTTATCCGCTGTTCAGCCGCTGCACGTCAAAACATTCAATATAAATACGGCTCGAGGGGGGAAAAAATAACATACACCGGACATCTTCCTTCCCACCACCCCCCCCAAAATACTCTTCAAGTCTAAATCAAAGAATGACGACGCGCGCCGGTTCGCGTTCATAGTTGGAGCAACTCCGGGCCGGCGTCCTACACCCGTTGTCGATTTTGCCTCCTCAGGGAAGTGCAGCGCAATAAGCTTCTCTAGTCGTCGCTCAAGTTTCGTGCGCTCTGCTGAGGCATAGCCGGCAGAGACGGCGTGGGCCTTGCGGTGCGCGATAAACTCGTCAGTACGGGGGCGGTATACGCCTTTGGGCTGGAAGCCGGGCCGGTAAGGTGCGGCAGACGGCCGCGGGGGCGTCTGGGCGGAGGGGGAGGGGGAACAGACGCTGGTGTTGGAGTGGGTGTGATTGGCGGGAAGGAATCGATGATGGCACGCGGGAAATGGCAGGGGACGCGGCAAGGGATGAGGTCCGCACTGGGGGACGACGGAGGAAAGAGACGCAGCAATGGCGTCCGCATTGAGCGGCGTCGAATGTCGTCGGTTCCCGGTCGCTTCAGGGAGTAGGACATCGCAGGTGGTCTTTCGCTCGTGGATTGCGATGAAGATAGTGACTGCCGTGGATCTATCAGCATTGATGTAGGTCTTTGCTGCTGTGTGTAAGATGGATGTTCGGAGGGAGGGAGACTGGGCCGCTGCGACGACGGAGTCATTGAGGACGTCGACGTGGTACGGGCATGGCCACCGGCAAGAGGGGAAGAAGGTAAGGGAGCGCGGGTATTTCGCGGAACGCGACGGAACGTCGATGTCTTTCGAGGGCGGTCGTCGAGAACTGCTGAAGACGAAGACGAAGCCGCTGAAGAGATGGCAGATCGACAGCCCTCTGAGTTGGACTTTGGGTTTGTTTCGAACTCGAGGCAGCGCTGCCGTTTGCGAATGCATTTCCATTGGGATGGTTGCCGTTTAAATGACCAGCTTCCGGTGGAGGTTCACTCGCTTGTTATCGAAGGTTCCGATGTTGGGGCAGACTTGGTGTCGTTGGGGACTTGGAGACCCATTGGAGACAGGCGGAGAGGGATCAAGAGCGATGACGGGCATAGGTGGAGATTTAGGAACATTGAACGCCGTCGGCCGTCCTTTCCCAAGTCGTATAACCATTGGGGCTGGTCTGCGGAGGCGAGGTAGATGGAGCTATGAAGCTATTCGGACGAGAGGACGGGGACTCGACACGTTCGCTGCAAATCGCGGGTTAACCGGTGTCTGCGAGTGGCGCTTTGACTGCACAAAGTTAGGAAATGAAAATATGCAGAACCTCACGCACTTTGTACGCCTGGTAAGGCAGATTGGGGGCGGTCTCTGACATTGCTGCACGGCGCTAAACGAGCTATGCAAGTCACCACGGTGGGGATGTTAGACCGTCAGATGCTCTCCTTGTCGACGAGCGTAAGAATAAAGTGCAGTGCAGAGCGCAGCTGGAAAGGGATCGTGGTGGTCTAGATGAGAGCACCGTTTGCCATGATCGCGGCAGAAAAGGTAACAGCCTGTCCGGCGCCAAACAAATATAGCCTTTCCTCTGCACAACCATGTCCGCAATATCTGGTATCGGCGTCTCTGCAGATCTCAGCACCCGTTTCTCGCGCGCAGTGGACGATAGACAAACGAGGTTCATAAAGGTGTCGATCCAGAACGGTGGGTACACCGCTGCCCACCGGCACTCGTATTTACACCTCAGAAGAGTCTCTTGTCCATGATCTGTCCGTTCCGACGCGGGGTTCACTCCAAGAGGACCTGGCCCAGCTCCAGGACTCTGAGGAAATCATCCAAGACGATACCCCTGCGTACCTTCTTACTAAATTAGACGACCCGCCTGCAGAATGGCTCGTCATATACTATGTCCCTGAGACCGCAAAAGTCAGAGACAAGGTCCTTCTTTCACGTCCCGCATTACGTTCAGAAAGCCTTAAACCTTCATTAGATGCTGTACGCATCATCTCGCGCCTCGCTTCTCAATCCTGGGCTCGACCCTTTTCTCTGACTCCATATTCGCCACTTCCAAGGCGGATTTGACTCCGGAAGCCTATGCTGCGCACCGCAGACACGTCACTGCGCCGAAGCCGCTCTCTGCCAGTGAGCAAGAGATGGCCGACGTCCGCGCTGCGGAGCGTCAGGCTGGCGGCCTGAGCGTGTATCAGGGTTCTCGCGCGCGCACCAGCCATATCGGCAAGACCATTGGTATGCCCTGGGCAGCCGATCTGGAAGATGCTGTCAAGGATCTGGCCGAGGGCGACGATGTCCTCGTTATCGCTGTAAGACCATTGTTCAACTTCATGCCCACGAATATTTATTTAAAGGCAACTAGACGATAGACATGGCCTCCGAGGCCCTCGTTCTGCACTCTACCTCTCAGACTACTGCTGGCGACGTCGGGGCTTCTCTCCCGCCCGACGGAGCATGTTACGCGTTCTTTGCGTGGAAACACGCGCCTTCGCGACGCGATATCGGTGAGCCCAAGTTCGATTTATCCCTCCACACCAAACTGCAACACGCTTCCAGTATTCATCTACTCCTGTCCCTCCTCCTGCCCCGTCAAACACCGCATGGTCTACGCCTCCGGATTCAACGCCGTCTTCATTGCGGCACAGACCCTCCTTGCCGACTCGCCTGCGCCGCTGCAAACGCGTAAGATCGAGACCTCTACGCCCGCCGAGATCGATGAGGCGTACCTGCGCTCTGAGCTCGATTTGTCTTCCGGACAAGGCACACCGGCCGGGTATCGACGCCCGTGGGAACGACGATGAGAAGAAACCGTTCGCACGCCCGCGAGGCCCGAAGCGGCGGTAGGCAGACGCCGTGTACACTGTAAGTAAGATAGACGATGACGACGACAGAACCACAGCCGTATGTAGTACACCATGATTTTCATAATGTCTGAGACCCTTACTATGCAAGACTCACGAAACTTCTGGACCATTTTACGATTCCGGCTTTCCTTTTATCGTGCAGCCGTGGGACCGCATCGGCTTATACACCCACTGAACAACCCAAGGTTGTCGATGCCAAGCTTGTAGATCTTTGAGCTGTTTATTTAGGGTATTGTGTATTTCGGGTAAATGGAACCTCAATGTAATCTTGAAATCGTTAAACGTCACCCTCTCCAGAATAAAAGATTGTTCAAGATGAAAGGATACAAAGCTCCGACGAAATAGTACAAGACGATAAAGTACACGATACGCGGCGGACAGTATATAAGCACCGGGGACGAAATGGCCACAACAACGATTGGGAGAAACTGGACAGCTACGCGGTTAGCAAGTCGTGGAAGGAAGCGAGGGAGGCGGGGTACTCACCACCGAGGAACTCGAGAGTTGTGAAGAACCGTCAACCCATACACACGAAACCAGAATTGCTTGCACACACACACGCAGGTTCCACTCGGACCCATTTTTACAAAGTCCGGTCAAGGTCCCCCAGAGTCTACATGGTACCCCACGAGAGTGTGTAACTGGACCCGCGTAGTACGGAGGACGCAGCACAACCGAGAGTCCCCGTGGTTCCAGTTGTGGTGGGGACGGATGCACCCGTGGGCACACCAGTCCTTGCAACCACCCTCGACACCAAACTGAACGGCGCGAAGGGACGCCAATCCAGATGGTGCGTTTCCGAGTCGCAGGCGTGAGCCCACTATCATGCCAACTTTTATGCAGTGTGAACGCCCCTCAGCGTCGCGTGTGTGTGTGCAGTAACTTTGGAACGCTGTCTCTTGGGCGCGGCGAGAGCTCGGTCGGAGTCGGGACTAAATGGGGAGGTCATGAGGCAGTGGGGGCGGAAAGCGTGGTGGAACTCACTGTCGAGCGGCGAGGTAATGGTGGATGCGAGGACTATTGGCGAGTTCGAGGAGGAGACTGAAAAATTGCGGGATGCAGAGGTGGCGCCTGTGAGAAGATATAATCAACGCGAGCTCAAGAAGGAGAAATGCGACTCACTAGGTTGAGTGGAAGTGGGGATTTAGAGTGAGTGTACACCGCCTTTTATATGTTTTCCGCCTTCGTCACCTGATGGTGTTGAACTGAACCAAATAGCGGCAACTAGACGCGACGCGACGCGCCACTATAAGATGTGACGGTATGGGTGTGACAGGCTTTCTTCCGACGACCATCATCGAATTGCTGGATGAATATACGAGCGATTTGCGATTTCTGCCTTTTTGAGTCGCGGGTGTAAGTAGGGCTACTTTGGGCTGATGTCGGTGATAGACGCTGATAGAAGCGTCGGCCCGGCGCCAATCATGGGCGCTTCTGCTCCCGAGCTTGCCTCTAGCTTATAGTGATGTCCGAGTCGATCCTCTCAAACGTCGCAGCCTCAGGTCAACTTGGATACGATAGGACCAAGCTGCGATGCCAGTCGAGACAGCGAACTTCCAACGAGTATGGTGCGAGCCTGAACTTCATTTTGTGCATGGAGAACCTCTTCGCGGAAGTTCCTTAACCACAGACATTTTGCAGCCAACTGTGTGGGACGACACCCGCGCCACACGGCGGGAGATGATGCTACCCGCGCCGACGCAACCAGCGCCGACGGCGCCTTCCCCGCCTTTATATCCCTACGCCACGCCGTACCCACATACTCCACCCTACATCGCTGGGCGCGCACCATTCCCCTATATTATCCCTCGTGCCCGTCGCTGTCCGCATCACATCGAATGCGCCCCGTTAATCGCTGCCAAATTAGTGTTGTAGCTGGTCTCTGTTGCGGTATAAAGGGAGCGCGGTCCTCCTGCGCCATGTATTTGTATTCAATATCATTCAATTCATAAAAGTCTTCTAAAGAGTTCTTGAGTTGGCAACTTCATGGCTGAAAACGTGCCTTGCACATCTCATCTGATATTTACTCTCGACTCTGGAGTTGGAATCCTAGTACTAGTACTGCCGCCACTAAGTACCGCCGGCGCCACTTTCCCCTTTGAAGAAATGGACGAGGAGCAGTTTTTTTGGTCATTGGCGGCGGACAGGTTTTTGAAGCGCAATTCAACGCGCCGGAAACACTGGAAAGCCGAAGGTCTCATTAAAGTCCAGGAAAAGGGAAAGTCCTTTGTACGAGTAAATAAATCACGGTCCTGTCAAACTCGACCAAACACCGTGAATGTCGACGAAATTCCTCCAACGCGAGCTGAAGGCTCTTCCCAGATACGTCCGCCGCAACGGGCCCCTTCCCACCCCCAACGCCGCCGATGCCGTCGTCCTTCCCAACCCTTTTCTGCCGTGGCGTAACCCGAGGACGGGTCGTTGGGCACCGCCGAAATATTCGCTGCGCCAGCAAGCAGATCTGATTAAAAAAGCCAAAGCGACCAGCACGACGCACCTCTTACCACCGGGCGTGAAGCTCCCTCAGCCCGAAATTTTCGCCCCACCTCCAGGCGCCAAATCTACTTCAACAGGCAAAGCTAAAGCGGCGAAAACGAAAACCTCCAGCTTGCTTCGACGGCTGAACGTGAAGCCTGGCAAGGCGCTCATGGTGACCGTTGAATGGGATCGTAGACCTGTTGTGAAGAACGTCCCTGGCGCGGATAAGGGGACGAGGCTGTATGCGGCGAAGAAGAAGATGTTCAGGGGGAGCAAACAAGAGCGTGCACGCCCACAGAGACATTGGAGAACATGGGTGTTACTTCACGACATGCGGAGACGAATCAGAAGATATCGCAACGTGTGTACAAGAACTTGGTGCTCCGATTTATTTGTACTGATTTTTATATCTAGTACTACGTCCACAAAAAGCTCAGCCCTCTCAAGCCGACTCGCGCAGCGGCGAAGAAACTTCCGTTCTAGTTTATTATGGCTCTTTTGTGTCTCACTACAGAAACAAAGTATCATCGTCATTCATATCTAGACATGTCGGTCTTCCAAAAGGTACAAGAATACTACAACAGCTACGTACAGTATACACCTGGTATTCCAAGGTCCAACACAAGGCCCACCAGAATCCTTTAATTAAAAGTCCCCGGTTCCTCTGACTCTGTCGATAGCGCCAACGAAACCTTTCGCCCAACTAAATCTCCCTGGATCGATGCCAATGACGTCCTGCGGTTGGTTGCCGTTCTCGTCCCTCCAGATCCCATCGGTTTTGTCCACCATCCCATACAGATGCGTGTTCTGGTTCCGTCTCAACCCGTCGATCCATCCCTTGCAGACCGTCGCCGAGTCGAACATGACATTGATTTCCTGGCTGTGGTACCACGACTGCGTGTCCTGGTTCCCATTGCCTTGAATCCCAATGTGCTCGTCGATGATCATGACCTTGACATGGCACGACCGCTTCTTCTTCTTTGCAACGATCGGGACAGTCTGGTCAGCACCGATGTACCAGTAATAATGCAGGCGCTCCTTGGCTTTGTCGGAGAGCGTGGTGTACATCTTGTGCACGATCATCTCGTTGGTGCCTCCCTGGCCCGGCAGTAGCTCGCCCGTGTCGTTGTATCCGAGGCAGATGTAGCAGAACACGTCGATCCCGCGCTCACACGCCTCGATGATGGCGGGGACGAGCGGAGCGGCGTTGAGCGTCGGGGACTGGATGAACACGTTCTTTGTAGCGTTGCGTAGAGCGGAGAGCCAGACCTCGTTCTGCGGGTTGTACACGTCGTCGTGTGTCGGCATTCCGAACGGCTCGCGGCAGACCATCGCTATAGGGAAGGGGTCCGAGGTTGGGTGGGGGATATAAGGTGTCATCTCCTCGCCCGTACCGCGGGGAGGCGCGGTCCCCGGGAAGCCGACGTTCTTGGTATGGTTCAGGTGCTTCGTGATCGCTTCCATGCGAGTTACGCCCGGTTTGGGGGATACAGCAGTTTGCACACGAGCAATCTCGCCCGCAATATCCGTATCGTAGTGCGGTTCGTCAGTTGTGTGCTCTGGGAGAAGCGCGCCCTCGGGGGATGGGTGTGCGATTTGCGCTGTGCTGACACCTTGTTTGCCGGAATACAAGTAAGCTTTGGTCGTCTCGTCGGGGCCTTTGACTTGGCTCTGATAATTGAGCTGATCGCCTGGGATTGGGTCAGAAACCAGAATTTCGAGTAAAAGAGAGGCCCTACTCGACTTGTTGTCAACCATTGCTTCATTTGCTTGGGAAGCACTCTGTCCGACGGGGTGAACAACACTTTCAACGGTGCTGGGTCCTGTGAGTATATCTGCACGATTGTCGCCGCTCTCCTCGCCAGTGGTTTCGTCCCCAATGGGCCCCAAACCGCCCTCGACCTCGGGATGGTCATGACTAGGCAACGTCGGGGTAAGTTTGCGGTGCCAAGAGATGAGTGCCATGTCGTAGAGAGAGTCGACAATCGGGCCCTCGAGGTGGGTCATCATCTCCATATTATCATTGTCCTGGATATTGTTGCTTTGGAGGACCGCGTACTTCCTGTCCACGATCATATATTTGCAATGGAACGTCCCGAGCATGGGGCGGTGGTAGTTCATGACCTGCAGGTCGATGTTGGGGATCTCCTCCGGTGGGGGTATTCCGACGTTTTTACCCGTATACTCTTTTTGGGACACAATGTAATGGTTTTCTATCAGTTGCCTTGGGGCGCCTCGGTCGTATTCGAGCTTCATGATGATTCGGGTCCCCCGTTCGCCGGCCCGCCGGGACAACTCTTTCATAGCATTCGTGATGAATTTCGAGGCGACGGAGTTTTGCCAGTAGTTCGTGGCCAGAACAACCTCTTTGTCAGCGCGGACTATGAGGTTTGACATATGGCGCATAATATCGGGTACACTAGAGAGCTGCTTGAGTGAATACTGAACAGAGGAGCAAGACCGCCTACGTACACAGAGATAACACTCAACGGGATCGTTCCACAACTGCCCATTAACGGAGGACTGACCATCGCAGAAGCGACATTGTGGTCAAGAGTGCAAAGGGCATCGTGATAGAGCTGAATATTAGAGCTCAGCCTGCGACTCCCGGAGTCGATGTGCAGCGCTCACCTTCAAGAACAGTTCACTGGGCTCTGTCGGCCCCCATTTCCCGCACTCGCGTGCTTTCTTCAAGTCTTCGGGGGTGTGGGCGTCCCGATGCTCGCGCGCTTTCGCGATCGATTCCTTGGTCCCCGGAGTGTGGCCTCCATAAAGCTTCTTCCATGCATCCCCGGGAGCTAATTCAGGATCTTTGGCAATGAGCGACGAAACGGTTTCTGTTCCAGCGCATAGCGCTTGGATCTTGGGCGGTATCATTGGGACGTTCGGTGGGGTAAATTGTGGTTGTTCGCAGGAAGACCAGATCTGCTTTTATTTTAGGACAGGTACAACCGGGGTCCCAGATCCGGTGCTTGTCGCGCTCTGAATTATACACCGACCCGCGCTGATTTATGCGATGGCTGTCCCGGCGTAAAAGGGAAGAAAGCCGTAAAGGAATTAACTGCGGTCCTGGATGCCCGTAGCGCTCAAATCCGTCCAGCAAAACGCGAAGCCCCTATTACTTGTGCGTGAAAAGAACGAGAACGCGTCACGGCCACCGGACACCAAAAATAGGTTCGATCGTCATATGTATATTTAGATTTATTTTCGCTCAGCGTAATTTCGACCTCAAAAAAACAATTCAGCCGGGATTGCGAACCAAGGAGAGAAAGGCAGAAAGTCCAGAACCCAATAGCAGAGAGAAAATAATAATAATGGATGCACCTTTAACGGGACTACACCGGAATATACCTACCTACCATGTCGCCTCGCGTCATCGACACAATTAGAACAGGACCCCGAAACTGAATCTCGACTGAAAGAGTCGATGACGGGCATGGTCAGAAAAAAACGTATGAGCTGGAAGTATCATCCACAGTGATGAGTGGCGCAAACAAATGCTAATGTGAATTTGGCAAGAAGCAGCGGGCTTTTGAGGTTCCATAGTCAAAAAGTCAATATTATGACGGTTTGCATTTGGTAGGTATAACCGTCGAAAGCTCTTTCCCGTTTAGCTTAAAACCTAAGAGTGACATCCAGCATAGAGATCGGCACCAGACCCAATCATCGAGTCAATGTCTGGAACGGATTTCAGCAATTCAAAAAGAAAGAACAACGAAGGGACGAACATGCAAACATTGTCTCCAGAGGGATCATGTCGAGGGTGCCCATCGGCGTAGACGTCACCATGGGTTGGCCGCCCCACAGCACACGCAAGAAATGGTCATTTTTCTTCTTGTACAATTCGAATACCACTTCCGATCCCCTGTATGGTATGTCTTCAGATAGACTGTTTAGCGAGGATATCAAAACAACCCACATTCCCGGCCAGACCATGTTGGCGATCTGCAGGAAGCCGAGGACGGGAGACACGGATCCGTCATGTGCAATCTGTCGTCCGTGCATTAGAAACTGGTGTTTCGTTGCGAAACTAGACAAACATTGTGGAAATACTTGATCTGGTAAAAACCGGTCAGTTGAAACTGGCACGCTGAACTAAATACGCTACCTTGCTCTGGCCAGTAACCACCGCCTCCAGGTGCGACTTGAGTTCAAGGAACCAAGCGCCATAATGTAGGGAAGAATATTTCGCCGAGTCGGGGGCGTCACGGAAGTAATAAGAGTACTCCCAGTTTCCAAGACGGAAAACAGTGTTTGCCTGGTGCACATCGAATCAAAAAAAATGTAGGAAGCTTTGCCAAGAAGATTTTCACCTCGTCTTGAGTAACGCATAGGGATGTATCATTCACACTGCATGGGAGCCTCTTGCCATGACAAAGCTTGGCCGAAAGATTATCATAATAACTGGAAAAGTCAAAACCGGTTAACTGACGCTGCAGTGTACATCATAATAATTCTTACTGGTCAAACGAGGTGTGCCAACCTCCAGAATCAGGGTTTGAAGTTCCAGATACGCTGTCAAGTTTCGCATAGAGAGGTGCAGCAGCTGTCAGATGAGACGTCCAGTTGGTGCTCCCCGAGGTATAAGCGGAGCGCAGGCTATCGGCCGTTGGACACGAATAAGTCGGTTCAAGGGAATCGTAAGAGCCTGACTGAATAAGAACAGCAATGTTCTCAGCTCCGGGGAACAATCCCTTCACAAGTCCACCGGCCACTGAAGGTTATTTGTTTGCTCTGGGTCTGCAATACAGCAAAAGAAAATACGGACCTTGAGAAGTAATGACGTTGTTGGTAACTCGTATTTGAGCAACAGACGGGTCGAATTGTAGTCCCAAACCCAAACGACTGGCATATACCGCGCGGAGATCCTGTTCAAATGAGGGTAGCCTCTAAAAGAATTCTAAACACTCACCGACCCATGGGTATGACTATCAACTATTCCATCCGAAGTAATTTGAGGGAGTTGGCAACTGCATCAAATGAGACAAGGTAACACAGCCAGCGCGCGCTCTCATACGTCGTGTCAACGAAACCGGGACCGACTGTAGAGGTCCAAGGGTTTTGAGAAGTGCTGTACGCTTGCCACTGTCGGTGAATTCATCATTCAGCAGATGTTATACATCCCAGCGAATGCTCACCTGTATTTCGGTGACGTCTGAGCTGACACCGCTAGGACTGTGAATTGTTCAGCTTCTTGCAAAGGCGTGGTACGTCGAGACAGACCCTTTGCCATACATCACAGGCCCCTCCCCAGTGCAACTTGCCGTCCATAAGCAACAAGAATCAGGCTTGAATATACAATTTAAACGCACCTCCACGTTACATCTTCTTTGAAAAATGTATTTGAACCATAGGGCGTCCGCTTGTGGTGCCGCTGAATGACCTGCAATTGAACCAAGCTGTTAGCTCTCTAAGCGCAGGGTTAGTTCGTTCATTTCACCTCGACATACTGTAAAGTAAAGTCGTGGGACGGCGTTCTGACCAATGAGTTCGCAGACAGGTCCGAACGAAAGAGACGCGTACTTGTATTCGCGAGTCCGAACGTGGGGCATATTACACCAGTTGTATTCTCCATAGTTCTTGTCTGGTACGGTAGAAGAATTGAAAATGCCCGGAGCTCCAGTCCCACTCAAAGCAAAGGTGAGGTTATTGACATTGGTCTGAGCCGGAGGGAAATGAATGACCGTGGCCTTTGTGATTGCTGCAACAGATGCAAGGAGGGTTACTCGAAGAAATTGGCAGACCATGGTGGGTGGACACCATCTTGCTCAAGGTTCGGGGACATCTTTATACACTGGCGGAGACGTGATGTCGACAAACGTGGGTTGCGACGGGTGTTTTGGCCACCGTGACTGTTGCACGGACCGCCGTCTTCCAATCCAACATCATCGAAGAAGGAAAGACAGTGAGAGAATCAAAGAAGGCGACCGGTATATATTGAAACAGCGGAAGTATTTATATGTATTCTAAATTCCAGTCGATAATCCTTCCCATGGAGACACTCGAACATCCCAAAAGTCATCCTCATGGCGGATAACTGCCTGGAGTCCATCGTCAGCCAATTCCTGCACCGCAGCATCGAGGTCAGAGTCGAGCTCGATAGCGCGATCAAGTAAAATCTCTGCCGATTGTAGACGAGCCACCTTCCCGAGCGGACGACTACGAGATTTCAAAAATTCCAAAAGCATATCATCCGAAAAGTCGCTACATTGGGCGAACTTGACTACTCGGAGGTTGGGACACAGCACCGAATCGTGAGCCATGGCCCGGATGAGGGTATCTGAGAGCATGTGGCCGCGATCGTTCACTATCAAAGTGTCCAAACTGCTCATAGATTGCAGTGCGAGAAGACCTATTAAATCGTTGGCGGTCGCCGTGATGTCGTTCAGCTTGAGTGTTTGTAGGCGGCCTGGAGATCGCGATAATAGACGCAAGAGGGCTGGAAATATAACGAGGTCCCCATTGCGATCCTCTACTTCTAGTGACTGTAGGCCGGGGAGAACGAGACTATCAAATATGTCGGTAACCGTGGAATCGCTGGCCAGGAAATGTGTTGCCCGAACGGAAAGGACGGATAAATGCGGCAGAGGGAAAACCCTCTGAGCCAAATTCTGCGGCAGGGAGTTTATCTGGTGGTCAGGCGGGAAGTGCAAGGTACACGTCCGCAAGTGCAAGCATTGTGAGAGGATTGTCAATATTTCCTCGGTGTTTAAACCAAAAAATTCTTGGATCGGAGACAACGAAAGGGCAGTGAGCTGTGCCCAAGGACCTGACGGAAGGTTGACATTCCCCTCATGCGTCAGCGAGAGTGAGTAGAGCCGAGGGGCATGTTGAAGAAAGAGTAGGTTTGCAGACCTCGAATGCGTGAATTGTCAGATTTAAATATCCGAGGCTAAATAACAGTTGAAGAGAAGAGGCGTACCAATCATCGCGCGCAAAAGAGGAACCATTGGTAATCGCAAGTGTTTGAAGCAAAGGCACATCGGAGCCCTGCAGGTAATGGAAGGAGTCAAGTGAATCAGCCGGCACTCGGAGCTCGATATGTTTCCATCGGTTTGAAAGGGGCAGTATTGCCTCGACGAAAGGATTTGCAGCAGCCATGGCCACTCCTCCAAAGCCTGCCTCGCGCGACACCCAGATCGATATGGACAACGGACAAGCGCCTGAACGGGCCAGCCATTCTTCCATTGCCAGCCGGTGAATCCGTGTAGGTGCGAAGGCTGATTCGGCGTAGCTCATCGGAGGGCAAACCACATGGATGGAGCACCACAGCTCTGGCGTTGCAAATGCGATTCTCCTCCATCCACTGCAAACGCGACCAAGGAGAACTGGCGCCTCAGATGCATGCATGACGGCATTCCGGTCTGAGGGCAAGGTCATAATGAAGATGAGCTGCAGAACCTCCGGTGGTAGATTTCGCATGGGCGAGAGAAGGGCCAAATGCGCATCCACACTGGTCTTGAGCTGACGGTACGAGCGTTGGAGATCGTGGAGAAGAGCCAGGGTACGGCTGATTTCCGCCTCAAGACGAGCAAGCTCATTGAGAGGATTTGAACATAACTCGCGAATTTTGAAGGCTTCATCGGATGTGGGAATGTAGTTGGTGTGTAGTAAATGATGGAATGGCGACGAGGAACCCAAATCCATGGTCGCGCGTATTCTCAGAGTCAAGTTCAAAGTTGCATCATGTCACTAATCACGCGTGACGTCCGAGTCGCTCTCTTCCCGATCCTCTTCAGTCCTCTTCGCGCTATGTTATAGTTTCAGTCCAGTCCACGTTACAAGTGCATGTTCACGACTCCACCTCAGAAAATCTCCCCAGGAACAAAGATCGTGGTTTCAGATTTTCTTCATGAATTACCTCGCGCCATTTCTCCTGCAACTGGCTTCATGATCAACAATCATTTGATTAGGTTCTGGAATCGGTCAAACGGTAAGCTTAAGAAGTGAGTACTGTCAGTCGGACAGCGTCGAAACTGCGCACCAGTCAAAACGCATGGACAGCGACCAGCCTCTACTGCAACTGCGCATGCGCAGTTCAGTTGGACCAGAGTACGTTCAATAAGTACTGACCAGCGCAGTCCAGAATAAAGCTTGGTCTTCGCATCTTTGATCATGATCCTGCCATCCTCTGTCATGTTCTGCGAACGGAAATCACCGCTAATACATTCGCGGGCGATGAAATCGCCGCGCTGCGGTCCGACTGCGCCGCAATCGCGTATTTAAAAAGGCCTTTTTAAACTCCCGGGCCAGCATTCCATCAACTTCAGTATCCCCTCATCACCAATTTCAGCCATGATCATTACTTCGGACTCGGATGTGAAACAGAAAGATGGCGAGCAACCCACAGGCGGCGAGCAGTCCTCCAGTCAATTCAAAATGCCAAGTCTGCGGCCCTGTAAGTTGCTCTCTCCTGTGGTGGCACATTGCTTACCCCGCACAGTATTTTCGGCTACGAAACAAATGTGGAGCCCAACGGTAAACAGACAGCGCACGTATGCCCCAAATGCAAAAATGGTGCGCTTTAACACGACACGGGCACATTTCTCCCATGCTTATGAGCCTCTAGCATCGGTCTTCTCGAGTACGAGCACGGAGCAGATTATCGTGATGTTCGTCCCTGTGTCGTCGAACGCAACGGATTCGTGGGTGTGCACGACGAAAAAATGCGGCTGGACGACACCGCTTGAGCGCGAGCCTACGTGAGTTCTTCTCTGTTTGGCTTACTGCTCATCGTCCTGACGGTATTGCGCAGCTCGTGGGAGCCCGCACCGGCCTATACACCCAGCGAACAACCCAAGGTTGTCGATGCCAAGCTTGTAGATGTTTGAGCCAGCTGGATCTGTTTATTAGGGTGTTGATCTGATTATTTCACGTATTGTATATGTACGGGTAAATGGAAGCGTAATGTAATTTTGAAACCGTCAACCGTCACGCCTCTCTGAGACAGTATGCAGGCTCCTCCAGAATAAAAGATGAAAGGATACAAAGATCCGAACAATAATAGTCTAAGACAACCAAGGACACGATACGCGGCGTACAGTATATAAGCATCGGCGAAGAAAATGGCCGAAAAACAACGATTGGGAGAAACTGGACAGCTACGCGGTTAGCAAGTCGTGAAGAAAACGAGAGAGGCGGGGTACTCACCACCGAGGAACTCGAGAGTTGCGACGAACCGTCAACCCATACACACGTGCCCAGGATTACTTGCACACACACACACAGGTTCCACTCGGACCCATTTTTACAAAGTCCGGTCAAGGTTCCCCAGTCTACATGGTACCCCACGGGCGGTATAGCTGGACCTGAAGCCCGCGTACGGGGTCAACAGCAACCCGTAGTTCAGCTGTGGTGGGGACTGATGCACCCGTGGGCACATCAGTCCTTGCAACCACCCTCACACCACGCTGAACGGCGCGAAGGGACGGCGCGAAGGGACGCCGATCCAGACGGTGCGTTTCCGAGTCGCAGGCGTGAGCCCACTATCATGCCAGCTTTTATGCAGTGTGAACGCCCCTCAGCGTCGCGTGTGTGTGTGCAGGTAACTTTGGAACGCTGTCTCTTGGGCGCGGCGAGAGCTCGAGTCGGAGTCGGGACTGAATGGGGGAAGGTCATGAGGCAGTGAGGGCGAAAGCGTGGTGGAACTCACTGTCGAGCGCGAGGTAATGATGGAGGCGAGGACTATTGGCGAGTTCGAGCTCGAGGAGGCGACTGACAAAAAGGAGGAAACGTTAACGAACACTTGGGGTCGAAAAGGAGACGACGAAGACTCACAGATGTTGAGGGAGCGGCGAACGACCAAACGGAGCAGAAGAAGCGAAGATCCTTGATGGCGAGCTCGATATGGATGAGTGATGGGCGGTAGTGTTACGAAAAAGGAAGTAGAGGCAGAGGAAGGAGCGGGAGATGATGGTGGTACGAAAGAAAGAGCGGAAATGGTCGAAATGTGGCTGACGGCGACTCTTATGCTGTGACAAGTGGTTGTGGTGGTCGGTCACGGCGTTCCACGCGACGCGTTTGTTTGTTTATGTATGCATCCTCTCGAACTTGAGCTCAAGATCCGGACCAGGAGAACAAGGAGAACAAGAAGGAAATATGGCGTATGGTACAATGAATGTGACTACGAAATACACTGAGGTACATTTATGCGGTTTCTAGTCGGCGTGGATGAAGTGCAAAAAAAAACAAGAATAAAAATAGGAACCAAAAAGTTATCTCCCAAGCGAGCCCATAAAACTAGACAGGTCTAATCCCTGATATTCGTCCTCTGCTGGCAACTCCTCGAGTCCTTGAAGAAGATTTTTCTGGCTGACCGGCCCGGACGACTCCTTGGCCTTCTTTTTCGCAGCGGCGGCGTCTTCCTCCTCGCTAGTACGCCTAAACAGGTCGAGCACCAGATCGGTGTCCATGGAAGCCAAACCAGAATTCTGCTGAGTGACAACAGAGTTGGCAATGTTGAGTTTGAATCGTTGTAGACTACACGGCTACAATCAGCGGACATTTATGCGATGAGAAGACAAGCTCACCCCATAATCTTCTCTTCTAAAGTGCCCTTGGTAATTAAACGGTACACGTTTACAACCTTCTTTTGGCCAATACGATGCGCGCGATCCATCGCCTGTAAATCCTTCATGGGATTCCAATCGTGTTCGACAAGATGACTGTGTCGGCACCGGTAAGCGTCAAGCCCAAACCCCCGATGTGAGTGGTGAGAAGTAGACAATCGATACTGGGGTCTGAGTTGAAGGTTTGGACCACAGCATGCCGTTTGCTGGAATCGGTGCCACCTCAAGTCGCATGTACGTAACGGCGGGCATGTGTTTTTTGAAGAGGTCCGTCTCAATAATGTCGAGCATCTGCTTCATCTGACAAAAGATGAGGACACGGTGCTGCGAAAAAGTGCCGCTCGGCTCCGGTTCAGTATCTATAAGTTCACTTTTGCCGGAATCTACGCTCGGACTGGCAAGACCACCAATACCACAATCGGTGAGAATTTGTCTATCAGTAAAGTCAGTGGCATTGAGGGGAGGATAAACCGAACACATACCGAAGGGCTAGCAGCTTGGGCGCATGCTGGATATCATGGATGCCATCGGGTGAATTGGCCGCTTTCCCTAATGATGCCTTGGTAGCCTCTGCATCGTCTTTGAGAACGAATGCTGGATGATTACAGAGTTTCCGCAGATATTGAAGCGACTGGAAG
Organism: Mycena leptocephala; assembly: GCA_029378395.1. Taxonomy (NCBI): domain Eukaryota; kingdom Fungi; phylum Basidiomycota; class Agaricomycetes; order Agaricales; family Mycenaceae; genus Mycena; species Mycena leptocephala. The sequence continues at coordinate 70,364 of JARJLF010000193.1, forward strand.
ATATGCTGCTGCTGTTTGTCGCCCGCACCGGTCTGGACAGCTTCTTCCGCCGAAGCGTGGGCTTGCGATTTGGAGAAGTTGTCGTAGAGATACTTCTGCACTTCGGATAGCTCGCAGTAGTAGTCTTGGATGATCTTGGGCGGCAGATCATGAAGCACGTCCTCCTTCAAGCGGCGCAACAAAAAGGGCAAAACTTGTTTATGCAGGGCCTCCAATGCCAAAGCAGCTAATAAAGGAGTCATATAAGAAACGATTAGAAGTTGCAGACCGGGGACGCACCAGCTTCACCGTTCTTCGCCTTCCCATCGCGGTTAGACAGGATGGGCTTCCCAAAGCGTTCATTGAACGACGCTTCTGTGCCAAGGAAACCGGGCATTAAAAAGTCGAACAAACTCCACAGTTCCAGAACGTTGTTTTGAATAGGAGTCCCTGACAAAATGAGACGATGCTGGGCACGAATGCATTTAACAGCTTTTGTGAGCTTCGTCTTGGCGTTCTTGATGACATGTCCTTCATCGAGAATACAGTACAGCCAGTTGAGGGCTTCGAGCTGCGCAATATCGTTTCGCACAACCTCATAAGAGGTAATGACTACGTCGTGTGTGCTCAGCTTGGAGAGCAATCTAGTGCGCTCGCGGGCATTGCCGGTGTACAATACTGGCCGTAGATTCTCCGCATACTTAAGCACTTCGTAGTACCAGTGTCCGGTGAGAGTCGGGGGACAGACGATGAGGGACGGAAGATGCACGGTATCAGGCGACCGTGTTTCTTTATGTCGCTCCGCACGCTCAAAGTGTTTGCTAGACAAGATGCAAATCGACTGTAGGGTCTTACCAAGGCCCATGTCTACGGGTCGAGTGAGAAGGATTAGGCGTCAAGAAGGAGTAACTCGCCGTCGCAGAGGATGCCGTGTAACTGTACTTGGCAAGGAACGCTAGCCAATTCACCCCGTCCTGTTGATATTTGCGTAGTTCCGCCTTGATCGTGACTGGGATTTTATATTCCTCAACCTTGGATCCATCGAGCAATTGAGTCAAGAACTGGCGCTCAGTTTGGCGGCGCTTCAAAAGCTCCTCAGGAAAGCCAGGCGGATCCGGCAAGCCAGCCTAAATTCTCGTCAGCAATAAATTCTACTTTCGACTTCGACGCGACCAACCTCCAACGGCACCATCTTGACCAGCGATGCAAACGTATTGGTGGCGGTTGACCGTATATCATCGTCCAAGTCGCTCATCCGCCCAAGGACCGGTACGACCATGAAAATGACGTAGGGCAGTGCTTTGATGTCAAGACGTTGAACAACATCTAAATGGGGTTAGTTGTGAGCACAAGCTTAGACCGGAAGCAAGCTTTACGCACGATACATCAGTTCTGTTGCGCCTTGGCGGTTCGCGAGCACCAACGGATCTCCAAGTAACGGAACAATATTCTCAATCACATATCGCATCGCCTCCGAAGTCATCACATCACAAAGAGTCGCAAAACAACGCGCAGCGGATTGGCGGATAATCGCAAAACGGCTGGTGAGGGCGATGTGCATCATAGGAAACGTTTCCGCTAGCTTGGGCCAGAGGTCCGGATGGAACGTGGGGACAACAGCTTCTAAAACGCTCAAAGAGTCAATGACGTCTTGACCAAACTCCTTCTGAATCCGGTCGTCCGATTCAGCTGGCGAATCTGCGCAAATTGAGAAAGGCGTAAAGGTAAGAAAAAGGCTCTCACCTGGTTGGAAGGCGCTGATCAATCCGCCGGCCATGAACTGCCACATATTCGGAATAACGTCCAACAACCGAGCCCCGAACTTGGCCGAAAGTTGGTCAAATGCGAGACCCGCGCCGCGTCGAGACAGTCGTGTCTTGCTAGCCTCGTCCGGCTTAGGAGCATCCGCAATTTTGTCCTTGTCCTTCACCTCTTTGCCGTTCGTCGCCGCCTTGTTGGCGTCCTGGAACGAAAGAATCCCCTCCGTGAGCTTGCGTGTCAACGCAAACGCCGGTGTCTGCTCGACATCCTGGCACAGGAATGTGCACAAATTCTTGACGATCTTGTCCGGGGGCTGCGAGATATTGTGCCGCGTGCAAAACTCGATAAAAGACGCGACGGCGACGGCCGAACGCGTCTGGAGGTCGATGTTGTCCTCGTTCTGCTTTCTTATCAGCCACAGTCCCAGGAATAATAGCAGCGGGGCCGCTCACCTTGATGCCATTCATGATGCCTTTGACCACGGGGCTCACTTTATCCGGCGTGCTCCGGAACGCCACGAACGCCGCCGCAAACGCTGCCGAGACACGGATGTCGTGCTGCGCCTTGACGTCGACATACCGCTCGATGCTCGCCACAATTTTCAAGCGCTTCTCCGCAATCACCCCCAACTCGCGCTTCTTCGTGCGGCCCAGGCTATCCTTCAGGCGTGTATACAGGGCCCCCACCGCATTCTGCGCGACCTCAATCGTGAAGCACCCCGGTTCGTGCCCGTCACATCGATCTCCGTCCCGAGGAAGGGAATCGACGACATCGGGAGCTTGCAGTCCGACGCGAACGCGCCGAGCAGCGCGATGCAGTCCTGGTGGATGCGCACGAGGGTGAGCGACATCTCGTGGTATGCCGCGGGCGGCGCGCCCTGTAGCCATGCGAGCGTCTTGCTGCTGAGCGTCTGCGCCATGACCGACTTTTCGATCAGCGGCGGTGCGTCTGGCACGGCGTCGTGCTCCCGTGCCCATTCCTCCGATATGACGGCGGTCAGGAACTTCTGCAGCATGCTCGACGAGTCGATGTAGTGCATCAGGATTGGCTGGAAGATGTCCTCGATGACTGGGCCTGAATACTTAATTAGCAGGAACGGGAAACAGAGATGTGAGGAGTCTTCACATTAACCGGCCAAAAGACAATCAGCTGGGAGAGCGCTGTAGCCGCCGCGACCGCGCCTTGAGTGTGACCTCGTTCGTGATGAGCGACGGATCCTGCGCGAGCATGTTCTTGTCGACATTATGGCGCTCTGGTGCCGCACCACTGCTGGACGTCTCGACCGACGGGCGGTAAAACGTCGCCGGGTCGATGGCCACGCCAAGCGGCGTCATCACGATCGCGTACCACTCGAGGACGAGCTGCTGCGTGACGACGCTCTCCAGCCAGCCCGGCGTCCCCGCGAGGACCACCAGCGCCGCCCTCCACGCCGCGAGACTCGCATCGCGGATGTCCGCGCGTTCCTCCGCGATGAGGTTCTGGAAGAGCAAGCGCAGGAAAGGTGCCTCGATCCAGTCACGCGGGAGCGTGGGCACGGCCATGAAGGAGGCCAGCGTCTTGACGACCGCTAGCCGCACCTTGGGGATCGTGTGTCGGAAGAACGGGAACAATGTCGGCGCGAGAGTCGTCAGGGGAAGTGCAACGGTATCGTCCGCAAGAAGAGCGATGACTTTATCGTACGAGACCAGCTTACCCAGAAGATCCATGACGGCACCGACACTGGAGCTCAAGTCGTCCTTCATATCACTCAAGCAGCGCCATAGGACGATGAGCACCCGGTCCAGAGCCTCGGGCAATTGTGCGACGAGGTGTTCCGCGACGGGAAGCAAACAAGACGCGGCCACGGAGCGTACATCGTCGTCTCGATCACCGAGCCCCAAGATTGCAGCCTCGACAACGCCTCGGAGCACCTCTCGCCCCGTCTCGTCGAATGTACTATCACTTTCTTCTTCCTTCTTCACCGCGTCGTCCTCTTGCTCGCACTTCACGTCACCATCCACGGCCATCGTGTCCCCGCCCTCCTCCTTCTTCGCGTGCGCCTTGGACGCAAACAAGTCGCTCCGCACCGCAACCTCGTACTTGATCCCGAGCAGCCCGGCATGGCGCACCTCCCACACATGCGTCTTGTCCACCTCCGCAGCGCCCGCTTTCGCCTTCTGCTTCCCCGCCCGCCCATTGGTCAGCGGCGCAGGTACGTCCTGCTGTATCATCTGCAGCAGAATCGCATGCACATGTGACACACTCCGACGCGGCATATGCAGCAACAGCGCCGCGAGCGTCTGGCTCACCGTCTCCCTGACGGGCGCGACGACCTGGTCTGATACAAAGTCCCCAAACCGATCCAGCACAAAAACGCATAAACATTTGGCGGAGAGGTCATTGCACCACTTTTCGTGCGCCGCGGCGTTCTCCGCGGGCGTCGCGTCGTCGCGCATACCGCCGCACGCGCCCTGCACCTTGAGGAGCTCGCAGAGAGCCATTGCGGCACCGTGGCGCACCTCCCACGCGGCGCTGAAGAGATCGACCTCGAGCACGCGTACGACGCCGTCCCAGATCCACGTCCCCGGGCGCACATCGAGCGCGCGCGACTGCTTCGCGGCCTTGGGTGAGACGGCGCCGCCCTTGCTCGGGTCGATGATGACTTTCTCGGACGTGCTGGGTGTGCCTAGGCGCGACGTAGTGGGGACTTTCGAGTCGTCGGCGGCGACGAGGCGCGCCTTGTGCGAGTTGCCCGCGGCGGGGGCGGGGGTGTACTTTGCGCCAGCGCTTTGGGGCGGGGGCGCGGCGACGAAGGCAGCGTTGCCGGGTTTGCGCTTGCGCTTGAGGCGGTTGCGTTCTCGGGCGGAGAGGGCGCTGAGGTCCGTGTCGGGGTATTGGGGGTAGTGGGCGACGGCTCAGCGGGTGTCGCGGAGCGTGTGGTTGGTGCGGAGGTGTTTTCGCGTTTCGCAGACTTGGGTTCGACGTCCATAGGCGACAGAGCAAAATCGGGGTCACCACCATCGTCCTCAGACTTGACGGGGACCGGGATGGGTGCAGGATCGACTTCGCCCTCGATATCGACGTCCATCTCGTCTGCGAGCTCCTTTTCGATTTCGAGGTCGTCTTCGTCAAGAAAGTCGAGTCCCAGACGGCTCATGGCGGCCTTACGGGCCTTTTTTACCTCTGCGGGGCTGGAAAGGATACCGGCGGGCTTTACAAACTCTTTGCCGGACGAGGCGAGCAGGAGTTTTCCCTGTGATATGAGCTCTTGAACAGAAAAAACAGGAAACTCGGGGGCAGGGAAGGACTGCTCCTCGGTGGGTGCGGGCTTTGATTCGGGCTGCCATAGCGGCACCAAGGAAAATACATGCGAAAGGGCGACCGACGCGGCCGTGCGGGTGTCGTATGACTTTGAATGAAGATAGGGAATTATCTGGAGACTCCAATTAACTATTTGACGCGACAAGCAAGACAGAGACGCGTACACGGGCCACGACAGACATGAGTTCTGCCCATGCTTGGGGATCACCTTGGGAGACGTGTTGACGGGCATTCTTTATGTCTTCTTCGAGGGCAACATCGCTGTTAACACTCTTTGCAGCGAGCTGGGCAAGTTGTTTTGCAGCAGTGTTCCTCACGGAGGTCGAAGAGCCTGTGTCCAGGAGGAGGAGGAGCCGGTCCAACCTTTAATTAATTATATAATTAGTTAAATAATATAATATAATAAGTATAAGGTAGCGATCACCTAGATGTCATAACCGGAACCCGGACCGTCTGCCGGAGGAAGAGCGGGGGATTTTTGATTTGGAGGGTGGTTTCACGGCGAGACTAAATAGTCCACGGCTATATACGGTCGGAACCGTCGCTTACGTACGCAAATGATGCATTGGCGGGCTCACATTCTGCACGTCCTCCTCCCTTCTATCCACGACATTGCTCCCTGTGGGGTCCTCTATAATGCTCTCCAGGTCGAGTTGGGAGCCCTAGTAGACAGTGAAACCCCGGTCACAGCGAGTTGTAGCAACCTCGACAAGATCGTCGCCGAGGCTTATGCCAATCTGTCAGCCACCTCGTTGCTTTGCTGGCGGAGGCTGCACACCGACGCATCCATCCTCGGTGCACTCGTCTCTCAGCCCTTGGACGCTATCGCAAAGTTGGACACTGCTATTATTGTCTCTGGCGCGGCTGGGGAAGGCCGACTTGATCTGATCCTTGACATCATCCAGCACATTCAGAAGGATTTGCCATCTTTTTGCGATACGACCGCCGAGGTTTTTGAGCGCCAAGTGGCCGCAACACCCAGCCGCGAACGTGCCATTCCATGTCTTGTCGCACCGCCCTCGCTCACGGCATTTCAATCGCGCGCTCATAAAGCTCCTTTTATTTTGCGTGCTTACGCCCGCGACTGGCCGGCTCTGAATGACCACCCGTGGGCGTCTATTGAGTATCTGCGATCAGTCGCCGGCCCAGGACGTGTCGTCCCTGTCGAGGTCGGCCAGGACTACCGCACAGACGACTGGTCCCAGAAAATTATTGGCTGGGATGAGTTTTTAGCGTCGCTTGACTCGGAGGACGGGCCACCGCTGTATCTCGCCCAGCACAGTTTATTTATGCAGTTTCCTGCCCTGCGCGCGGACATCCAAGTCCCAGACTACGTGTACGCCGACGTGCCGCGTCAAACCGCGCCGCCCTCAAATGACGAGCAGCTCGTTATCAACGCCTGGTTAGGTCCGAGAGACACTATCTCGCCAGCGCACACCGTCCGTGTTTTTCCTGCGAGAATCACATAGTATTTTAACGCTCGTTCCCAGGACCTTATTTCAACACGTATGGTGAGATGGGTTCTTTCGGGGTGCTCATTTGACTCTGATTTCTCTAGTCCAAGTTGTAGGACGGAAAACGGTGTGGCTGGCACCGCCGAGCTGTAGCACAGGAATGCACGCGACTGGCAACACTGCGGGAGTGGACGTGTTTGCTGATCAACCTCTTTTTTCGAAAGACGTTGAAAGGGAATATATGCAGAGTAGTCTCGGGCCCGGGGATCTGCTGTACATACCGTCTGGGTGGTGGCACGGCATGCGCGCCGAGTGTCGTAGTTTTCGGTGTCCATGTGGTTTTAGCTGTGCTATAGATCGTTGCTGTATGCTGTGACTGTGTGACTTTTGACTTGTGTTCACTTTCAATGCAGTAATGGCCGCTGTCCTCGACGGCCCCCAGCGCCTCGAGTCCCCGCCGCCGTCGCTGTCGCTGACCTCTGCCCACATCACTGCCGCCGTCGCCCAGTCTACCGACCGCGGTGCAACCCTTGTTTTGCTCAAGAAGTATCTTACAGACATCAGCGAGGAGGCAGCCGCCGAGCTTGCCAGTCTGGGCTGCGAAGAGGGCTGCTTGGTTGAACGGTAAGCTCTGTTTATTTTATTTTATTCCATGGTCAATAATATTGGCCTTTACAAGCATTGCACTCGGCCAAAATCGACTGACTACACTTCCTACCGCCTTTGCCCTTCTTTCGCGCCTTCGGTACCTCAATCTCAAGAGCAACTCCTTCTCCGTCTTCCCAGACGTCCTCACCCTCCTTCCCTCCCTCGACACCCTCGACATCAGCCACAACAAGATCAAGCGTCTTCCTACCCAGCCCGGCAAGCTATTGAATCTCCGTGTCTTTTGTCTCGCGCGAAATAAACTTGCCCGCCTCCCCATTTACTTGTCCAAGTTCTACAAGCTCGAGGTCCTCCAGCTTGAGCGCAATCCCCTCGAATGGCCACCAAAGCCCGTCGTCACCCAGCCCCGCGTCCCTGAAACACCGGGGGCAATGCGCGACTGGATCCGCAGTGTGCAAAAGTGGATAGAGGCAGAGTCATCACGACCCCGCATACACGATGACTCCGGTTTTAGTGAGCAGGAGCTCGAGTCCAACATGTGCGTTTACATGTCCATCTGTCATATAACAGGTCGCTAACAGTTGACGTGATACTAGCGAGGACAGCTACAACTCCTGGACCGGCTTTACGCCCGTGACTGAGAAGGAGTTCGACGACGGCGTCACCCCCCACGCCCGCTCGTTTTCCATCGACTCGAATTTTTCCGTGTCCTCCCTTGCCGAGTCCGAGTCCGCACATGAAGATATCCGCACCGACTCGTATGGCCAGGCCGAGCGGCCCCCGCCCCTGCATCTGGGAATGTTCGGCTCCTTCAGCACGCAAAACTCGCCGACCCGCTCGTTCGAGAGCTACCTACCCAGTCCCGCCGACTCGGACAAGTTCTTCGACGAGCCCACACAGCATCCGCCGCGCAAAGACTCGCTCCGCCAACCCCCGCCCGAGCCGACCGCGCACGCGCGTAATGCGTCGTATGCCAGCGGAATACGGAGTCGCGAGCGCGGCCACCTCCCCGGCAAAAAGAGCATGCCCGACCTACGCACCGCCAAGCTTAACTTCTCCTCCAAGAAGGCGCCCGAGCTCCCGCCGATGGCCAAGAACCTCTCGAACCACAACCACAACCACGAAGACTCGTTCCCGTCGCCCATGTCGTTGCGGAAGGATTCGGACTCATCGGGCAGCTCGTCCGCCGTCGTCCGGCCGTTCACGCGGGACCCCACGCAGATGTCACCGACGCGTGCGGTGCCGCCTGTACCCTCCATGGCGTTCGAGCGCAATTCGTATTTCCGACGGTTGTCGAAGCTCCCCGCCGCGACCATCTCCAACACGCTCCCCAAGGCCTTGCTCAACCTGATCGACTCGGCGCGGAGTATTCTGTTCGCGATGTGCCAGGTGTACCAGAGCCTCGAGCACTACACCATCCACGCGCCAGACGACCGGCTCAAGAGCGTGCTACGCAAGGTGCTCGACCCCGCGAGCGCGGACATGATGCAGCTTATCAACGCGCTGGACCGGTTCGACGCCATGAGCCGCAAGATGCTGCCGCCGCACACGGTGTGCCGCGGCGTGGTCGAGAGCTGCCGCGATACGGTCGCGTCGTTCGGTAAGGCCGTTGGCGTACTGTCCCTCCAGCTCAAGGTCCTCGCCGGTGCTGACGACGTGCGGTACCTGCGCTCGATGCTGCTCATGCTGTACGGCGCGACTGCCGAGGTTGCGGTTGCCTGGCAAGGGATGATCCCGCAGATCGACACGATACGGCCCCTGCTACACCCCAAGACGTTCCCGATTGCTTCTCCGTTGCTCGGCAGCCCGGATTACAACACCCCCAGCTCAGCACCCGCGCCGGGCAGCCAGTTCCTGGGGCCGGACGGGCAGTCGCCTCCGCCTGTGTTCCGCACGCATTCGACGACGGCGTTAGGTGTGAATGGCGGGCGGGCGCGCGCCCGAAGGCACGCGGGTTCGTTCAGCTCCAAGGACGTGGAAATTGGGAAGAAGTTGCCTTCGTACGACGACGTCCCACTCATGTCGGGCGGCGTCGTGTCAGGCGTCGCGTCGTACATGCCGGTACCCCGTGCGCCGAAGCGGCAGCACCTTCCCGCGCCGTATAATGGCCCGGGCATGGTGTCGCCGAACCTCAACGGCGGGCTCTCGACGCCCTCGGCGAGCTCGATCTCGATGGGTGAAGCGGGCTCGTCGCGCGGGCAGTCCGGGCTACCACAGAGCCACTCGCGGCAGGGCTCACAGGCGTCGCTGCACGCGTCGTCGTCTTCCACATCGTTATCGAGTGGGCCGCCGTCGTCTTCGTCGTCCTCGCCACAGATGCCGTCGCACAAGACGTCTTTTTTGGAGCTGCCGTCGACGTCCAAAACGCAAGTGGACAAGGAGGCGCTGCAAGCGGTCCAGGCGGCGGTAGAAGTGGCGCCGATGGTGTGGGATATGATGGAGCAGACGCTTGGCGACGCGCTGGATGCGGATGTGAGGGAGAGCTTGGATCGCGCGCGTGCGGTCACGCGGCGACTGGCTGATATTACGCGGACGATGCAGGAGGGCGGCGATGTGCCGCTGGACAGAAGGGTGCTGCGCGAAGATTCGAATTTGTTCTTGAAGGTACGTGCCCTGGTGTTCCTTCTTTTCTCCAACTCATTCTCATTAGACGGTTGTGCAACTATCCAACGTTATCAAGACATACGGCGGCGCGCACTCTGCCACGTTACGGAGCAACCTGGTCAAGCTCACCAATTCCACGGAGGAGTTTGCCATCCTGCTCCACGTCTCGTCCTTTTCTCCGCTCCCGTCCAGTAATGGACGGCCCTACTCACCGATGCCCGGTTCGCCCGCGCTCAGCACCATCTCTAACTCCGGCTTTCCACCTCCAACGCCAACTCGGCGCTCGGGCCCCCGGAGGAGTACCGTGTCGCCTCAAGTCTGTCGCGGAGTCGGTCTGCGCAGCCATCTGCGAGTTCGAAACTTGCGCCCGTGCCGTTGCAGGAGCAGCCGCGCAGTGCGCAGCCGTCTCAGACGTTCAAGGTCCCGCCTGTGCTAAGGCGGGGGCGATCCGCGGTCGGAGAGGCTGGATGAAATTACTACTACTATCACTATCGGGGCGTCTGTATTTTAGTTAATAATTGTTTTATATTTTGCTTTTGCTTTTATCTACATAGACTCTACTTCAGCTCAAGTTTGACAGCGCGAGTTCATGCAACCATTCAAACCTCGCAGAAAAATGTGCTCCTCGGTCATCTGAATTGTAAAGCTTGTCCAAGTTGTTGCTATCCTCGTTACATAGCATCAAGTTTTTAAACATATGCTGTGTTGTTCATGCACACGAGCAGCGGAAACTGCGCCGCGACCGGAAGCCTGAGCACTCCGCCGCGTTCTCCTCCGAGTCCCATCTCGCGAGTCACCTCTCTGCAAACAGGCTATGCGGTAATACACGCAGGAGAACCGAAGTGATACCAAGCGTTGCAGATCAGTTGACCTGGCAGCGCAGCGACTGGCACGATGGAGCATCGACGGGTCCTATGGATCCTATGGGGGAATGATGCGTGTCCTGCGGGGTAGAGTAGACTATGTGGGCGATACGGCGTACTGCGACGCGTACAGCGTGGCGGAGGAATACAAAGGCGTGCGCACCACTGGTTGTGTGTTGCATCCATGCGGGCAGCGCCATCTCCCGCCGTGCGGCGCGGATGTCGTCCCACACAGTTGGCTGCAAAATGTCTGCGGTTAAGGAACTTCCCGCGAAGAGGTTCGGCGTTTCGGTCCATGCACAAAATGAAGTTCAGGCTCGCACCATACTCGTTGGAAGTTCGCTGTCTCGGCTGACATCGCAGCTTGGTCCTATCGTATGTCGATACCACCAAGTTGACCTGCGAGGATTGAGGATTAGAGCGTACTCGGACTCGGGAGCAGAAGCGCCCATGATTGGCGCCGGCGCCGACGCTTCTATCAGCGTCTATCACCGACATCAGGCCCAATGTAGCCCTACTTACACCCGCGACTCAAAAAGGCAGAAATCGCAAATCGCTCGTATATTCATCCAGCAATTCGATGATGGTCGTCGGAAGAAAGCCTGTCACACCCCATACCGTCACATCTTATAGTAACACGTCGCGTCGCATCTAGTTGCCGCTATTTGGTTCAGTTCAACATCATCAGGTGACGAAGGCGGAAAACATATAAAAGGCGGTGTACACTTGCTCTAAATCCCCACTTCCGCTCAACCTGGTGAGTTGCATTTCCTCTTCTTCCGAGCTCGCGTTGATTTTTTGTATATCTTCTCACAGGCGCCACCTCTGCATCCCGCAATTCTTCAGTCGCCTCCTCGAACTCGCCAATAGTCCTCGCATCCACCATTACCTCGCCGCTCGACAGTGAGTTCCACCACGCTTTCCGCCCCCATTGCCTCATGACCTCCCCATTTAGTCCCGACTCCGACTCGAGCTCTCGCCGCGCCCAAGAGACAGCGTTCCAAAGTTACTGCACACACACACGAGACGCTGAGGGGCGTTCACACTGCATAAAAGTTGGCATGATAGTGGGCTCACGCCTGCGACTCGGAAACGCACCATCTGGATCGGCGTCCCTTCGCGCCGTTCAGTTTGGTGTCGAGGGTGGTTGCAAGGACTGGTGTGCCCACGGGTGCATCAGTCCCCACCACAACTGGAACCACGGGGACTCCCGGTTGTGCTGCGTCCTCCGTACTACGCGGGTCCAGTTACACACCCTCGTGGGGTACCATGTAGACTCTGGGGGACCTTGACCGGACTTTGTAAAAATGGGTCCGAGTGGAACCTGCGTGTGTGTGTGCAGGCAATTCTGGTTTCGTGTGTATGGGTTGACGGTTCGTCGCAACTCTCGAGTTCCTCGGTGGTGAGTACCCCGCCTCCCTCGCTTCCTTCCACGACTTGCTAACCGCGTAGCTGTCCAGTTTCTCCCAGTCGTTGTTTTGTGGCCATTTCGTCCCCGGTGCTTATATACTGTCCGCCGCGTATCGTGTACTTTATCGTCTTGTACTATTGTCGTCGGAGCTTTGTATCCTTTCATCTTGAACAATCTTTTATTCTGGAGAGGCGTGACGTTAAACGATTTCAAGATTACAGTGAGGTTCCATTTAAGTTACCCGAACATACACAATACCCTAAATAAACAGCTCAAAGATCTACAAGCTTGGCATCGACAACCTTGGGTTGTTCAGTGGGTGTATAAGCCGGTGCGGGCTCCCACGAGCTGCACGATAAACGGAAAGCCGGAATCGTAAAATGGTCCAGAAGTTTGAGTGAGTCTTGCATAGGTAAGGGTCTCAGATATTAATGATAAATCAGTGCAACAGCCGTACATACAGCTAGTGGTTCCGTCTTCGTCATCGTCTATCCTACTTACAGTGTACACGGCGTCTGCCTACCGGCGCTTCGGGCCTCGCGGGCGCGCGAACGGTTTCTTCTCATCGTCGTGACCAGTGGTGGTGAGGGAAAGAGCCCGGCAAGGGTCTTGGAAAGAGCTCGCGGTTACGGTATGAGCCTTTGAATGAAACTATATAAAAAAAGAGTAGTTAACGACTCGCGTTCTGTCTCGGCATCCAAAATATTCACGAGCCTGGGATGTTATCACCCGGGAGTGTACACCAGTCCGGCTGTTCCACCGACAATGACGACGTGATCGGTGGAAACCGAGGAGGACGTGGGGGACGCAGATCCTGAAGTGTATGTGCTGGTGATTGGTTCTGAACGAGGAACGCTATACATTTGGTCAGAAGTCGAAATCGTCGTCTGGATCCCTCCGCCGCTGGAACTATGATGAAGGAACCAAAAATCAATGGCGCCTCCAAAATGTATGCAATGGCAAAACGTACAACGATGGTCGACTTTTTCGACGCGGCTTTCCCTCCCTGGGCGTCCTCCATCTGCGCGTAACTTGAGTGAGTCTGTTCCCAGTATATCTGAGAAAGCGCACTTGTTCCAATAAATCGATGAGTTGCTCCTCAGATACCTACAAGATACACGGATTTCGGCTTGAGTAGAGAGAAGGTCATCCGACCGTTGGGACACACACCCTGCCTCGTAGTTGGCCAGATTGAACCATCCGCAGGAGGATTGCCTCGATCTGCTTGGATCGCTCGGGACTAACGAGCGCTATTCGGGATACTAGAGCGCGTAGACGGTGAGACCACTGGCCAGGGCACACGGATGAACGCAGACGTACGCCGTTCCCGCGCCGCAGTGTCGAGGACCGTCGCCATTACATCCCGTCGCATTTGCTCTTCCTGAGCACGCTTTGCGGCCTCATCCTCTGCACCTTGTTGTTGCGCAGGATTCGTTTGTGGAACTTGGCTTTCCATCGCACTTGTTGTTTTCGGGATGACGGTAAGTAAGCGGGATGCAGATTAGGCGCCCGCCAGAGTCCCAAAATGGGAGACACTTTCTTTGCTTGACAGAAATTCAAAATGAGGAGTGGAGTTCAAAATGAGAAGATTATATTCTATACGATGAAGAGCTAGCTCGCTAACTCAAAGATATGCTACATAAGACGTCCGAATGCGAAGTATAGTGGATACAATGAATGCGTGGGTAGTGTAGTACAATTAGGCATTAGTCCCAAGGTAAGGAGAGACGTGGCAAGGTCGTAACGGCGTGAAAACGTTATCGACGAGAGGCCTTATAGAAGCAGGCCAGTAACAACACCGAGCAGTGCAATCATCGCGGCCGCGCTGCGGACGGGAAGGAGGGCACCATTTGTTGTGTTGTTAGAGGCCGAGCCGGAGGGTGAGGCGGATGCTGTGCCATTGAGCTGGATAGCTTTGGCTTGGAACGCCCCGAAGTTGTTGGGCCCGCTCTCAACAGCATTCACAGAGAAGACCATTCCCTGCCCGCAGTGAGTTGCCTGGCGGCAGTAACCCCACAAAGGCTGAGTCTAAAGATAACAAAAAAATCAATGAATGAAGGTAAATGGATGCGGTGTGGAAACTCACGTCGTTGACTTGAATCGTGAAGGTCGGGAATTGCGTGGCATTCTCAGATACCGCCATGAAACCCGAGTCGAAGCCAAGCTGACCCGTGGTGCTGGTGAGGGAAAGAGCCCGGCAAGGGTCTTGGAAAGAGCTCGCGGTTACGGTATGATTCTTTGAATGGAACTAGAGAGAGAAAAAGAGTGGTTAACGACTCGCGTTCTGTCGGCATCCAAAATAGTTACGAACCTGGAAGGTAACGGTATCACCCGGCTGGGCCGTAATGTTCGAGGGAGTGTAAACCAACCCGGCTGTTCCACCGACAATGACGACGTGATCGGTGGAAACCGAGGAGGACGTGGGGGACGCAGATCCTGAAGTGTATGTGCTGGTAATTGGTGCCCCGGACACAGTAATGGTTGTGGTGACGGTGACGGCACCGGTTGGGGCAGCAGCCGCCGATGTCGCAGCCGAGCCGGTGGCAGCAGCCTGGAAAGCGGCAAACTTGTCTCCAGGATTGACCGCAAAGACCATCCCCTGGGCACAATGGCCCGCTTGTCTGCAATATACCCACACAGGGTTGGTATCCTGCACCGTGAATTGGGCAAGGGGAAAGTCGGTCTCATTGGCAGCTACGGGAACACTTCGAGGTGAAATTAGTATCTGAACATTGAGTTTAAAGACAAAAAACTTACAATCCCGAGTCGAATGCTCCCTCTCCCACAAGTGGGGAACACGGGCTACGTCAATTGTAAGTATCGACGGTCTGAATTGAACGACGAGAGATGGCATACTTGGCTAGAGTGGAACGCGTGATGGTATGATTCTTCTGCTTGAACGTGAATTGTATAACGTCGCCGATGTTGGCTTGGACTTGGTTTGGAGTGTATGCAATCACTCCTACGCCTCCGACCGTGACTTCAATCACGGCGCTGCGTACAATTGGGATGACGGCCAGAGAAAGGCATGAAATGGCCGCAAAGGTCGCGAATTTGGGCGTAGAAAACCGCTTGAATAGGTCACTAGGTTCCTGTTCTCCTTCGAGTCCGAAAGCCTTGGGAGACAAGCATGTTGAGCGACAGAACGTTTGCGGTGATAGTAGGCGACTGTGGGCGAGAGCAACGAGGTTGATCCAATCACACTGAAAAACATGAAGGTGGTCGTCGTTGGTGCGGGACCTTCTGGCCTCGTTGCGTGCAAGTCTCTGCTTGAAGCAGCCTCGAATGATTGGCCGTTTGACCCCGTTATCCTGGAGCAAGAAAAGGACATTGGCGGCACTTTTCGATACCGCTCTTACCAAGTCCGTTCAATTCGCATGCTGTATCAATCCTAATCTTCTCTAGAACGCGACATTGGTGTCCTCAAAGCAACTAACCAGCTTTTCCGACTTTAGACTGCCGCTGGACCACCCAGATCATCTAACGCTCGAGGTCATTTAGACGCCTAGTCCTTTTCTGCTGCCGGGCTGAACCCTAGACGCGCATACAGGAATATACTGCTTATTTGGGCGCCTACTGCAAGCATTTTGGAATAACAGACAGAATCCGTCTTGAAACCAAGGTTGTCAATGTTTCACGCAATCCAGGCGGCGGGCACATCGTGTCCTACGTGACGAGAGCGCCGTCGGGCGAATGGGAATCCAGTAAGGCCTCGGACCTGTATTTCGTCACAACGAAACTTATTTTAGCATTCAGCGCCCCGTACGATTAACGCGGCGTATGTCGCGCTGTGCACTGGGCTGCACGTCATCCCCGCCATCCCTGTCGTGCCCGGTATCGAGCATGTTCTCAATCCCAAGAATCATGTCGACTCCGATATTACGCCCGCCGCGTACCACTCCGTTGAATATGAATCGCGCGCGCAGCTGACGGGGCGGCGCGTTATGATCCTGGGGACGGGCGAAACAGGTATGGATCTCGCGTACGAGGCCGCCAAAGCCGGCGCGAAAGAGGTCGTATTATGCTCGAGATCCGGGTAAGTTCTTGTCCCGACAAGTTCAATTTTACAACATAACACGACTCCGCAGTTTTCTCTCGTTCCCCAAAGCTCTCGTGAGGCCTTGGTTTCGATCTATGGAATTAACGAACTGATATTCTGTTGTTAGAATGATTTCGAGATTTTTGGATTCAAATTCAACGAGAAAACGAGAGGCGTGCCTATCGACTCGCTTATTACGAATCTGGCCGAGACAGCCTATGTCGTTAGTCCTTTCTCGCGTTGATTGGCCGAGCGTTAAGTCTGACGTGCCCACGCTCAGCATCCGTGGGTCGCCTCTACCCACGTCCGATGGTTGTAAGCGCTTTAATCTTCCTTGTTATGGATTTCTATTGAAAAGGTCTTCAGCGTCTCCGATTTTGTGATCAAGCGCCTCCTTTGGTTTCTCACTGGTATTGAAATGTCCGTCAGAATTATCTCACTGCTAACGATGTAATAGGCACGCAAGCGGGATGCAACCAATGGGTAGGGCTCTCCTTTTTCTCTTTATTATCCGTCTCATGTTTGTAGGTCGGCGAACTGGAGCCCGATAGACTGGGGCGGGCATACGTCTTCCTCAACAAGGTACTTTTTTTCATTCAAAATATCACTCTTGCTGAGCGTGTACAGTCACACAAAGCCATGCCCTACATCAATCGTCCATACAAGTCGCGGCCCGCAATCCTTGAGTACATGTCGCGCTATATCGATCCACCAGAGGATATGCCGCCGCAAACCGACTTTACCGTCGATCTTGCGCCCTTCCCCTCGCATTTCCTTCCTAATGGGCGTGCTATCTTCCCATTGTCCAAGCGAAAGGACGCCATAAAGATGCAGAAACGCGATGTCCGGCCGGATTTGGTCATTTACGCCACTGGTGGGATCCCATCTTTTCTTACCGTCCGTTTTCGTTAAATGAGTATTCAGGATACCGGCAAGAGTTTTCCTTCCTCGACAAAGACGGAGGATACCCTACGCCGGGCGACGCCGATGTGCGGAACGTGGTAAGAACTGGGGACGAGAGCCTAGCGTTCATTGGCTTCGTTCGTCCGGGTGTTGGTGAGAGCAATTCAGCGGACAGTAGTATTCAACCGTTAATATGTATTCCAGGTGCAATTCCGCCCATTTCTGAGATGCAGGCGTTCTTCTGGATATCACTGCTCAAAGGCCAGGTGAAGATGCCGCTGCCGCCGCCGCATTACCACCTGCTCGTCAAGGACACAGCGCGGATCAAGTACGGCGTGGACCACTCTGCGTATATGAGCACGCTTGCGAAAGACGTCGGCGCCGCGCCGGGACTGAGGGAGCTTTGGTGGGAGTATGGGACGCACGTCCTCATCTGCTACTGGTAAGATCCCTCTCATCTCATGATTACTGTGAATGAATACTGATCATTGCGTTTTGTGTTTGGCAGCTTCGGGGCGGCGTTTACGACGTTTTATCGCCTCGTGGGCCCGTACCGCTCCCCGCTGGCGCCGCACACGGTCAAGACCGAGCTTTGGGATACCATTACCGCAGAGGGCTCATCGGGAACTTTGTGATGGGGCTGATACCCATGGTATTTTACCTGGCGGTGAACGGGCTTGCGCTGTGCCTCGAACTCGTAGTTACTTTGGGTGGAATCGTCCGGTTGTAGTTCGCGAACGGCGTCTACCGAAATAAGATTGATTCTGTATACCACGCTCGTCGTACACGCTTTCCACAAAGGGAACTCGATGCCCCGATGGAGGCTTGGCCAAATCCAACATTCTGTCCGCTTGACTTATTATCAGGATTCTATGCATGCGGTACTTCCGACTGTCGAGGTGGTCTACATACTAGTTCACGACTTGGGCGAAAGCAAGCCCGTAAATCCAGTCGAAAATCTCGAGCTCTCTTTGAATCCCCTTGTCCATGCTCATCATTGTTGAGTAAATGTTCAGGTCAGTGCGTGTTCCAATGAACACAATGTTCAATGAGACAATGTCATTGCAAATCGCGTTCAACTCTCCAATGATTTCTATAAGTACACCGAGAAAGATTCTGCTTACAGTTCTTTGATACAACACCTTAATATACGGCTTCCTTGTAGTCCACATACCCAATGGCGGGGTCAACACCGACAGCACCATACAAATGGCGAACATCTGGTGTATTGTCCAACGGCTTGCCTGCCTTGATGCGTTTCCCGACATCTGGGTGCGTAACCATGTTTAAGCCGAAGAATACACCAGCGGCTGTACCACTGCTGACGAGCTCTTCAGCTTCGGAGGGTGTGACGCCACAGTTGACGAAGACAGGGGTCTTGGTGAGGAAGGGGCTGAGGGTCGCGACCACGTCGTGCGGCGTGGCACGTTTCTGGCCTGGCAAGGCATTGGCGTTGAAAAGGAAGAAGAGAAAGGGACAAACCGTCGTATTCAACGTCCGAGCCAGCACTGTACCGGACTAAAGTGACGTAGGACAGCCCAAGTTTGTCTGCCTCGCGGAGGAGATACCCGAACGTGTCGATTGTTTCCTGGAGAGGCATCCCCATGTCGTTGTACCCTCCCGCTATCGAACAATCGTCGTAAGCCTTAGTTTCTCATGCAAGGAAAAACATCACCTGGACTGATCTTCATCGAAACGTTTGGTCCGTAGACTTCTACCAGGGCTTTGAGGGTCTCCAATGCAAATCGGGCTCTGTTCTCAGGGCTCCCGCCCCATTGATCGGTGCGTGTATTGGAATTGGAATCGAGGAATTGGGCGACGATGTAACCATTGGCTCCGTGCACTGATTCGAGTTAATCGAAATTTAATTTCAGCATTTGCGACGCACACTCAACACCGTCAAAGCCGGCCTCTTTCGCGTTAATAGCAGCCTGTTTGAACTGGGCAATTATAACGGTAGGGTCGGGGATTGCGGTGGGCTGAGAGCTGAATGATAAATTGAACGGATAACAAGCCTGAGGGTCAATCTCACCGTCACGTAACCGGGGGATCCAGGGAGGAAACGGAACTTTCCACCGCGAGCAGAGATCGCGGAAGGAGCATAGACAGGCTTTTAATTGACTTTCAGAAACGGAGCGCAGCCCGCGAATGTTAAACGGCATACCACACCAGCAGCGATTTGTTCAGGAGCCTCAGGATGACTGACACGGCCAACTGGTATCACGGTCGATCTCGGAGGTTCCATAAGAGTTGAATAAGTACGTACGATGCCAAAGCTGAGAAAGACGCAAATTTCCAGCCATGCAATGTGCGTCGTTAGATGACTTACCTGGCAGTACATTTTACTCCCTGCCTCATGGACTACGTCGGTGATCTTCTTCCATCCAGCTACCTGGAATTTATCCCAGATGCCTGGTGCGGCCGGCCATTCAGAGCTTCCGCGAGGAATGAGTGGAAGTGGGATGGAATCAAGAGCTCTGCAAACCCTTGACGCGTAATGAGGGTTCCCTCCGATACTATAAGACCCGCGCCCCCAGTCGCACGTTGTAGATAGTACTTGAGCATGATCTCATTGGGGACAGTGTCCGTAGATCGATTGCGCGTTAAGGCACTCATACCAATCCTGTTCGGGATTGTAATGCCTCCAAGCTTGAACGGGGTAAATAGAGACATGGTAGTGAACGGTAAAGAGTTGAAAAGTGCAGATTAAGTGCAGATTGTGCCGCTTTATATTGGCAGATATTGGCTTGATATTGGCTCTTTATCTCCGTACACCAGTGAGGTCGTCCAACGGGATCACGGTCTCAGCTGATGTGGCTTGAGATAGCATAGCAGTGGATGTTCACATGGGCACCGAGCCGCGCCGTGTGACAGAAATCCCACTGTGGTTATTAAGTGACAGAAAACGCGATTGTGTGTTGGTATTTGCCACAGATTGGACGCGTTTGATCAACACGTGCCGATGATGGCGAACCACTTGAACCGGTACCGTCACGTCGTTGAACGCGCACATCCCTGCGACTCGACGAGCGTCTTTCTCTCAGTCTGAAAGTGCTCGTATAGCGCATCTGTGCCCTCCGTGCGCAGCAGTCTTATTCAATTGGGATCAACATTCCATTTGCTTCCGCTTCAATTACTTTTTGTTTCCGTTCCCAGTATCACCTGAGATTGGGAGGCTGTTGCTTCATTGAAGACCAAAATTGAGGTCCAATAATGTCGGCAACGTATGAAGCGAAGGGTAAAGCCAAGCAGTTCCTCAAAAATCTCTTTGACCTGGACTCGGATGTAAGTTTACGTGGTTGGCCCGACGACTTCAATGAGTGACTTCAATGTAGAAGTCTAATTCACGTCCTCCGCTGCCTCCGCCGAAGCCTTCGCCCAATTACCACGGGAGTGACCAAGGTGTCTACGCTATTCGTCCTACACCCGACACCGACTTGGTTCAAAGCTTTGACCAGCTCAGACTATCTCATCCAAATCCCAATGTCCCCCCTCCGCAGAACCAATTTGTGGGTGGTTTTAATCCCGGTCACTTCTCTCCACCGTCTCTGCCACGGCCTCCAGCAATGCCAATGCCGGTCCCCTCTACGGATCGTCGAACATCCATGACGATGCAATACGCCCTGCACGAGACATCCGAGCCGCCGAACTTCCTCAACGTTCCTTCGCCCTTCAGCGGACGCCCTCAATCCCTGCCTCCGCCAACACATCAACCTCCATATGGCGGGGATTCTCCTTTTATTTCGCCGCTACCCACTCCCACAGGAAATCCATCCCTTTCTGCAGGGTCACCAACGAGGACTAAGCCTCGATCTCGCCGCTCAAATTCTGCGCCGACTGTCGAGACGTGTGCAGGATTCACGAAGGCTGGAAAGCGATGTACGCGCGAGGTCAAGTCGCGTGGACCTGCTTTCTCCTACCGTCTTGCGGGGGACGACGTGGATGTGGACGGGAACGTTAGCAGCGAGGGTGCAGTGGAGCGATTCTGCTTCCAGCACATCAAGGACTTTATCGGCGATGCTGGGAGTGTGACTGGCTTTTATGCTCGAAAGTGGATGGGCGAGGGGAAGGATAGAGGTGACGAGGTTTGGGTCACCTTTGCTGGTGGGCCATTTTCGTGCGTTCAAGGTGGGAAAATGGACTGAATTTTTGGTTCCTTCAGACTTCATTCCGTCGTATCTGTCCCCCGAGACTCAGGTCGCGCTTCGCGTCGAGATGGAGAAAGCACGCTCGCCAAAAGACGTAGAAGGCTATATATATACATTTGAGATCCGTGGTCCGTCTTGAGCGTCGCGCATAAAGCTATGGCTCTGAATCAATCTAGATCCCGATTCTTCTCAAATACAACTCAAGACGGGCCGCACAACTCATCTTGTGCGCCGACTCGACCAATGGAAGAAACAGTGTTCCTCCAAGGAACATGTCCTCCGTGGATGGTTTCCTGGTGGCGTGGATCCTGAAACGGGCCTGCCCGCTACGTCCCTGATGAAAGGGCGAGTGGACGCAGGTCACAAGGGCCCTTCGTGTCACCGGCTAGGTTGGTCCGTTCCCATTTGTATACGAGATGAACTCAATCATACATAGAGCGTCTCATCCATCTCGAGCTTGCCGATCTCGTCGCCGAGGGCCAGTACCTCAAACCTAACTGGAAGAGCTTTAAGAAAGGACAGCCGCCAGTTGTCGATCTTACGACCCCGCCTTCGACGCCGAACAAGAAGCCCGCGGCAGCGGCGCTTGGTTCCGGTCCCAAATGCTCTGACTGTGCGTTTCAGTTTCGAGTTGTCTGACCCTTGCACTGATTGAAGTCGCAAAGGCGGTACTCAGCACAAGGAAATCTTCACGTTCACGCGCGTCAAGAAGGGCCCATACAAGGGTAAGGAATGGGAGGGTATTGTCAAGCCTGTTGTAGAGCGTTGGGGCCAATTTGTAGAGGAATATGTAGGATGATGGCCGTGGCTTGGATTGTATTTTTGGACTAGCGCTTTGTATCAACCTGTATCTGCTTTTTTATTGTGGTACCATGTCGATTTACCAAACACCTCGCGCAGCACTCATAAAAAATCGGCCGTACTCCGCTCAATTTCCGCGCAATTTCCGCTTTCAACCACTACACGAAAATATTGTAATTGTCTGGGGATCACATCGAAAGGAAGCGGTTGTGATATTAACGGCACTCGACACAATCTGATTTCCCAGACGAAACTTGTCGATTTTTCTCAAACGAGCTTGAACATTTATTTTCGTCATTTGTCAGAGTAGGCACCTGAATCTCAAGTAGAACTTGAGATCTAGAATAATATTGGGCGGAGCTGAGTTCCAGGACTTTGGGAACATCTGCAATCAGAATACACTAGTCAAGGTCTCGTCGAGGTGCCTTCCGGATCCGCTCAGAACGGTCTCACGTATATTCGGCATAATAGGCACATGCGAACCCAATGAGAAACCGCATATTTTTAGTGGGTCAGAGAAAACCCTCCGGCGAACTGGATAATGTTGGTTCGTTACTTCGAAGAAGACATTGATGAAAGTCGTTATCATAGAAATACCCGCTGCTTTTAACTGTAACGTGAGCACCCCATTTCAATTGCAGATCGGCCAATGGAACTTAGCCTCAGAAGGATCGCGGGAGCTTCAAATACGAGCCAATCGTAGGAATAATGTGAAGCCATTCTTCTTGCTTGGCAGGTGTCTTGATTAGAAGGATCGTAGTTCAGCAGAGAATGAATAGAATCATTGCGGTCAAAGAAAAGATTGCAACTCCGCCGCAGAATGACCTTTTTGTCTTTTGTCGCGCCTTGACACAAACAACCTGCAAAGAACAAAAAGAGTAAAGCCAAAAAAGGCATTGTTGCGAAAGTGCTTTGTCATGTTTGCACTGCCACCCGCCTCTTAGTCGAGAACAATGGAGACGCTTGTTTTATTGTCTACGGGCGAAGCTATAAAATGGCAGCGTATCTGGCTCATTGCGCTCTCATCTATCGCTCCAATTGTTACCTCGTTAATTCCACTCTCACTCTAATCTGCCCAACGACTTCGCAATGTTTTCTACGCCCAAATTCGCGACCTTTGCGGCCATTTCATGCCTTTCTCTCGCCGTCATCCCAATTGTACGCAGCGCCGTGATTGAAGTCACGGTCGGAGGCGTAGGAGTGATTGCATACACTCCAAACCAAGTCCAAGCCAACATCGGCGACGTTATACAATTCACGTTCAAGCAGAAGAATCATACCATCACGCGTTCCACTCTAGCCAAGTATGCCATCTCTCGTCGTTCAATTCAGACCGTCGATACTTACAATTGACGTAGCCCTGTTCCCCACTTGTGGGAGAGGGAGCATTCGACTCGGGATTGTAAGTTTTTTGTCTTTAAACTCAATGTTCAGATACTAATTTCACCTCGAAGTGTTCCCGTAGCTGCCAATGAGACCGACTTTCCCCTTGCCCAATTCACGGTGCAGGATACCAACCCTGTGTGGGTGTACTGCCGGCAGGCGGGCCATTGTACCCAGGGGATGGTTTTGCGGTCAATCCTGGAGATAAGTTTGCCGCTTTCCAGGCTGCTGCCACCGGCTCGGCTGCGACATCGGCGGCTGCTGCCCCAACCGGTGCCGTCACCGTCACCACAACCATTACTGTGTCCGGAGCACCAATACCAGCACATACACTTCAGGATCTGCGTCCCCCACGTCCTCCTCGGTTTCCACCGATCACGTCGTCATTGTCGGTGGAACAGCCGGTGGTTTACACTCCCTCGAACATTACGGCCCAGCCGGGTGATACCGTTACCTTCCAGGTTCGTAATATTTTGGATGCCGACAGAACGCGAGTCGTTAACCACTCTTTTTTTCTTTAGTTCCATTCAAAGAATCATACCGTAACCGCGAGCTCTTTCCAAGACCCTTGCCGGGCTCTTTCCCTCACCAGCACCACGGGTCAGCTTGGCTTCGACTCGGGTTTCATGGCGGTATCTGAGAATGCCACGCAATTCCCGACCTTCACGATTCAAGTCAACGACGTGAGTTTCCACACCATCCATTTACCTTCATTCATTGATTTTTTTTCATCTTTAGACTCAGCCTTTGGGCCTACTGCCGCCAGGCAACTCACTGCGGGCAGGGAATGGTCTTCTCTGTGAATGCTGTTGAGAGCGGGCCCAACAACTTTGGGGCCTTCCAAGCTAAGGCCATCCAGCTCAATGGCACAGCATCCGCCTCACCCTCCGGCTCGGCCTCTAACAACACAACAATGGTGCCCTCCTTCCCGTCCGCAGCGCGGCCGCGATGATTGCACTGCTCGGTGTTGTTGCTGGCCTGCTTCTATAAGGCCTCTCGTCGATAACGTTTTCACGCCGTTACGACCTTGCCACGTCTCTCTTACCTTGGGACTAATGCCTAATTGTACTACACTACCCACGCATTCATTGTATCCACTATACTTCGCATTCGGACGTCTTATGTAGCATATCTTTGAGCTAGCGAGCTAGCTCTTCACCGTATAGAATATAATCTTCTCATTTTGAACTCCACTCCTCATTTTGAATTTCTGTCAAACAAAGAAAGTGTCTTCCATTTTGGGACTCTGGCGGGCGCCTAATTTGCATCCCGCTTACTTACCGTCATCCCGAAAACAACAAGTGCGATGGAAAGCCAAGTTCCACAAACGAATCCTGCGCAACAACAAGGTGCAGAGGATGAGGCCGCAAAGCGTGCTCAGGAAGAGCAAATGCGACGGGATGTAATGGCGACGGTCCTCGACACTGCGGCGCGGGAACGGCGTACGTCTGCGTTCATCCGTGTGCCCTGGCCAGTGGTCTCACCGTCTACGCGCTCTAGTATCCCGAATAGCGCTCGTTAGTCCCGAGCGATCCAAGCAGATCGAGGCAATCCTCCTGCGGATGGTTCAATCTGGCCAACTACGAGGCAGGGTGTGTGTCCCAACGGTCGGATGACCTTCTCTCTACTCAAGCCGAAATCCGTGTATCTTGTAGGTATCTGAGGAGCAACTCATCGATTTATTGGAACAAGTGGGCCTTCTTAGATATACTGGGAACAGACTCACTCAAGTTACGCTCAGATGGAGGACGCCCAAGGAGGGAAAGCCGCGTCGAAAAAGTCGACCATCGTTGTACGTTTTGCCATTGCATACATTTTGGAGGCGCCATTGATTTTTGGTTCCTTCATCATAGTTCCAGCGGCGGAGGGATCCGGACGACGATTTCGACTTCTGACCAAATGTATAGCGTTCCTCGTTCACCGACATGTATTGCTATCGTGTATAACCATGCTCAATGCTACCATTCCTCGCATGATTTATGTGCCACCTCTGTAATGACTTGCTCAGAATTGGGACTGTACAATGGTTGTGGAAGCTGTCTTAATAGCACTCTTTGCCAACTTGGGCAAATTATTCAACATAAATCTGTTCAAGACCAGTTCTCCCAAGTCCACAGCACAGAAAATGGGAGTCCGCAAGTCTATTTATTTGCTCGTGGCCGACGCGAATCAATTGCGTGTTACTTACATCCTTCGTTGCTGACCACGAACTGGAGTGTAGATACATTCCATGTTATCACGGCCGCCCCCAGACCGGCTTGAACGCCTCCGAGCACTGAAAGACGGCGCGCCTGTTCACCAGATCCATGTACTGGTGCAAATTCAGCACAGGAGGAACCAGTTTTCTGACTACGTTTCCCTTGCCGATGGTGGTAACCAGCTCTTCCAAGCTCCCTGAAGCGTCTGTTATTTTCGTAGAAAGCGCTAATGGCTGCTGCGATGAGCTGAGGCTCCGTCGAGGCGTCCGGCGTACCACACTTATATTTAAGCGAGTACACAAACAACCGTATCCATGGTAGGGTTCCGCTCTGGACCCAGAGGAGGAATGAAAGCGCAGCACACAGCTAATGAGGTCGAACTGGTCTTGACAAGATTCCTAGCCATTTGCACCGTGGGACCTAAAACGAACGATTAATCCCCGATCGCCGACTAGAATGAACCCTTGCTTTCATTTGAACACATGTTCTGTTCGATTCAGTAGAACCGGGGACGTCTTGCGGAGAGAAGTACATACTTGATATCTTGAGTGATGCCGGGGAGGATTGCATTTCGTACCTAGCCAGTAGAAACCGGCATAAATAGCCATGCGTTTGCTTAAAAGTTTAGGCTTACTAGGCCGGCATCATGGTGGGTGTCATTCCGAGACAGGAGGGTGTTAACGAATCCAGGTTGAAAAAAGCATACTAATCATGACAGAAGCAACATGTTGGGAGAGGAATATACGGGACTGTATCGTGCACAGCCGCTATTGACGTCGGGAGGGCAACAGAAGGATTTCCGGTTTCTGTGATTCCGGGCGTCGAGAAGTTCAAGAAATGAGCACCATTCAAATCCAAACTGTCAAGAAAAGACGGGGCCCGGTGAGTTTCGCTGGCACAACAAAGTTATAACTGATCATGAACCCGGGTATGGAGAACATGATTAGGAAAGGCGTCGTCTTTTGGGCGCTCCGGAGAAGGCCACAGAGATATTGAAGGATTTGGGGTGACCAGGCAGAGAAAGGTGCGAGAATAAGGAAGATGGAGAAGCGCGTCTTGAGGATGAACCTCCTCATTTCTCTCCAGACCGAGCCAGTATGTAATCCCTGCTACTCAAAGTGCAAAAGGAGACCAGTCATTTCCGCGCGGTCCATAACCGTGAACACCGTCAGACACTCGTCAGAGACTTACTTATTTGGGGATCGGAAGACAGCAGAATCAACGAATCAAGGGGCCACGATGACACTGAGATGATTCCGGGAGAATCTTCAATTTTCGCAGTCGTTCGAAAAAGGCGAAAACAAGGAGGTACCGCTGACCCGGCACCAGGTTTCCTCGTAAGAAATGGTCGCAGTTCGTCGCCGAAAAGCAGAGCGGGAAGAGTGGCTTTCGAGGGAAAACATATACGGAATCAAGAGTCGGATGATGTTGATGTCCGCAGATGGCAAGAAAAGTTTACCGCAACTGTTACGACAGATACGGCATAAACAAAGGATCCGTCGAAACAAAAGCCATGCGAAAAGAAGACTCAGACAAGGAGATTGTAGGGTCTTCCTCGTACGACTTGAGGGCGTATTGCAAGAGATTTGAGAGACGAGGTTGAGGGCAGGTTCAGGTACTTGTGCGACAAACAAATAACCTTTGAGTCGGGCCGGCTAACACACGCTAGGTGACCCTGAAAAATTTGGGTTTTGACGCCTCCCGTCACTTTAAATCGTCACGCTCTTTCCATCGTACTACCCTTCATATAATCCCTAATACCCCGCGTATGGATGTAGCGGATCGCACAATGGATGCTGCAGAACTCGCCCGTTGGACGCGCTTCGCTGCAAAGGGTGGCATCGGCAAGTGTACTGCTACAGGCGACTGTGTAGCGGAGGCAGCCCAGGATCTCATGTTTCTCAAGGTGCGTCTTAGCGTCCTCTTCGTTGTTGTGTCTGACCAGCACCGTTGTGAATAGAACGACGAGATTGTGGTCTTGATGCAGTTGCCGGAGGAGAACTTGTTTTTGGTGCGTCTCTCATTCCCCGTGTGCAATGCCACACCGCAATGTCTGTAACGGCCATATACTTGGGGCATGCCTGATCGTCACGACGGAATCGAGTCGTTCTGGCGCGGTCTGTCTCATTTGCCCCTCCGGACTATCTGTACCGAAATATCAATGCCCGGACCCTGCTGCTGGGCTTATGAACCTCCGATTTTCATTCTCATTCGCATAGTGCCCTGGATTTGCACAAGTTGACTGGTCTACTTTTCTAGGGATATTGCGAAGGCATAGTGGGTCGCTTCCACGCCAATGATGTGCATTTCCATGCCAAACTTAAGAAACCTGTAATGACCAAACGATCCTCCGTTTCTGGTGGCACGGCTTCTGGAAAAAGCACCCCTACGCCTTCCCTGGTGCAGAGCCCTAGCCCGTCCCTTGTCCAGAGTCCCAGTCCGAGATCTGGAATGAACTATCAAAATTCTCCGAGTCCCCAGTCACAGCTGCGATACCGGCCACCGCCAAGTCCGCCCTCGAGCCCGTCGTCCTCGCGAGAACGACTACCGCGTAACACAAGCTTCTCTTCGACAACGGTGTCGCTTTCCAACTCGATGTCGTCCTCTCTTTCTTCTGCCGTCCCCGATACGCCTGCAACGGTGTATTCGTCCCCCGAGCCACTTCCAGTGTGGCCCAAACCTCTTGACGTGTCTACGTCGACGGCCTCCATGGATACAAATGTCAGTGGTCGCAGCAGCACGTATATGGCATCGAGTGTGAGCGGTCTGAGTGAAGGCGACGAGGAAATAGACGAGGCCACCGGACGAAATCGAAGATCCGAGACAACGACGGTGGAGATGTGGCCTTCTTCTTCGCCTTCTTCGGCCCTCGCTAGAAAGCCTATCAACGGCTCTCGGTTAGCACTTACCATTCAGCCACCCGACGAGAGCGACGAGGACAGAATGGAGAAAGGTCACGACCGAGGGAGCGGCAGTGGAAGTGACGGCGAAGGAGAATACGTTCCTGGTGATGGCGGGTGGGCAACTCATGGCGGAACTTTACCGCTCCAAGTCGTGAAAATCAACTCGCCCCTGCCCAATTCGGTACCTCCCTCGCCATATCAGGCATATTCCTCGTCTTCCCGGATTCAAAACGATTACGACTCTACTCCATCCCATTCTCGCGCCGACTCTGTTAATCTCAGCGACTCCTCTCGCTCGCCCATTGGACCGGATTCTTCTGGGTCTGAATACAACACCACAGAACCCGAAGACGATGATGACGAGACAACGAGGTTTCCTTTGCCTCCTGAAAGGAGCGTTTCCCCGCCTTCCAATCATCATCCAACGTCGTCAATTTCGGATTCTGTTGGGTCGCAAAGATTTTCACGGGCTTCGTCCACGCACAACGGGTCGGTGCTGTACGGCAATACTGCTAGTTCCTTGATGCACGAAGAAAGCACCCGATTATCGATAGCGGCGCCTTCATTCCAAAGTCCGAAGATGGAGAGGTGGGGATTGGTCTTTCATTGCTACAGGGTTTGATGGGAGGTGATGATGAAGCGTCGGATTCAGACCAGGACGAGGCACCGTCGGCGGACATTGCACCAGAACAAGAGGAGGGCTCCTCGACACGGCGACAGAGTGCGGTCTCTGTTGTGCGAGGGCAACATGGGGATGACTGGGATGGCGCCTCAGATATCTATGAGGATTACTACAGATTCTCAAGGTTTTCCACCAATCCGCGATCCTCTGCCTCCACTTTGGCTTCCACGTCCCACAAGATGCCGACAAGATTTTCGCAAAGCTCTCAACGTGGTATGCCAGGTCCAGTCACAAATGTCATCCCACCTGTCCCCTCAGATCCGCGCTTCGAGACTGAAAGCAATCGAAGTCAGAAAACGCGCTCAACCGATTCTGATGCCTCGGTGTATACACAAGCTTCCAAGGTTTCGTCCATCGATCATTCACGGTTATCCGCCCAGCCACTGCAGAATCGTCGCCCGGCACCACTGGAACTGTCTAGTGTCAATGGAGAGCCGTCACCCCTTTTACATACACGATGGGGAAGCCCTCTCAGTTCTGCTTCACCTCCTTCATCCTCCCCTGCTGGCCAATCGAGCTTCTTTGAAGCGGGAACACCTCCCGCATCGGCCTCCAGTGGGAGCATCAGTCCCGGGGCGCGGCTAGTATGCTGAGGCAGCGGCTGGAGATTGACCGTGGAAGTCCCATTGGTAGCTACATCAATTTGGAGGTCCAGAATGTCCACGAGGATGATGGACTGGGTAGCAGGATCGTGATTGAGGATGACGAAGAACCTCCAGTGCCTTCGATAGTCAGCGAGCCTCGGTCGGAGTCTCCCGAAGACGAACACGAAGTGGAGATTGACGACGATTCGAGGAGAAGACCCGCGCTTGACAGTCTTACTCCTTTGGTTATAAACGATGCCCTCTCTCCACCTCCCAATTCTACCGCTCCTACGTCGGCCACTACATCACCGTCTTCGCAGTCACCATTGTCGAGGGCAACTACTCCTCTCTCGCCTTCATCCCCTCCCGACTTACCTCCTCCACCATCGCAACCCCCCCAGCATTCTCAACACCAAAGTCGACCATCATTGTCAGAGCTTCGTGGTTATGCAGGGCACGATCCATCCGACGGCTCCTCTTTGCCTAGCGGAGGGCGGTCCAGTATGTTCCTTCCGCATCCTAATGCACCCAAGCCTCCTCCTGCAACTGGTGCTGCTGAGGGCCCTTTGTACATACGGGCACCACCACCCCCCTCCCAACAGCGTAGCGAGAACGTTGTGAATGTTATCAAGATGTCCATCGGACGGTCAACAGTCACCAGAGTCATGCCGACAATATACGGACGAACGGATGTTGACCTGGGAAGCGCAACGGGCCCTGTCCGGGTGGTATTTAGTATCGATCCGCTTCCGCCGCTTTCTGCCCCCCTTCCCAGTCAGATTCCGTTCAGAAATGGGGCAGCCCCACCTGTTCCTGTTCCGAGGAGAAACCCCACCGACTCTGAATCAGGAAATGTCAGCCAACCTGGTTCAACGGCGGGATCTCCAAGAGGTTCAGCTCCTGGACGGTCCCCCGCTGCTACCGCGAGTCCAATTTCGGTGGTACCGAGCAAAAGTTCCCCACTCGCTGAGAAACCTCCCGTTGACAGGAAAACGTCAGCCGCGATCCCTCGGCCTAACTTTTTCCCGAAAGCGGGAACAAGTCGACCGAGGTCAAGGAGTTTTAGTGGGTTCAATTCAGGGATTACCGAAATTTCGTTGTCAAGCAGCAGGTAAGATGCTTACTCCGCACCGCAAGGCTGATAGCTAATCTGAATATTCAGCGGGGGAGAGGGCGGCACCGCCAAGGTGCCTACGAAAGTCGGGCGTTCCGGATCCTTGTCCACTATCGTACCACCTACTCCACCCACTCCATCGTCTCCTTTATCCTCAAACACGACCTCGTCCTCCTCTCCCTCGCCTCCCTCTTTAGGGAAGCATGCTTCGAGAAGTTCTCTCCGTTCCGCTCACGCACCGTCGCCACTCTCTCTCCCGCAGAATAATAGCATCCTTGGTGTTGGTGGCATACGACCTGGTATGCGCTCTCCTACCAGCCCTCTAGCTATCTCTCCGGGTGGTGCATCCGCCGGCGTCTCTCGACCCCCGCATCAATTGCGCCAGATGGCTTCTCGGTCGACTTTGAATGAGCCAGGGTCTCGACCATCTGTCTCACGAGCTGCCATTTCGGACTCTCCTGTATCGCCGGTCCACACTCGGGGCGATTCATTGATGTCGAGTTCGCACGACCGACCCTCGTTTGACAATGATTCTGGCCGCGTTGTCTCTCCGATTCCCGCGGGCCGTGACTTGCGACAAAAGCTTTCGCTGCCAAATTTGAGACGGAATCAAAGTCGCCAGAGTCTGGGCTCGGGGTCGGGGTCGCAGGACAACGAGACTGTCCAGGTTCAAGACATGGACTTTGAGCTTATTCGGCCGAACCTTGCTCAATTTCAGCAAGTGTCTGGGCGGAGCAGCGAGGACTCGTCGTTCGGTGTCCGCGAAGCGTCTGTGGACGGTCGATCCTCAAATCTTGGTGATGCTTTCCGAAGGACCGACAGTCCTGCGGTCTCGATAGCCTCAAATCAGACGCCTTGGTCGTCTTCTTCAGAAACGTCCATCGACGCACATCGGCAGCGAGAATTGAAATGGGTTTCGCTGATGGGTGTTGTACCTCCAGCGCAGGCGAAGAAGAACAAGAAAGTCAAGAAGCTCTTGATGGACGGCAGTGTTCCCTCATCAGTCCGCTTTCTTGTTTGGTCCCACCTTACAGACGGGAAAGCGAAAGGGATTCCAGGGGTCTATACCCAGCTTGGAAAGCGTGCGCGTGTAGGCGCCTTGGCTGATATTGAACGAGACGTGCAGCGATGCTCCTTGGACCACCCGCAGATGCAGAGCAATCATACGTCACTGATGGCCGTGCTGCAAGCGTATCTGACCATGGTCCCGGACATCCGGTATTCGACAGGTGGGTCCACTTGACTGTATTTTTCTTCGACAAACTAATCTCGGCCAGGGTTGACTCTAATTTCTGGCCACCTGCTGGCTCTCTCCCCTGAGGAAGACGCGTTCTGGATATTTGTATCGATCATGGATTCGTATCTTCGGCCTTATTTCTCATCCAATACCACGCAACTAGAGGTTGACGCGGCCTTGTTCAGTCGTGCTCTTGAAGCCAACGACGCTCAAGTTGCCAAGAAAGTGCTTCTCGACATGAGTATAAATCCCGTCGATATATGTCGTCCATGGTAAGTTTACTAAGGAGAATGAAACAAGGTGGCTCATCCCCGATGCACAGGTTCTCGTCCTTGTTCGTAGATGCTCTTCCTCTTGATTACCTGAACAGGGTTTGGGACCTCTTTCTCTTCGAAGGTATAGCGAGTTATTTTATGATCCCTTCAACTGTCTTTTGACCCATATCCAGGAATTCCGTTCCTGTTCCGCGTGGGCCTCGCTTTGTTTTATTGCTGCCGCCGGCCAGTCTTAGAGGCGATCAACCCAGACTCACTGTTCGACATTCTTAATCATCCCTCACCCAGTTGGCTTCCATCATCTCCCGATGCTTTCATAGCTCTTGCGTATTCATTCAAAGTCAAGGACGATGATGTCCGCAAACAACGCATAAAAATGGAGGCACAGGTCAAGCGCCAGACTCAAACTCCGCGCGCGAACCCTACTACTACTCGATCGCTCTCTTTCCCCCGCCCCTCCTAGGCGTATGCTCTGCAACATGTATATCCAGCCCCACTGTGTAACGTTGTTCATATCGTAGACACTCTTCGACCTTAGTTAGACCATTAACGTATATGCATTACGACTACATATTACCCCAGCATTCCTCGTTACCCCTCATATTGCGCACTACTGCACATGAACTGTACTACTACCTGTTATTCAATGCACGATTTTTGGAATGCCGGTTAGATTCTAGAAATAATGTATCAATGCATTTAGCTACAGTCGCGGTGCTTCGGCCCAGTCGCCTGCTCTCAGCGCCTCATCCTCCGCGGCCGCAATCGCCTCTCCAACCTCACCCTCTTCAGCAAGATTCATCGGCAGAAAGTCACGCTCAAGCATTCGTCCAAATCTACTCACCAAGCCCGGAATCTCTTCGTGAATCTCAAGCTCTTTGCCCTTTGCCGTCTCCACTGAGCCCGCCTTCACATCGACCAACCCACACGCAACCACCTGGTCGAACCAAGGAAGGGGTTCCCGGGTGATGTTTATCGAAAAGCCGTGCGTCGTCAGCCGGTGGCGAACCTGCACGCCGATGCTGGCTATTTTCGTTTTCGCGTCCAAGAACACGCCCGTGAGGTCTATCGGGACGTGCTGGATCCCATGAGCCTCCAACAAGTGCAGTTCAAGCGCTTTTTGTACGCGACAGACATAGTCTCGAATGGGTACTGGGGGCGACGTGCGTGAAAGGTCGACGAGGGGATAGCCTACGATTTGACCGGGGCCGTGAAAAGTCAGTTCTCCACCACGCGCAGTTGCGACAAAGTCTGCGCCGATATTGGTTAAACGCGCTCGCTCATCCTGGACAGACTCCTCCGTTTGACGCCGCCCAGACGTATAGACGGGCCGATGCTGAAGGAGAAGGAGGATGTCCTTGTGAGAGGAGGTTTTACGGTGCAGCAGCTGTAACTGGTGGATTCTCTCTTGGAGTGCTAGCGTCTGTGCATAAGGCAAGGGAGTCCGAAAATAATGGTACAAAGCAGGAAGAGTCATTGGTCATCATCTCAGTTCTTTTACGAAATTGTGGAAATTCCTTAAATTATTATGGCGACGACAATCTATCCTATGCAAATTTATACCGTTACAGGCTGGCTACTCTTTTGGGCTGCAGAACGGATCTGAGTCTGTGAAAAGAAGGAAGAGAAATTATTTACCCATTGTGATTCGATCACCCAACGAAAGCGCAATGCCCTGCGTTTTGCTGCGAATCCGGACATGGCCAGTTATCGTCCCGGCTGCTGTCCGCTCCACGCTCAAGTTGGCCAGCGCATCTTCGCCTGGAAATACGACACAAAAGTAAGTCAACGAACTACGAAGCGCTGCAATGGACTAACCGAACAGACTCCTTGCATACATATTGGCAGAGAGGAAGTCGCAGTCGCCAGAAGTAGCACCCTCCGGTGTTAGACAGGACATGTTGGTGGCCTTCATGACATGGGCGAGGTACTCGCGGGATCCCTGCATATTCGGGTTAGTGCGACAACTGTTGAAGGCAAAGTATCACATACGACATCTGGTTATCCACGTTGACCCGGTTCTCCCATTCGAACTCGGTCCACATGCTCCTGAACTGCGTCGTTGGTTAGGTCGGAAAGGTAGCAAAGGAGAGCGAGATTACCTGGGCCTCATTACAATACGCAGGCTTGATGTAGTCCATGATATCGATGTGGATATCGTTCAGGATAACGCAAGCCTCGGACATGTTGGGCCTTCCCAGAGAATGGAGCCGAAGATGACACCGGTTTCCGTAGACGACACCTAGACCAAATGTCACTGATTATTCGTCCATGGAACAACTAGACCAACTTTAATCGTCGCCTTGATACTCTGGAAACCATGCGGTGCGATGGTATACACCGACGGTCGTTCAACGATCTTGAGATCTCCCAGAGTAGCAAAGTCCAAACAGAGATTTTGCATCGTGTTCGCTGTTTGATTGACAAGTAGAACATCTATGTGCCATTTATTGAGCCGGAGTATGGATGCAAAACCAGGCGATGCGTACCCAGCATAATATCGAACCCGTGCATTTTAACGTATGCCTCTGCGTAGATTGGATCGGAGAAGCCGGTGAGTTGAGAGATACGACTGAGGTTGGAGATGAAGTCCTCATGCACGTCTCCAGCAGTGGCCCGTCCAACGTCCTCGTCATACTGAAGCTACTATCAGCGGTGGCGTTACGAGTAAAAGGTCGCGGTACGTACATCAATGGCCTCATCAGCCGCCTTCTTCGAGAACTGTCTGAAGGTCAAAAGATCGTCGACCTGCACAGCCGCGACCTTGCTCGTCTCTGCTTCCTTCTTTTCCAAAGCACGCTTCTACGTCCACACGAGTCAAACTTTGCCACATAGTACTAACTGTTGAATAAGCACTGACCTCCTGGGCCCCAAGCATGCGTGAAAACGCTGTTTTGGTATCAGCCAAAAAGATCTCCTGGACAGCGTTTTCAGTCTCCAGTTCGCTGAGGGTCTTGATGCAGTTCATGATTCTCTCGTTAGAGTCTTCATCAATCTGAACTGTGGCGAATTTGGATTGGCCGACACGGATGATAGAAGTCATTATCAGCATGCTCTGTGGGGCTTCAATGAGTAGCGGAACGTCGGGCATAAGTTATGAAGTACCTCTGCACGGAGCATATTGCTGGCAGCTTTATCGCTTGCCTTCTCGGCGAAACGGAGGACCAGCTTCGTGAGGGCCGACGCCAGTACGGAGCCGGTAAAGAAGTCTCCACCAAGTAACAATGCTGGAAAACACGAGGTCTAGAGTTAGCGTATGACAAAAAAGATCAAAGAACGCACTTCTCAACGGGGGTTTGGAGGCAGCTCGCACAGCTTCAAGGCGTGCAGTAGTTGTGGTTGAGTACGCCGTCTCAGTAGCGTACGTCCCGTCCGCGAGCACTTTCGGCTTCCCTCCTCCTGTTTCCACTTTCGGACTAGCCGCTTCCTCCTCTCCAGTCCCGACATCATCCAGCAGTTTCTGCTCCGACGCTAGAATCGGGATCTCCCCGAGCACCTTGCGGATCTCCTGCATGGCGGACTGGATCTCGGGGACACTTTCTATGTACTCTCCCAGGATCCACAAAACCCGCGGAAAACCTTGCCAGATTTGATCTCGTTCAGTTTTTCGATGAGTCTGTTCGTGACATTGGTCCGGAGGTGCGGGAATTTCTCGACAACCTCGCTGAAATATTAACATCAACCTGGGTGAAGGAGCAAAGGCGGAAGAGACAAACCGAACGAAAGACACAACATCCAAGGCAGAAGGGTTGTTCGAATCGCCCAGGAAGTCCATGAGGGCGTGTACAACACTAGCTGCGACTTCGGAGAATTTGATAGCAGTGACATGGATCGATTGGATGAGGAGTTGTCGGTATTCCGGCGCCTAAAAGATATTGTAAGAACAGCTTCGTTCCAGGTATTTCTTTCTCACTTTTTCAAACTCAGTCTCCTGAGTTTTTTGAAGCTGCTTCTTGAGGAATAATACGACCTCCTCAACGTTCCGGCTTGTAGTCATGCTTAAGACGATGCTGATTGCCTTACGGCGCACATCCATATCAGCGCTGAGAACATTCAATTACGCGTAAAGGGCGGAATGTAAGACTGCAGACCTTGACAGCACTTGCAGCACGTCCATGATGAGCCCGTCAAGGACGTGACCGTGCCGCGCTCGCAGACTATCCAGCCGGTCAAGGACAATAATTTTGACATTATTATCGGACTCCTTGATGACAATGTTAATGAGAGACGAGGCGGCGGCTACGCATCAGATATTAGTACAGCTACATCGCACTAGCAAATGTGTACCTTTGACAGCAGCGGGGTTTTGCGTTAGGGTTGTAAGGGTAGTGGCGGCCTCGTATTTGACAGCATACGAAGGGACGTTCAATAATTCAAACATACACCGAATATACCGTGCCTTCAATCACATTTTTAGGTCACACAACTGAGTAGAAACCCATGGGCACTCACTCGATGTGCGGAATCATTCTTGCAATCTAACCGGATGACCTCTATAATGCTCATCTGCAAGGCCTCATCCAGCGCAGGAATCGAATCGTATATGCTGAGAATATATTCGACAGCCTTGGGCATCGAACAGTGTGCGAGGAAGACGAAGGCATTTCGTTTGCATGTTGAGTCGGACTCGGCAGCAAGGAACGTCGACATGAGCTCGGGTGCATCGGAATGAGATGCTCGAATTTTTGGTAGATGGCGTATACTGCGAACACGGCATTTTTGCGGACATAGCCATGACGGTGTTCAAGGCAGGAACGGCAGGTTGGGATGAGAGGTTCAAGCAACTCGGCATCCTTCGCGATCTTCTCAAGGAATCGAAGGGTCGCACCACGGATGTATTCATTGGGGTGTTGCTGTTCCCAGCGTCAGTGAAAGAGGCATGCTGGATAGTTATCCCAAGACTCACCAAGTCATTTCGGATAGCATTGCTAGCTTGCAAATTCAAAATACGCAACAAAGCGAGACAAAAGTACGCACACCACCAAAATCATTTCCTGCTTCAATTTGCCGTTCTCGTCGTATTTCGGGCACACCTCCCAATAAAAGTGCAGCAGCTTTTTGAGCTGCTTATTCGGTGAAGGCAAGACGTATTGGATGATTGGCATTATCAGGTTTGGCTGAGGAGCGAGTGCACGTCAGCCCATGCTAGCTATGCTATAACCTCGCGCTGCGACGAACCTGAGAGTTCCCATTGATAGTGGATATGATAATTTTGCGTAACGTGTCAATTTTGACGGCGTCGGAGCCCTTCTCCAAGGCCTGGCGTAGCTCTGCATGCGAGGGATACTCCGCAGAAGACTCCTGAACGATGGTATAACATGAAGAATCGGAGGAAGCCATGGCGGCCAGCCAGAAATGAACGAAATGAGAGTCGGACTTCACGCGACGTGTCGTCGTTGCATAATATGTACATACAAACAATTTATTCTCCTACTTCCATCTCTCTGCAACTACAATTTCAACAGACCCAATGCTTCAGGCAGTGTTTTTTCGCATGGACCGAGAAATAGAAAATCGGCTTCTGTATCTCCCTCGCTTCGCTCTAAATTGAACACGGCGACTTTGCCGCCATGCTCTTGAACCATGGATGCGTATGCGGCTGCTGGGTATACCTGGCGAGTGAAAATATCGTAAATTTTCTATAATTTTGCAATATGGAATGCCCACGGTAGAGCTGGTTCCAACGACCAGGCACAAGTCAGCAGCCTCAACCAGCTTGTCGATCCGCTTCAACTCTTTCGGCTGCTCGCCGAACCATACCACACCAGGGCGGGCTAAAGCATTGCATTTGCTGCATCGGGGCAGCTTCGATTGAGGTATATCCAGGTCCAGCGAACCGGCCTCAACCAACTTTTCTGCACCAGCCAATGCAGGGCAAACGGGCGATGAGGTGTTGTACTCGACATGCCTGCATGATTTCGAGGTGCATTTAACGTCGAAGATGCGACCGTGCATCTCCAGCAGAGGGGAGATGCCAACGGCTTGGGGTCGCTGCTATCCTCTTTCAAGACCATATCCATTGCCTTGGTACTCAGACCATCTACATTCTGGGTAATGATTGAGAATTCGGCATTGGGAGCCACCACCTTTCGGTGAGAGGGCATGGAAAACATCGCTAGCGCCGTATGCGCTGCGTTTGGTGCCGCTGCACCAGCCCTATAGAGGAATATATATTAAAATAAAAATATACGTGGAGAGGGACTAGGACGTACACCTCCCGCCTGTAGTGGTAAAATTGCCACACTAGCGATGGGTTTTCCGCGAATGCCTCGGGCGTTGCAAGCGACATCGCGTCGTATTTGCGCCACATTCCGCCCGCTCCGCGGAACGTAGGGATGCCTAGCCATTTGATTTATGAGTTTAAGTAGTACTTGAGGGCCGTAATCCATCGCTCACCAGAGGCAGCTGAAAGCCCAGCTCCACAAACAGCAATAATGTTCTTGGAGTTACGCAGGAGTTGCTGGAATTCGAACATTCCAAGAGAAGGTGGTTGCCAGTCGCTTGCTGTCTCTCCGGACATGTTCTTCGTCGTGGTACGCGTTGATCAAGTAGAGGTGCAGTCCAAAGTTGAAGCAGAGTCAGAGTCGCAACCGCCGCGACTGTAAACGGCGTTTCCCCTAAGCGCTTAAGCGGCTCCGACCCGGTATCGCCGGCCAGTAATATTTAAAAAAAAATTATATTCCTCAAGTCCACTGCTGGCTCTGTACTGTAGTCACTACAGAAGCTTCCATCTCGGAGTCTGAGGGCTGCATTGCCTGCAGTCGGCGCTCAATGACCTGATTCAGTAAAATCTACAGCGGAGGGGGGTCAAAATTTCAAAACAATTGAATAGAAAAGGCTGCGTACCATTCGCTCTGCACCCACGAAGGCCCCGAACTTTTCCACTCTAGCGTCCGGAGTCAGTTCTAGGAAATCCCCGAGATCAATCTGACACAGTATCAAGAATGCAGCAAAACGGTTCATTCCGTCGGCGGCCGCGAGATCCTGCTCGCCCTTCAAATCCAAATTCAGCAAAGATCAAGAGGAGGCAAGTGGAGGGACACGAACTTCCGGAACGTCGTCGTCGAGCCATTCCCGGTCTCCCCATATTATTCCCCGCGAGTCGTCGTTGGCCTCGGCAAAGTCGCCAAAATATCGAGTAAACATCGCTGCCTCTTCCACCGTATTTGCAAACGCATACTGAACCAGGCAAGCCCGCCGCTTGGTTCCGCAACCTTCCGCTATTCCCAAATCTCGTCGGAGCTTTCCCAGGGCCTTGAGTACAGGCGGCGAGTAGGCGAATAATTCGGATGCCGTGTTGCAATCTTTGGACTGGTAGGAATGGGAAGCAGGGTATGCGTCAAAGATGACAAGTAAGCGCGAGTAAAGCCAGGACTGTTGCCCGATCCTACAAGTGAGGTCGGCACACTCGGAAGGCAAGACAAGGAGGTTAGTGAATATAATGGCAGTATGAGGATCGAGGATAAGGTCTACGCCGCCGAGTGAGTCTCGTTCAACGATATCTACGGAGCAAGAACGAGAGCGAAGACAGCGCACAAGCCCCTGCTTTTGAACTAGCTCCATGGACACCATGTAGCGATGCAGTGTCTCGGGAGGATTCCATGCAGTTGGCAGACGCACGGTATTTCGGTCGTATATGTGTTCGGGAATGCTATGAGATGGTGCTTCAAGGTGTGTATTGCATCGACTTGAATAATGGTGGGAGGAGTCGGGAATGGGGATGGTAATTTTCTTGGCTCTCAGTTTGGCAAACTCCGCTATTCCCAACGAGCGAGTGGCGATATCTGGAGCGGGGCTGGAAGGGCGGGAAGAGGGTTTCGTGACTTTCGAATCATTCAAGATAGCGTTGGGGTGGGGCTCAAACATTCTAGCGTACGTCTCATCTGAAGGGATCTCGTCTGGGGGAAGCTGGGTAGGCTGAGCGGAGAGGACCGGAAGTGATTCGAAGGATAGTGCCACGAATTCCCTCGGTTCATAAATGAATGCCGTCTCAAGGCCATCTTGACTGGTTCGGGGATTAGCAGGAAAAGCGGTTGTGGGATTGTGTGGACCAAATTGCTCATTGTACTGAGCAGCGGAAAAGACTGCAGATTCATTGTAAGTAGAGTCGTTGTGGGAAGGAGGTAGATTTTCTTTGTCGCCGTCGTAAGGATAATTATAGGATTCGGCGCCATCGTAGAATGTAGGAGTGTCGTGGTCTAAATCCGGGGCATCGAAAGCAATCCCTGAATCATCCAAATATTCATCGTAGGTCAGTCTTGGGCGCTTGATAGATCTATCATCGATCATAGCATCTTCAGCATCCATTGCAACGTAAGAATCTTCTACGTCCATGTCATCTTGCTCGTCTTGCACTTCGTCGGGGAGCCCAGCCATTCTTCGGCGCTCCTTTCGCGATAAGACAATCTCACAGCGAGCAATCTTCGGGTCTGGGTCTTGACTTCAGGATAGAGGTTGCTGCCGTATCGACGGGTCCACGTATCTGGGTTTACATGGAGTTCGGAAACGGAGAGAGCGGGCACCTGTTCCAAGAGAGCCGCAACTTGCGATGACAGATCGGAGGATGATGCTTCAGTATCAAAGAGGCCGGTCACCTTCATTATCTCTGAGTTCGTCGGAATCCGAGTCTTCGCAGTGATCGGTCTGAGCAAAGAGGATTAATAAACACTAGCAGATTATGGATAGAGCCTACACCCAAGAGAGCTCGACATTCAAAGACGGGATCCCCTTCGCCTTCTTAAGGAACTTGTGGGTAGGATGCTTGACGTTTGGTTGACCTTTGGCTTTCAACGGCGCAACAAGTTCCCCGAGGGATAACGGGAGAACAACGCATTCGGCGGGTGTTCGTTCGGTTGAGGGAGAACAGGGACTATACCTATATGAGCCATTGGAAATATCTCAGAGGATGCACAAACCCTCCATAAGCAGCTGTCGCTTTTCGTCCAGTTTTTCTTTCAATATAAGGTCTCTCGGGTCTTGCTTTTGATGACCGTAGAGCCCACCAACTTCAGCGTCAAAATCATTGTACGGTGTTGACTCGCACGCAGAATCTGGTTGGCCCACCATCGAGGACGCAGGTTCAGGCGAAAGGCGCGAAGGGGGGTTTACGGCCGGCGCTTGTGTACGAGGGGTGCGAGGAAGGCCCCCAAACTACCGAAAAGTCAGCGCCCGAAAAATTCTAAAAAGAAATGGGTCGCTAACTCTGACCCGTGTCCCAACAGAAGAGGTTTCTTCCTCTCTCCGCCAATCCGCTTGACACGAGGAATTTGGACAACTTCTAGTTAATATTGAGGTTATTTCGGCGTGGCACAACATTTCCAACGAACCCATTTTCGTCGGACGGACTGGAGGTGCTGGCGTGGTGTCCGGAGACGACATGAAGAGCTCGTCAATCTGGTCCTCTTGGCTTGAGGTGGGACTGGGAGTAGGTGACGGAGATGATCTATAAGCCTCTATAGATCAACCTTAGCAGATGTCACAGTGCGAACTTATGGAAACGCACGCCAACCGTCGACAATCACCATGTTCTGCTGATGGAGGTCGGGCTCGAGTTCTTCCACTTTGACCAGAGGGAGAATAACAGCGGGGAGGCTACCGATACCCTCCAAGCCGATGGTGGTCGATCACCCTCACGGACGCCGCTCCCAGCCCGACGTCTCCGAGGAAAGATGGGAATGAACGGGGGCTCTGGTATTCGACTCGGTATTGGAGGTGAGTCTGGACGGGAACATGGGTCGAGTGTCGGTTTTTATATCCTTTCGGCGCGGTCAATACAGCTCGTAAGAGTGAGCGAACCGCTTCATGCTCCTCTGGGCGCAAGCGCCAATTTGTATTACTGAGAGATGTTGTCAGAAATTGCCAAGGTAGGGAGGCGAAGACACACAGAACATCGTCCTGCTTCACCGAAGTCTCCAAGATCGGCTCGACTCCGATCTGCGCGATTCCTTGAGAGGACAGAAATTCGGGTGCGAAGGAGGGAGAGAGTCGAGGGATTTAGGTGGCCGTGCCTTCGGCCTCGGCGTTTCCCGTATCGCGCGAGTCGTAAGGATTGGAGAGAACGGTGGGCAAACAGGGACGTGAGTTTCAACTATGAAGGTGGGTATAATGTATGGTCCGTCGACTCGAAAGAATGTGCTTACAGCTCGATTCCTCGAATGCGACCCGATCTGACCGAGGTTTCCCGGTTGAGGCTTTATAATTTTTTTAATGTACTGGATAGCACCGGGAGTGGATTGAAATTTTTCTTGAAATGGTTCAAGCGGCAAAGCGAATATGCGCGTAAGAGTATCGAATGGATCTGTCGGTAAAATTAAAGAATTCGGGTCAGCGGTGGGATCTCCACGAAGTATTGGCCCCAAAGCTGTGGATTCAACTTGGTCAGTAAGCAGAATGAACGAGATAGCCAGACCTACGTCAACGACAGCTTGTTCAGTGAGCTGGATATAATCAGTGGTTATGTGCTGCACGGCGTAGTTCAGTAGTAGGTGGCGAATATGAATGATTAGAGGGATCCCCGGCAGTCTCTATGTCTGTGCCATGCATTTGAAATGGTGAAAGTTAGAAGGGGGAATCGCGGTCATGTGATGGATAAACTGGCGAAGCGCTTAGCTAATAGCGAAGCGGACTCGTAAACAGTGTATTATATACCGTACCATTCCTTGTGCGCCATCTCCTCCCTCCACGAAACCTGTCCACCGTCTCGACATATGACGACATCAACGTATTTTCCTTTCTCTGTATTAAAATACCCTAGCCGTTGAAGGCTTGGGCAAAGATTGGCAAGACTAATGATCTTCTCTTCGCACCAAGTTGAAGTACGGGCCAAATCGAAGAATCAGTGAGGTATTCTAGGCAACTGAATCTTGACAAGGTGCGATATAATCATCCTGAAAATAGTGGGAATCAAACTTAAAAAAAGAGTCGAGAAACTACCCACAATCGTATAATTATCGTCAGCATCTTCCCGTGTGGGCAAGCCAAATTTAGGTATCTCTAGATGGGTGAGATGAGGGAAGAGGTCCGACAAGTGAATGATAGATTCCATCCCAGCATATCTCCAGACCCCGAAGTCTCGCAACCGACTGGTATTAATAGCATCCAAGATCGCCAATGTTGGTTCATCAAGGGACAGCTGGGAAACACACTCGATTGCGCGCTTGGGCACGGTTGGGTCCGATAGGATGGAACATGCGATTCCCGGACTGGTAATGAGCAATTTCAGGTTTGGCAAACTGCCGCGGCGAAGTTGAACCGTATCGTTGTGAGGATACCAGCGGAGGTCGCAGATGGTAGGATGTTGAGATAAGAAGTCGGTAATTTCTTGTTCGCAAGTGCTTCCCGTGGAGTTCAAGTTCAGTCTACGCAACAGCGGAAAGCGACAAGACGTAAAAACAGGAGATCCAACGGGAAGACGAATGTCCAGACTCTGTTCGTGTCAGCGACTAGTCCAACACCAAAGATATGCGCCTACCTGCAAGTTCGGAGACCGCAAGAGTAACGAGTTCATACCTTGAGGCCACCATCCCAATTGCCTGAGTGTCAATGATTGCAGATCTGCAATATGCCATAACTGAGTGAGAGTTGATTAGCATCAGCAACAGGAAAAAGTTGAGTCGAGCGTACGGGGTATTCTTCAACTTGCCCTGGTCCATAGCCAGGGGGAGCCTGTATCATTTTATCGACCATCTTGAATTGAACAAGCGACTTGGACTCTTTCAGCGTTTGGAATACGTCACAATAATAGTGCGGAATATCGATATACGGTCCTATTGGGCTCCAGGCTGCAATCCAGGTGAAGGAGCGCAACGAGTCCATGTTTCGAAGGGCCTGGCAAATATTTGCAATGACGGTGTCCGGTGTGGCATCCGATTGCGAGGCTGCAACATCCACTAAAGTTACTGGGTAACGCTCGGGCTTCGGATAAATTTTCCAGGCGGGAACACCCCTGATCGTAACCTGTCGCACGTTCCGCGCGAGGTCGGGTCGTTGCGCGAGATGTGCCCACACTTCAGGGCGGTTTCCGATGCGAAGTGTGCGGTATTCTGTGTGTCGGGGTATGACAAGTTCCTTGCATGCACTGGACGCTGCAGCAAAGGAAACCAATCCCGACGGGATTCAACACGACAAAGAATGAGCTCGGTAATGTCAAATGGAAGATTCGGGAGCGGGAAGACAGGAGTATCGTCGTCCATCCTTGTGGGTGTTGAGCTTAAGATTCTGTCCCGCTGCGGCCGCCGCGTCGCAGCCGAGTACTAGTAGTTGCATCGCTGGAGCAGTTACGTGACTCAGGGTCGTCCGCATCGCGTTGTTTTCACCACCCGAGGCCCGACAGTCCGCGTCTTGGCGAGAAATACGAGTTAGGGAGCTGGCCAAGTTCAACTAAGATTGCCGCTTAAAGCCCGCTTCGCCTCCTTTTGACAGGCGGGCCGCGGCCTTACTTGAAGCTTCCACCATTCACGCCGATGCACCCTATTCTTCCTGAGGCAGACGAACAGAACCGACGCGAACCGACGCGAGCTCAAGCCTAACAAGGATATCCCGAGCCACGAAGGTTGAAGGAATTGTCTGAGACTACCTCTGGGAGACTAATGCCCCATACAACTCCTTGGGTCAATTTTCTGTCCCACATTCTGTACACTGCACACTGTCGGCGAACTGGTATCCATGTCCTTGGCTTATTGAGTCAACGACGAAATGCA
The DNA here is from genome assembly GCA_029378395.1 of Mycena leptocephala. Classification (NCBI taxonomy): domain Eukaryota; kingdom Fungi; phylum Basidiomycota; class Agaricomycetes; order Agaricales; family Mycenaceae; genus Mycena; species Mycena leptocephala. The sequence goes on from JARJLF010000193.1 coordinate 115,307, forward strand.
GCCGGATTGAATTGTTTTCATGTCGTCTCACGGCACAGAAAACCGCTTTTGGCTTTTCTACACTTAATCAATGCATACCACCCTCAAAGGCGCCTTCTCGGAGACTCCTTGCATTGACAGACATCTGCCTCATCGCCTTTGTCCTCATGGACGGTACGGTACGGTGACCGATAAAATCAAGTCAGAATCATCAAGTCAACAGTCAAGTCAAGATGGACGTCGAATCCCACATAGGAGTGTGCAATATTTTGCAAGTTACACACGGTGGCCACTTGCATTGGTGCTCTTTATCAAGTTCGTCGTCTCCTATCACTGGTCGTATATGATTTCCATCCTCCACTTTAAACTCGACGTGTTTCCGCGGCTTTTGAACCCACTATACCGATGTGCCGAAAATAGCGGCAGATTTGATACTTACTTAAAGCAGAGAAGCGACTCTCACCACGCGACAGTACGCAATTCTCACCATCGAAATCTTGTAGTTTTGAACTGCGACAAAAAGGGTGTTGCCGCGGCTGATCATGACTAACAGCTTCACAGCAACTTCTGGCTTCCATTCAAAGAGATTCAAGATGCACGGCTCAGCCGTGGCTCAATTCTTACAGCCCCACAGACGGATGATCTGCATCGAAGAATGTATCTTGGAGCCCTGGACAACTAAATCGGTCATACTGCGACGTTCCGTGTTGCCAACAAGATATACCGTCCTTTGGTGGGCCGTCAAGTGGCTGTCCTGTCAACTGACGATGCTGCGCGCGATTTTCGTTATTCAATTCAGTTGGTTATTATTAATTTAGACTTATCCCTCCCGAAGGCCAAAACAAGCACATACTGATACGCTCCCGTTCTCAGGCGACCCTGCGCATAGACAGCAGCTTTTTTTATCCGCTATGACCGTCCGGTTCTATGTATCAAATCAAACTTCAAACTTCAAATCGTAGCAACATGATGGATGATTGTATTCTCGCGACACCAATTAGCAGCAGCAGCATAGGGCAGACGCCGTTTAAATTCACTCACGCGGGCTCCTCTTTCATCTCTTTCTGCCATGTCGTCCATGTCACCCTCCTTTGTGCGCGCGACGATTGGGGCTGTTTTCGCGGGATGCTCGACGGCTGTCGCGTACGCCCCCAACCACTCTACCTTTCCTTGAATTGCGTACTTACTTGGGTGTTGCCCCAGCCTCTCCGCCATACTGGGCTTTCAGACGTTCCTTTATTTTCAGATATTCCCGGCAGATTCAATCCGGTACAAAACCTTGGTGGGTCGCTTTTTTCACCCACTGCATCTTGACGATTTATTTCACCAGGTCGTATGGATCTGGTACGTAGTGTAACTGACGGCATGGCCGCGGCTGACCGCCCTCCGCACGTAGGATGCTGGACGCGGCCCATACGCTCACCATCTGCGCCTCCGTTTGGTCGTACGCCATCACCAACTTCGGGGACATTGACTATACGGAGCAGATCGTCCCGTGCGTATAGCTCACTGGATAATACTGTGTTTTGCACATAGCCTGGGCTGATATAATTTTCGTCTAGGTCGCTCTCGGTAGGTCGTTTCCCGATTAATTCGCGTCCAAGTGCCTTACATATGTCGCTCGGAAGGCTACGGTCGCGCTTACGGCGATCACGACGATCAGCGTAAATATGTATGTTGTGGCTTACGACGGCTTTTGGAAATGTGTCTGACACCAGGTATGGCAGCTTCTACGGATGGAGGATACACAAGAGTGCGTGTTTGTTCAAGTCCCAAAAAAGTTTTTGAGTTTTATAAATTTTCGTGTCGACAGTGAGCAACGCAAACTGGTGGCTTACGGGACCGATTATGCTGCTGTCTCTCAGCCGGTTAGGTGTGTGAGTCGTACTGAGGTCCGACGTATTCTCATAATCCCACCGTGACAAGGGCTCGCATTCGGTACAGCTTGATATCTTCGAATCCCGAGTTGCCCCTGCTGATCATCACAATCTTATTATTAGTCACAACCACCGAGATGTCAGCCTTCAGTCACCTAAGCAACATCGCACTAACATCCCCGACAACAGGATTCTGACAAAGACATTCCCAAAGTTCGCGGCCGGATTTAATGTCTGTCTGCGTTCTTTTCCTATCCCACTCAGGGTAGAAGAGAATGTCACTCACATCAAATAATTATTTCTGTAGATTGTCCTCACCTGCGGGATGTCCATCTCTGCGGCGACGGACATTGTCGTGTCCAGCGCGCGGTACTACTATCTGCGCAACCTCAAGCAGGGCTACACCGGGTGCGTGGATGCGAAATCACAGAATCATGTCGTGCTAAAGCCCGTGGTACAGTACGCAAGAGGTCGTTGACGCTGTCGTCGTCTTCACGATCAACGACGGGGCCCTCACCTGTCGGTCCACTCCTGTTTTTTTTTTGTCGCGCCGCGCACTCACGTTTTGGTTTAGGTGCCGTGGCCATTGGCGCAATCATTTTTGTACGCAATGTTCTCTTGCATTCGAACCATATTTTAAACCGTATTCTCACGGGCAGCTGCTCCGCATGCCTGACAATTTCATTTGGCTCGGAATCTACTTTAACATCGCCAAATGTAGGCCCCTCCCTTTTAATATCTAAAACTACTGACCTGGGACGTGAAGTGTTTTCCAACTCGGTACTCGCAACGTACGGTGCTCCCATTATTTGTAACTTTCTTCTAATGGCGCCTTAGACTTAACCTGCGGAACTGGTACCGCCACCGACCGATGCGGACGATGGGCATCCCGCTCACGCGCCCGCAGGTGCTTGGGAATCACACCCACACGATGACTAGCGGGCCGACCACCTCGGGCGACAAGCGCGCAATGGAAGCGGAGCGGATGGAAGTCTTCGTCGACCAACAAGTCGAGTACAACGTCGCCGTCAGTGACTTCATACATATGCAGGACGACGACCTTGCGAGCGCGCACTCGCACTCGAGAAAGTCTAATGTATAGGGTAGGCGGGGTTCCGAGTCGTGAACTTGGCTGGGTCAATGTATCACTATATCACGATTATGTTTTATTATTTTAACGTTTAAAAAGTACACTTAGAGGAAAACATTGAGTGTTCCACAGAGGTCTGCAAACCGAGTAAGGACGTTACGGGCGCATTGACACTCCTGGAGTCCGGGATACTTTCGCGGGATGATGCCTGAAAACCCGGTCCACATAGTACGACAAACGATTTGAGCATGTACTAGGGATCGCTGAGGTACATTAAAAATTTAACTGTTTCGGCAGACGGCCATTTATATCTGTAAGCAACAAAAAAAAGGGTCCATAATATTTTCTCCGGCTGCTCCAGTATATATCCGGGTTCGCCTTCAGCGGCCTTCTCGGGCTCACCCGACGTCAGCCAAGGGCCAAGCCCTACCATCAGATGTCTCTGAAAGGCAATTGTAGTATGTAGGCGGACCTAACGTCTGTCACTGAACATTTGAGGATCTTAGATTGTGCCAAGATTGTGCTGCAATAGTGCACCACTTGCATTGGATGGGCGTGTCGCCGCGTCGCGTCGCGTGGCCTGACACGGTAACGTGACCTTTTCATGACTTGAAGCGGAGTCTGAATTTGGCTGATGCTTCCGCGGATCCTGTCAGCCTCCTTTCCTCACCTCTTGCTTCCGGCCACCATCTGCTTCCCTCTTTCAGCCCTCAAGAGTCGACAACACCTCAAGCTTCGACCACCAGCTCGACACACTTCCAACATGGCCTCAAGAGGCTTGAAGAGCCCTCAAGTCCAAGACCCCAGCACTCGACCCCGCTGCGTGCCAATATTTCTCGCCTCTTTCACCTCGCTGACCACGTCTTCCTCGCGCAGATTCAGGTGGTCTAATCTGCAACAGGGAGACTCCTTCTTTTCAGACCTCAAGACCTCGGGTACTGACTCTGTTTAGGCCTCAAGACCTCGACTGGACGACTGGGCGTTCTGCGGGTACTTTGGAGTGCCGCGTACGTCCATCTGCTCCTTCATGCTTCCCTTACTTACCTTGAGATCCCATCTAGGCCACCGGGCGTCGGCCGAGGGGAGGCTGTGGTCGTAAGTCAGCCACCCTCGTCTATTCTCCTCATGCTAACCTCTTGTCTGATTCAGGGTAGTGCACTGCCGGTCACCGTAAGGGAGTCTAGCGCGCTGTAAGTTTTTCTACATCTGCTTCTCTGTCCGTACTCATGCACTTGTTCCACAGGAGGGGAGCTCAGCGTTGCCGTGCAGGGTGGAGGGAGCCAACGTGTAGCAAATATGTGGGGACCGTGTTGGTGCTGCAGCGCCAGTGCGGGGGCAGGGCGGGGGCGGGGACGCCCACTAACCAAACTTTTTTCCCATCCCTTCTGTTTAGGTTAGCAAAAGGCTGGCCACCTTTCTATTACGATCGATCGATACGTCGGTGGAAGGATAGTAGGACGGTCTGGACAGAATCATTGAAGTGTGGAGGGCAGGGCTTTGGTTGCCAAGCTCAAGCTCCCCGCTCGTCGCCCATGGTATGGTCTTTATCTCTGGTCCTCATTCTGTGTTAATCTGTGTTTACAGTCTTGCCGATCTATTCATCATATCCTCAGCCGCCCAGCGTCATCATAAATATAAACCAGACCGATATGGGCAGAAAGAACAATCACCTTCGTTCGCAATTCTCACTACCAAACTAAACTCAAACAAGACGGCAATGACAATGTAACCCACCAAGACGAGGCGGGTGTTTGACTCTAGACGTCGGCGGTCGCACCACAACATTTTTCTGCATGCAAACCACCATTACCATGGCTGCGACCTTCAATACCATTCACTAGCTGCCGACGTCAAGGCTCTAATAGACGGAGGACATCATAACTGCAACCCGCGCAGGAGGCACCGAACATCTTCAACAGCCCGCAATTTCACCCAAGCACATCATCAGCGTATTCATACCGGCTCCATCAAGCTGCCGGTGTCGAGGCCCTCCTCCGAGCATACGCGGCGTTCTCGACGAGCATCTATATCACTGGAGCTCTAGTCAGCCCTTCCTGCGAGCCAACCATTCCATTATTCGGCGTCGCTTCATCCGCAACCCCACATCATCCTCACATCGCAATTCTGTCATCAGCGCCAGCCATTTTTTCCGACCTGAACACAACGAAAGCTCCTGACAAATCATCGCAACCGCTTTATTCGTACCAATTCATCACACTTGCATGCGTTGAGGCTTTCTCTTGCTTGAACTGTCAATGGTCATTGCATCCAGCAGTCTCAACACACAATGGCCGCAATCCAGTTATCGCGTCGAGACATTTGATAACTAGCCGAGATGCTTCATTTCAATGTAAGTCTCTTCTGACGCTCTCACTGAATTATCGAGATTAAATACATCGCCTAGACATACTCCGACAACTTGGAAAGAGCAATTGCACGACGAGGCGGCTAGAATGTGTTCCGACGCCTCGCCAACCAAACAATATTTCTTTTGCGGACGCTTGTAGTTCGATAATCTTTTTCGGCGCAAAGCTAGCGCACTTCCGCCTCAAACATCATCCTGCTTTTTAGCCGACGTGGACTTGGTTATGTTCCCTGGCTTCTCGACGTGGTCTCGTGCTCTCACAAACTCTTCGTGGTTCGGGTTCGGTTTCGGTTTACTTACAACTTAGGTAGATTGTAGATAGTTTGGTCGCGTTTGGTGGCGGGCGGGCGGACTGCTTTCTTTGCATTCTTCAACCGGGCAGCAACCTTCTTTGGACTCCTTTGGCATCGGCATCCACCGCTTTCGCGGGCTTCTTCTGACTGGTACCACATATCCTATTCAATCTGTTCCAGACGTATACATTATCATTTTGGTCCGTGTTTTTCGTCTCTTTGCATTCGGCACGGTTATCTGACTCCGGCTGCAGTCGTCCATGATCGAGTAATCTCCACTTGCGATGCCCAACATTCACACACGACGGCGTCTCAAATCACCGCGCGACCGCAACTTGCAGACGACCGCGACTAAAATCTCGACATCGGGCGTGTCGGCCATGGACTACCAATTCACATAACTTTCCACGCGCTCCGACCGTACTCTTCAGTGATAGGTCGCACGCATCCCGGCCTCGATCTACCAATGTACATATCACGACACGATTCAAATCTCACTATCACGGAGTTTTCCAGCACCAATAAATCACGCGGGCCAACGAGCCCATGTCATTGTCACCGTCACCCTCTTTGTCTCTGTCGTACGGCGGCGTATTCCTATCATTGACACTCTCGCCGCCCAACATCATGTGCACCTGCAACAGCTTTACCAGACATACTGTACCAGCGCCAGTTCCTCCGCGAGTCCCCGCTTCCACACCGTGTTACCGCCAGCCAGTCAGCCTACATACTTTGTAGCATCGCAGCCTCTTGCGTATGCAGAAACAATCCCCACACCCACCGGGAAACCTTACCTTCCTCCCAGCATCACCGTCGCTCTCTATGCCCATGTTCCCGCACATAATTTCTCGCCCACCATCGCTATGGTCGACTCTTGCCCAGTTTGCTCTACTGCCCGTCCGTCCCCCGAAGATGTAGAGATGCAAGTATGTAGTATCATGGAAACGTCTCTGTATGTAAAGTGCATGAATGAAGCTGAATATCTCGAGCAATTCGTAGCTAGCTCTCGCCAGCCCAGTTAACTTGGCTTCCTGGCTTCCTGCCTGAAATTCTCGCAGCCTACGCGAAGCCCCTGTCTCTAAAAGGTAATCGCAGTTTGACAGGCTTACCTAACCTCGCAGAAAATTTTCAACTTCGTTTGTTCCCGACACTCATGTCGGTCGACGTTCTCGGTGAGCTGCCTTTCCTTCCATTCTTATAACTTTACGCATATGATGAAACGCACTGGGCTCTGAGGAATACACCTCGATGTAACGCACTACGCTCTACGGAGCGGCGGCCTAGAAAACCGTTAACTGATTCCTTCCTTCTTTTCACTCGACTGCTTTTTCTTTCACGAGTGCTTACAAGCCAGCAGACACAGATGCACCCGATTCCACGGCCTTTTGCGCCCTCCTCGATGACATGACCGCCTCCCTCGCCTCTGCGCGCGCCGCCCTCGCCTCTCTCCGAAATAACACCCAACTGGACCCAAGCACGACGCGCGACGGCATCTCCCTCCTCGGGCTCAAGCCCACGCTCCTCCTCTCATACATGCAGTCCCTCCTCCTCCTCTCCGCACACCGCGCCCTCGGGCACACGCTCGCCGAACGCGCCCCGCCCCCGTCTGCGTTCAGCGATGTCACCAGGGCGGCGCGGGGCACGGACGGGGGCGACGTGGTGGATGCGCTCGTGGAGGGGCGGGTGGTGCTGGAGAAAGTAAGAGCTTTGGAGGGACGGATGCGTTACCAGATCGAGAAGCTCGTGCGTGCGGCGTCCGACGCCAACGCCAGCGCCAGCGCAGTGGACGACCCGCTCGCGTTCCGCCCCAACCCTGCGAACCTCGCGAACGACGGGGCGGCGTCGGATGTGTCCGATTCTGGGGAGGCGCACGACGACGGGCAGCGGATGCGCGGGGAGAGGCAGAGGGATCGCGGAGACAGAGACGGGGGCGGGGACGGGATCTACCGCCCCCCCCGCCTCGCGCCCGTCCCCTACACCGCCGCCCCACCAGGCAAGGCGGGCAAACGTACGCGCGCCCCGCCCGTGCCCTCCGCCCTCCGGTCGCTGCACGACCCCTTCTTACCACACGCGGAGTCTACCTCAGGTCTGGGCGGCACCCCCGCTGCCATGGGGTCCTCCCGCGCGCGGGCGCTGGCCCGGCTAACGGAGTTCGAAGAGGAGAATTTCGGGCGCGTGGTGCTCGGTAAGGGCGCGGGCAAGAGGCGGGCGCGGGACGAGGAGGATCTGGCGCTGGGTGCGGAGCTGGGCGCGGGGGTGCGGGGAGGGGGCAAGAATCGGAGGAGGGGCGGGCTGGAGGATGAGTTTGGGGATGTGTTGAGGAGTGTGGAACGCGGTGGGACGAGGGGCGTGGCGAGGGGTGGGGTGGGCGTAGGCGATGGGTACGACGAGCTGAGGCGGGGCGGGCGGAAGAAGAGTGTATTGGAGCGGTCGAGGGTGCGCGTACGGGATGGTGGGGACGATGACGGCGAGCCGGACGTGGAGGAGGGCACGAGGGTGCGGAAGAAGAGCCGGTTCGAGCAGGACACGAAGAACGCGAAGCGGAGGTTAAAAAAGCGCCATAGTACATAGACAGACGCTATATATTTCACATGAACTCCCATTTTCTACTCGCACTACCCCCCTTTTTGCCCTCCGGACCGGTATGCAGGTACGACTCGCGCCAGAGCGCAACGGCGGCGATAGCCGCGCCGGGTCCCACTACGACGCTCGCAACAATATTCCACAGCACAATCGCCAGCGCCTGCCGCCTGCTGCGCGCGAACCACACTGTGGCGAGCAGTGTCGAGCCGAACGAGAAGACGACGTCCCATTGCAACAAATCCAGCTGCGGTCGCGTCAGTTCTCAAAGACCATCATTGAACCAGGAATGCACGCACGACTTTCAGCTCCGGCGGCGCCCCCACACGGGGCGCAACCGAGGGCAGGAACACGTCCCGCCAGGTGGACGCGGCGCTAAAGAGGGTGCTGACGTGAGTCGACGAGCCGGCAATGAAGGACGCGAGGTAGAGCGCCTGGATCCAGCCGAAGCCGCCGCGGTCTGACGAACGCGCTTCAGGACTCTGACTCTGCGCTTTCGAATCCGGATTGTTCGGGCTCGGGGGCCGGACGAGCAGGTGCGCGGCCTGTGCGATGAACTGCCAGAGCGGGAAGAGCTGCCAGAGGGCGGTGACCTGCGGGTCGCGGAGCGCGACGAGGCACGCGGAGGGGACGAGCGCGCCGGCGAGGAGGCCGAAGGAGATGGCTTGTACGTGTAGGGCGGATATCGTCGTGGAGGAAGACGAGGGAGAGGCACGGGCGGCGCCGGACACGATGAACACGGCCCAATACAGCGGCAGCACCGCGCCAAATGTAAACACCTGGGCTGCGAGACCCATAAGCACGGGCAGCGCGAGGACGGCAGGACGGCCCGGGCGCACGGCCTCGAGCGCTGGGAGGGCGAGCAGCGGTAGGGATGTACCGAGGAAGTAGGTGAGGAGCGGGAGCACGGGTTGGGTGAATGCGAGGTGGAAGAAGGCAACGAAAGGACATAGCACGGCGTCGACGGAGGGGAGACTGGTATAGTTTTGGCGGTAAGGGGTCAATTCGAGAGAGGATAGAAGGGGAGGGCAGTGAGCTTCGAGTTGGGGACCGAGGCCAGAGAGGATCACATTCCCCACAGTCAACTTCAGAGCGAGAGCAGACAGCACAGGGAATACAACCAGCGGCAAGTACGCTAACAAAGGGTTAGCTAGGCTCATCCATGTCTAGTCCACTCACTCTTCACAAATTTTTCAGTCATGGTAGACAGTTATGGCCGTTGACAGACGCGTTTTAAATAGTATGTTCAATAAGCGCTGGGGCGCGTCGCCTTACCCGATGCCCGAGGTCGACATGCCCGACGATGCCCGCACTTGGGATACTTGCGCAGTGCGTTAACCAAGTAACACTTCAATAAATAAAAGTCGTTTGAATTATCTGTCTATCATACCGTGTCTACATTTCTATCTACTTGGTGAGGGCGGGTGGGACGGGGACGGGCCATGGTGGTGGACGTGGGACGACGGGGTATGGCGTGTGTAAAAGCGCGACGAGACTTGGCTGCCGTGGTGCAGACGCATGCGACGAAAAGTATGGATCGGTTGGCGAGGAATCACAAAGCAGGTGAAGGAAGATATGCTTTGGGTGATCCTTGTACCGAGCAAAGGAACTGGCTGGCGTCGCGTTCGTTCAGCGGTGGTGCTTTTGGCGTCAATAGATCTAGAAGCGAGAAGTTGTGGAATAATTTGGCGTCGAGGACCGCGCTTCGAATGAGATCGAGTTTGGCGCTAGGTTGGTACTGACATGTCAACAAACGGATAAGGTGTCGAGACAGTGGCCAGGTCACTCGAGACGCAAGTGATACAGCGATGGAAGAATGACCGATACAACGGCGAAATAAAGTGCGTTTGGCGCAATAGATCTCGAATCGAGAGTTTGTGAATGAATTTGGCGTCTTCGAATGAGATTGGGTTTGGCGCTAGGTTGGTGCTGACAATTGCCAGCGAGCGAATAAGGTGTCGAGACAATGGCCAGGTGTCGAGACGCAAGTGATACAGCGATGAAAGAGTGACTGATACAACGGCGAAATAATGACATTTGAGGAGCAGGATGACAGGCGCTTCGACAATTTCGAATGTGGTCGAGCCGCATGGTAAGCCGTCGTGGAATGTATTGGGTGTGGTAAGGCATCGTAGAATGTATTTGGTGTGGGTATGGCTGTCGAGACAGAGACGCGACTGACGCGGATATGAGGATGAAGAGTACGGCAGCGGACATGCTTTGAGGTCGCGTCGTGGTCATGAGGTTTGGATTTGTTCAAGAATGCCAACGTTGCGGTGTCGAGACGGAGAGACACGACTGGATATGAGGATGAAGAGTACGACAGCGGATATGCGCTTCGAGGTCGCGTCGTGGTCATAAGGTTTGGATTTGTTCAAGAACGCCAATGTCTCGGTGTTTCGAGTGAGTCACCACCAATAGAGATCATGCGCCTGCCGAAAATCGAAAATCAGATAATGGCACCAAACGCGAGAGAAAACACATACCAAAATGAGAATAACTAGACCCCGCAGTGCGAAAGTGCCCAGAAGAGGTGGACGTGGATGCCAGTCTGAACGTGCCCAAAAGAGGTGAATGTATATCCCAGTCCCGGTCCAAAGAATCCGAAGAATCAGCGAATGTTGCCCGCCCCCGCCCCCGCCCCCGTCCCTGTCCCATAACTATCTATCTACCATGCTATCTACGTTCGAAAAGTAAACCGAAACCCGAAGCCGGGAGGTGTTTGCGACAGTGAAGAATCGCGTCGGCCAATAAGGTATGTTTGATGCAAAAAAGGGGCCGTTGTTTGGCTTGAGCCTGATGCAGAACAAGTCGAAACAAGCTAGACCGTCGCCGTTCTCAAGCTGACTGAGTATATACTCAATTAATGCGAATAACTTATTAGAAGGGTCGGATGAGACTTACGTGGTGCAGTATTGAATGAAAATATGGTCTGGCCATGCGAAAAAAAATATGTATTGCGGTCGTGGGCGAGGCTGGCTTGGCAAGTGGCGCTTTCGCTGTTGGTTTTGTCTGGTGATGAATATGCGCTGATAACATGGCCGGTGCAAGACAAAGCCTCGACGTATGCAGATTGCGGGTGCGATGAATTGGTGCGAATAAAGCGGTTGCGATGATTTGTCAGGAGCTTTCGTTGTGTTCAGGGCGTCGGAAAAAATGGCTGGCGCTGACGACAGAATTGCGATGCAAGGATGGATGTGGGGATTGCGGATGAAGCAACGGCGAATAATGGAATGGTTGGCTCGCAGGAAGGGCTGACTGGAGCTTCAGTGATGATATAGATGCTCGTCGAGAACGCCACATATGCTCGGAGGAGGGCCTCGACGCCAGCAGCTTGATGGAGGCAAGATACGCCCGTTGTATGAATACGGCTCTGATGATGTGCTTGGGTGAAGATTGCAGGCCGATGAAGATGTTCGGTGCCTCCTGCGCGGGTTGCAGTTATGATGTCCTCCCGTGTATTAGAGCCTTGACGTCGGCAGCTAGTGAATGGTATTGAAGGATCGCAGCCAATGGTAATGGTGGTTTTCAGAACAGATGTTGTGGTTGCGACCGCCGACGTCTGGAGTTCGAAACACCCGCCTCGTCTCGGTGGGTTACGTTGTGTCATTGCCGTTTTGTTTGAGTTTTAGTTTGGTAGTGAGAATTGCGAACGATGGTGATTGTGTTCTTTCTGCCCATATTCGGTCTGGTTTATATTTCTGATGACGCTGGGAGAGGATGATGAATAGATGCGGCAAGACTGTAAGACGCAGATTAACCACAGAATGAGGACCAGAGATAAAAGACCATACTAGGGGCGACGAGGCGGGGAGCCTTGAGCGTGGCAACCAAAGCCCTGCCCTCCACACTTCAATGATTCTATCCAGGCCATCCTGCTATCCTTCCACCGACGTATCGATCGATCGTAATGTAAAGGTGGCCAGCCTTTTAGCTAACCTAAACAGAAGGGATGGAAAGGAGTTTGGTTAGTGGGCGTCCCCGCCCCCGCCCTACCCCCGCACTGGCGCTGCAGCACCAACGCGGTCCCCACACATTTGCTACACGTTGAGCCTCCCTCCTCCTCTGCACGGCAACGCTGAGCTCCCCTCCTGTGGAACAACGTGCATGAGTACGGACAGAGAGAGTAAATGTGAAATAGCTTACAGCGCGCTAGACTCCCTTACGGTGACCGGCAGTGCACTACCCTGAATCAGACAAGAGGTTAGCATGAGGAGAATAGACGAGGGTGGCTGACTTACGACCACAGCCTCCCCTCGGCCGACGCCCGGTGGCCTAGATGGGATCTCAAGGTAAGTGAGGGAAGTATGAAGGAGCAGATGGACGTACGCGGCACTCCAACATACCCGCAGAACGCCCAGTCGTCCAGTCGAGGTCTTGAGGCCTAAACAGAGTTAGTACCCGAGGTCTTGAGGTCTGAAAGAAGGAGTCTCCCTGTTGCAGGCTAGACCACCTGAGTCTGCGCGAGGGAGACGTGGTCAGCGAGGTGAAAGAGGCGAGAAATATTGGCACGCAGCGGGGTCGAGTGCTGGGGTCTTGGACTTGAGGGCTCTTGAGGCCATGTTGGAGTTGTGTCGAGCTCAGGCTGGTGGTCGAAGCTTGAGGTGTTGTCGACTCTTGAGGGCTGAAAGAGGGAAGCTGGGAGAGCACCAGATGGTAGGCGGAAGCAAGAGGTGAGGAAAGGAGGCTGACAGGATCCGCGGAAGCATCAGCCAAATTCAGACTCCGCTTCAGGTCATGAAAAGGTCACGTTACCGTGTCAGGCCACGCGACGCGACGCGACCCTAATGGTCCCTGCAAGTCGTAGCCGTGCAACCCATTTTTTTAGCGTTCGACGTGGGTTGCAGCAGCCACCGGCCGAATATAAAAAGAAGAATACGGAAGATTTTCAAGTTGCTGCATGGTAATGTTCTACCGTGGATTTTCCAATCTCAGTCATAAGGGCTCGGTCGTTATTGTGCCGCACCAACGTGCCCACCCAGTCCGGCCCTCCGACACGACGCAGCTGACATCTAGCGCCTAGTCTACGACGCCTTGAAAAATTTACTGATGGATCCCTCGCTCTTTCTCCCCGCCGACAACACGCCCCAATCAATGCATCCCTCCTTCCCGTGCCGTGCTTCAAGCCATTCGTTCGCGGCACGGAAGTGCCCGTTCCCCAAGAACCCTCGGTACGCCGACAGTGGCGAGGGGTGCGCAGAGCGGAGGACGAGGTGCGCTGCCTGCGGCAGGCGGAGTGGGTTAGCCGGTGTGCGAGTACAGGAAGAAAAGTTAGAAGGAAGAAGGCGCACCTCGTCTACACCCACACGTGCAAGCGCCTTCTGCGCGGGGAGTCCCCACGCCATGAACACCACGCCTTGTGCGGCGGGGCGGGCGGCGACGCAGCGCAGCGCCGCGCCGGTGAGCTCCTCCCATCCCTTTCCCGCGTGCGATGCCGCCGCGTGAGCACGCACCGTCAGGCTCGTGTTCAGAAAGAGCACGCCTGCGGAGGCGAGGGGAGTGAGGTCCCTTTAATAAAATGGTGCCTATTTAGTTGAAAGATAAGAACAGGAGTAAGACGGACCCGCTCGCAGGCGGGACAAAGTCGGGGTATTCCGTTTTCAGCTGCTTGTAGATGTTCTTCAGCGAGCCGGGGGGCTTCGTCGGTGGGAGGACAGAGAAGGAGAGGCCTTGAAGGAAAGTGTGGGTCAAGTTGATATCGAACGTGATCTAGTTTTGCGGCTCACCGTGCGCTTGTCCTACGTCGTGGTATGGGTCCTAGAAAAGATGAACGGATGGGACAGGTGGCAGCGGACGACGCACCTGGCCGAGAATGACCACCCGCACGTTGTCGAGCGGCGTGAGGCGCGACCACGAGTAGATGTTGTCAACTACACTCGACATTCAGCTGGATCTTGATCGGAACGCGAAAGCGAGACGCAACTGGAGGGATACACTGTATGCGCCTGACGCTCCGCCGCAAGAAACTTCTTCAACTGCGCGCGAGCCCGGTCAGCAACGAACCCAAGAAAGACCAAACCAAAAAAAGGCACACCTTGGCAAAATATGGCTTGTCAAACTCATTTTGGAGAGCGGTGAACCACGACGTGCCCATCGTGTCGCGCTCAAGGAACTCGAGCGTAATGGCGTCAGGCTGCAGCGTGTCGGCGTTGCCGTCGGGCTCCAGCTGCGACGCAGATTCCCCAGAGCCAACGCGTGCGAGGACGCGAACAACGGGCGCAGAAGACGCGGATTTCGACGTGCCCTCGAGCTTGTCGCCCGCGTCCACCCCAGCCTCTGTCTCGAGGCAGGTTTTTGCCACCGTGACCTCGAGGTGGGTGAAGGCTTCCGCGACCCTGCTGAGCGTGCGCACGGGCCGAAGCGCGTTCTTTTTCGCGGGCTTTGTGTCCTTGGGCATGGTAGAAAGCGTGTGGAAAAGAAAACGACTTAGGCGCCGCATATCGAAGATGTGATGGTTTATTATGGCACGCGTTGACGCTCCTATTTGCCCTTTCTCGCTCTGCCAGTAAAAGCAGTCTAAATCATCTACGATGGAACAGCTTCGAAGGGCGCCTCGTCCCCAAATATTACCTTGCCCAGAGACTCTGGAGTCTGGACGTCCTTGCCGAATTCGAACGAGTTCGACATCTACCCCGACTGCGGGGGCAGCACTGTTGAGTGGTATCCAGGCGTGATAATTCGGTGGAACAAGCAGCGAGACAACCTAACTTACAAGTCCAACGCCGTACGCTCAACATCGCCCCACCTTCCTTCCTCCTCCCCTTCACTGTCATTTAATTACTACTTCCGCCCCAATGCACCCAAACACACTTTGTCATCTTCATCGTCCATAATTCAAGTCGTTCAGAACAGGCCGCGAGACTCACCACCAATGAAGAATAAATGTCACAGTGAGGCGAAGAAATTTGCCAGAATACCAGACTCAATGCAGATGGATTCGCGTGCCGAACCGTAAGAGAAGATAGACAAATAATAAATGTCAGTAGATAATAACAGACTTACCAGAGCTAATAAAATATTCTGCCTCAAGAAGTTGCAATGCTAAGATGCAACCATTCAGCTCACTCAGCCGGCAAGTCGCACTATCGGATCTGCATAAGCTACGGGCCGCCTAATTAGCAACTCCACGATGCAGAGTTCACGCAAGGCCGCGTCGTGTCATGTTTCCACTTGAAGCCCTGCGCAACCGGTCACCGACGCAGAAATCCACACCTTATTTGGCGAGTGGGTAGGTATATTTCGGCGCGACCCCGCCATCGCGTCGATTTACATCTTGTGTTCTGGTGCCAAAATTGGGTCCAAGAACCGTGAGGACGCGGTGTGGAGCCCGAGGAACATTTTGAGGTCACCGACATATAAATCCAAGCAGATAATCTGAGCAGAAAATTCCGGAGCGGCCGGCTTCGAGGACGCGGTCTATATTTGCGCGTTTCCGCGGCGCGCAGACCCAAGACGAGCCGCAGTGAACCCAAGGATGTCCGAACAACACCGACACAGAAATCTACGCCAAAAATAGGCCACTTATCGGCTTGCCTTAATAAGTTTTCCTGGTCCACGTATAAATAGTTGGTCGGGTGCAAGGGGTTCTTCAAACGCCTCGCGTGTCCAATGTTCATGTGGACAGTTTGCCCCCTGGGCGTACGGTATTTTGAAGGAAGAACACCTTCATTTAGAGCACGCGATTAGGGTTCAGTATTCAGTTTAATTCCGGCTACAATCTTCAAGGAAATCAGATTATCCTGAGTTATCCAAAGAAAGATCAGACTCAGAGCCCAATGACCGCCTCCACCAGTCCAGGTACCGCATCGAAAAAGTCGAGCACTGGCAGTTAGTCAGTTCACTGAGCAAGTACATCAAAGGGCGACCGAACGCACTGATGATGCCAAAGCGCTTCCCCTTGTTAGCCTGCAGCCACGGGAGCAATTTCTGGTTCACCCCGGGCGTCGTCCCGTCCCCAAGCGCCATGATCTTTGCTTTCGGTCAGCCCGCACACAGTAACGAAAGAAGGAGGGGACGCACTCGCGGCGTCTCCGGCGGCACATCGTCGTCATGCTCTGAGCTCGCGAAGCTGATGTACAGCTGATCCGCATTGAACATGGTCGCGTTCTGGAGGTGTGCAGTCGTTGCGTTGAACTTCCACTGCACGTTCTCTGCAACACCCGCGCCGACAGGAAGCCCGATCTCGTAGTAATCCTCGATGAACGCTGTCTGTTTCGGGGAGTTGTTGTACACGATCTCAATGGCCGGGCTGTTGTCCGTCCACGCGTTTGGCGGGAGCTGGATGCCGAAGCGCTTGGATTCGGAGGCGGGCAAGAAGTTGTAGGAGTAACGCTGGAGGAAGGTGAGCTTCCCACGGGCTTCGCCGAGCGTGCCCAGCTGTCGACGAGTTTATGTGTGTGAACCCATAGATGAGGAGGGACGCACAGATCCATTCGTTTGCACCCAATACTTCGACGCGAGGCTACTCGTCATGATGTCGTAGATGTGCTGCTCCAGCTTCAGATCGCGGGGCGTCCCTGTGCCGCTCTCGTAGTTGAGCGAGATTAGAACGGCCTCCGTCGGGTGCTGATCTAACCAGCTATAAAGCCCGAACCATACGTCTTCGACGGTTGTCGTCGGCGCCAAAAGCGCCTGACCTGGGAGGACCATGAGAATGCATGAAGGCGGGGTCGGTTGTGATGCGCTGCTTACTATGGTGAAAGCCGAGTGTGTCGTTACCGGGGTTGTACGCGAACCGCAGGTCAAAGACGCGAATCCCAAGGTTGAGCATATCGAAGAGGGACTTGTCCTGGCATTGGAAGATGTCCGCTGCGGGGACGTCGCTAAATTCTCGCTCAGGGGTTTGCTACCATGCAAAAAGACCAACTGACGTGCCAGTGTACCGAAACAATGAGTCTTGCGTCTCCTGCGTGTAGTTCCCTGCAATAGAAGCATGGGTAAGGCGTCCGAAATGTAGCAAAGTGGTTCGCCATACATGTAGCCGAGTCGTGCGTGCCAGGAAGGTTCATATGAACCAGCTTGGTCGAGTCGGGATAGTTCCGCATCCAGTCGCACGTCTTATTGCTCCGCGAGCAGCCGCCGTCATATCCTGTCCCACATACTCAGTACAATACGGAGCGCAGCTACAGGATATCAACCAAGGATGGGTGCGCCGCGCGCGAGGATATCTGTGAGGGCGGCGTTCGCGAGGAACTGCTGAGCGGTGGACGACGCGGTTAGCGCCGGCACGGCGAAAGCCAAGAGAGAGAGTGTAATAGAAAGCATTGGAGAAGACAACGAAGAAAAGAAAGCCAGTGGGTTAAAGTCTGTTATTAATAAAGTTAGGTTGTAGAAACGTTTGAGCGTTCATGTCAGATGTCCTGTCAGATCCTGTCCCATACGCTCCCATACGGCGGTAACACGAGTGGTGCGTTTGGAACAGCCTGGCAGAACGCGAGCGGAAGACCGAGGACTCCAATATCAAGCGAGTTAACCGCATTTGCACCTATCGTATTCCGCGTTAACGTTCCTGAAATCCTCAGGTTGTATCCCCATAGATCCCCATGGACCCCAGGATGAATACAAATACGGCCATAACTCAGTTGCGGACAAGTTATTCAGCAGCGACTCAGGATGAGATGAAAACGTGCATTCCGACGCTGTCGGAACTGATCGGAGTCGAGCAAACGAAAAATGTATGAGGTCGATGAGGGCATGTAGCGAAACAGGAAACGCGAATTCACAATATACCGCCTGAGTCTTATCCGTCACGCCGAGGGCAGAATTGGTTGGGGTGATAATTTCGCCAGGCAGAATAGCCGGACAGAATTATGGCGGCAGAATTAAGAACAGTAAGTTGCACCAATGCACCAGTTCGATGACCCATGCCTCGGCGACCGATACTCGCTCAATGGAGTTGTCTTCCGAGATTCGTAGGTGCATTTTTAATTAATAGGTATATTTAGCCCACGGCACCAGAGGAAAAGTGAAGTAGACGAGAAAAGCAAAAAAGATAGGGGCATATCACGTCAACAAAAGTTGCACAAACAAACGCGTCACGTCAACCGCTTCCGAGGATGGCTCGTCGAAATCATCGCGGCAACCAGACACCATCGCATTTGAGAAACTCACGATCACGATGGGCGAGATGGGTAACTAATATTACCTGTGGCATGCTAACAGGTCGAACGAACTATGCCACATAATACAACATTTTAGTAAATCTTAAACCGGAGACTGGAGCTTTAGGAGCTTCCATCATTCAGCCGACTCTCCGCGACCGATAACGCGTCCGAAATACACTTCAAGATACTGGAGGTGTTTTCCACTCCGACACTGAAGCGGATCTTCATACATCGAGTGAGTGGGATTTCGGCGGGATATATATAAAATACAGACCAGGCTTTCCTCCACGCCGCGATCCTTCATCTCTTGCTTTTTATCTGGCAACCACGCCAACGCAGAAAAAGCCGTCGCCAGTGTAAATGCGGTTCCTAGCGTAGCACCTTTATAACACTGCAATGCTGAATAAAATGCCTTCGCCGCTTCGAGGGAGGTGAATGTCGCTGAGAGAAGAGGACCATAGCCGCTTGCGGCGAGACCCGCTTTTTTACAAGGGGATTACGACAATAGTCATAATTTTCCCGCGTCCGATATTTAGGGTAGTGGACCTTAAAACATGTGGAAATCAGCGACTGAAAAAACTCGGTGGTTTTCGTACCGCCTGGACGATGGACCCTTGAGCCCACCGAGCACCGAGCGAGCATACAGCATATCGCTGAGTTTCTCTGCGTTGTGATTAGTGCGTGCGATTCGATCGACATATTCGCGAGAGTTCATTTCAAGGACGAGCGCGTCGCTATCGAAAAAGCTATCCTCATACGTCGCGTCCATGTGGGCTTTGAATTCCCTGTAGAATCGTGAGGCAGGGTTGAGCATTAATCTGCATTTCATATGAGACGACAATCAAAGGCGAAAATTTTTACTTACGCTCCGCCGAGCACGTTCGCGAGTCCACTGAAGAGCTTGGTCAGGCTGCTCACTACCAAATCACAGTACGGCAAGAGTTGGCAGTTCACATAGCCTGCGACAGTCTCGTCGATGATGAGGGGGAAATTATAGCGATCTGCGAGCATACGAAGTCTGACAATATCGGGACTGCGGAGGTGAGGGTTTCCAGGGAAATCAGTGTAAAGGGCGAGAATGGCTGGGCGATCGGGTGTCCCGGTCGCGAGAAGGGCCTCCAACTCGTCTATGGTCTCGTTTTTGAAAAAATGATATCCGGCAGAGCTCGGTAGGTCTAGAAACTTGTAAGAATCAACGAATAACAGGCTAGAAGAATCGTCAGTTTTCTTATGGCGGAGTCAGCGCGAGCCCGACATACTTGACATGGGCTACTTTCCGCGGTTCTGAACCATCCCTAGAGCCCACAGTTCCGGCCAAAAGCTTGTGTGATCGCCAGACGGCCTGCATCCCAGAGGAATACAAGTAAACATCGTCCGGAGATGCACCGGGCACACCTCTAATATTTTCGCCGCCATCTACCATGCCGCAAAAGCGACTCCGGATGACTTTCTTCGCTTCATCCGCAGAGCTAAGAGGAGGATGCCTCTTGTAATATTCCGAAAAGTATGTCCCCTCAGACGGTAAGCTCAGCGTAGGCCGGAGATCACCGGCGCGCCTTAGCTGACAAAGTTCCGCCAATCGAGGAGAAATCCCATTCCCACTGAAAGTGTAAAATTTCATCACATCTTTGAGTTCCGCAGAGAACAGAACTGCGAAGACTTGGTGACCAGGCGGGGGATTGCAGATCTCTGTTGCGCAATGCACAACACAGAATGAGGAAGGAAAATGGACGTTTATGAACGAGCGACATTCCTCGGCGAGCATGGAGGTTGGGAACAGAAGACAGTTTTTAGTTTGGTCAGCGTCCAATAACGCATGCGAGATTATAGCCGCCAACTATTTTTTCGGTGGGTGAGGGCCACGGATAAGATCCCAGCACGTACCTGCTTCACGAATGGATGGATATTAAATCGAGGGTATGTAGTCCCCTTCATGAACTCTTCTCCTTTACCCATAGCGACCGCGACGTTGTCCTCCCACTCAGGTAGAGAGTTAACAACAGCATGCGGAGTATTGGGAGGTACAGGGCAACCCCTGGCAGGAGTGGCCTCCGGAGACACCATACGTGAGGTGGGGATGATAGGCAAGCCTTGAATATACTTTTGGAGGGATAAAGTGTGGGCTTTACAGCGGGCAGCCGGAACTCATCGATCCGTTCCTGGACATCATCGCATTATATTGCTTTTTTTTTACAACAGCTTACCTGATCTTACCTGTCAGATGCTTAGCGCGTCCTGAATACGTATGAGTATGGGCTTGGAATGGGCCATGGTTCGCCTTCTTGCAAGGATAACATCGATCCTCCTTGTTCCACGAGAAGTTCAATTACAACCCGTGTTATTTAAGAGCAGCCTAGGAGTCCGGTGTACTTCTCGAGAATCGACTGAAAACACGTAAACCAGTTTGCCACAGGGCCGCACAGGCAGACAGTGTTGAACTGGAATGTAGAAATTGTTGAATATAGATCCGGAGAGGGTTTTTGACAAGTATTAACGTGTCGGAAGAGCGAGTGGCGCATATTCTCAAAATAAGTCTCGGAACATAGTTGTGGTGAGATCAGAGTTCGGGAGCCGTGTGACTTTCAACTCCAAGTGACTTTCTTTTGGGTTTGCTTCAGTTCCTGGCGCCAATGGCCACCTCTTATCGGCCCATAGCGCCCATAACGGTCTCGGGCTACGCCCAGCCAGTCACAGCACTCTCCTTCGACCCCGTGTCGGATACATTGTGGGTCGGCTCAAATTCTGGGAATATCACCGCGTATCATGGTACTCGAGGCGTGCGTGGGGTCTCGTTCCAGGTGGGCGGTCCGCTGGCGGTCAGCAAGATACTCGCTGGAGAGAACTATGTGAGGGCGATGGGTGTCGCCGGCGAAGGACTAGGTTCATGGACGAAGGGTGGTGTCAACAAGTGGTTCTGTCGGTGAGTGAGTTTGTGTCGCGCTCAGCTCAGACCGTAAATATATTTTATAGCCCTCCTCCTACTTTAACTGCCTTTTCTAATACTTCAATGGCGTCCCCTGTACTGGCTGCCTCTTCCACAGGCCCTGAATTACTGCTCCTAAATTCCATGACTGGAAGCATCCTGCGCCAAGCGCCAACTCCTTCTTTGATATCCCACCTAGAATTTTCACATTCAGCAATCCTGTCTGGTGCTTCTGACGGATTTATTCGAACGCATGATCCTCGTACAGCTTTAAACCGCCCAGAGAGTCAGATCATGGCACATTACAGCGGTATTCAAGGTCTCCAGACGACGGGTAATTTTGTTTTTACAATTGGGCTGGGTGTGACTCGGAGGTGCTTGCCGCTTCATTGGCTTTCCACGTACAATCTGACGATTGGTCAGACAAGCGCGTCCCTTTCCCGACCCGCTCGTTAAAGTATACGATCTGCGTATGATGCGGCCCCTCCCGCCAATTCCTTTTTCTTCCACTCCCGCCTTCATCAACATACTGCCTAAACGTCCCTCTACCGTCATCGTGACCTCCAACCAAGGTCTTGTTAACATTGTCGATGTATCTACCGCAGCAAGTGAATTTTACCAGGTACATTTATTTTGAGATTAGTTTACTCCTCAGCTCATTGGGAGTTAAGCTCGACCTCACATCCTACATCACTTCTGTGGCACTGTCTCCGACAGGCGCGTACATGGCGTGTGGAGATGCTGAGGGTATAGTCCACCTCATGTCTCAAATTGATGAGGAGGGTTCGTTGCCTTTCAATGGATTCGATGGTCAGCCCATTGAGTGGGCCGACACCCCCGCACCAATTCCGGATATTGAATGGTCGGATTCTACGTGAGGACTGGCTATTTCATATGCAGGAGATCTTCTGACCTTCCGCGTAGGCCATTAAATTCCATCGGATTACCATATTACGAATCACGACTCCTGTCGTCGTGGACACCTCTCTTCATTTCGACACCCTTGAATTATCATTATCCACCTCCCGCCAAAATTCCACCTCAAATACTGGCTACCATGAAGTTGAATGACAATATTGCATATGCCGCTCTGCCGAGAGAATTGAAGGGCCGGCGCAACATGGTTTCAGGTTCTCGAAATAAAAAGGGACGATTCCGTAGTGGTAAATCCCGTGCGAATGAGGCACGTCTGCGTCGACTTCTTTCTCGTGTCTACTTACCTTTGATTCAGCCCGATCCTGACACCCCCACATGGGAGTATAGTGACAACACCATTCCACGCATTTACAGGAAAGTAGAAATTGAATATTCCAAGTTTGGCGTTGAAGACTTCGACTTTGGGTAAGTTGGGGCGATTTACAATTTTATATATATTCTCACATCTCTGGACAGATTTTACAATAAGACAGAGTATAGCGGATTAGAGACACACATTCTCAATTCATATACAAACCCTCTCGTGCAGGTCAGAACCCTTTTTAAAAATCCTGACGGCGCTCATAAACCTCCTGCAGATCATGCACTATATTCCGTCGATTCGGCGTCTTGCAAAGTCGCATATTACAACAAGCTGCCCTCGGGAGCATTGCCTACTTTGCGAATTAGGTTTCGTTGTCCGCATGCTCGAAGACGCAAACGGAACGAATTGTCAGGCGAGTAACTTCTGCAAGACTATTGGTGTTTTGGCACAATGTAGGCTTCACGTGGGAACCACCGCATCACATTCCTGACGTTCACTTAGCGTCGAACGCCATCGAACTCATTGATTACGGCCGAGAACCTACAGAGGTGGACTATGCTCTTATGATCCAGTCCTTCCACCGGTTTTTGTTGGATCACCTGAGCCCCGAGGGAAATAGCTTCCCGCACAATCCCCTAGTTCTGAAGATTCCATCGTTGATTCAACCCGCGCTTCTCCCTGTGGCTGCGCCGGTCACCCAGCTGTTGGGCATCGATGCCAAAAATCTCATCACTTGCATGAACTGTAAAGCAGTTCGAGAGAAAGAAAACATGACCCACGTCATCGACTTAACGTACCCGCGTCCAGTAAGCAAATATCACGCACTAGCGTAGCTATTCCGTCACTGACGCTGAATACATAGGTCTTAAACGAACCTCTTCCACTGGAATTCACGGCGATTCTACGAAATGCTATATTGCGCCAAATGTCTCATAAAGCGACGTGTCAGACCTGCAAACATTTCTCCCATTTCTCGTCTCGTCGATCTATTGCTAGCCGAGATTTACCGCCAATTCTCGCCATCAACGCATCTGTGTATAGCCCAGAAAGCTTTAGTTACTGGCTTGACAATAAAAACCAACGATTCCTCAAACCTCGGATTACGTTACACGGTCAAGTCGAGGGTGTCGACGATCCTGAGGGCGCTGTATATTCTCTCCGGGTTTGCTTCTCTGCAACTATATATTTTGGAGTCTGATCTCTGTTGCAGTCTCTTGTTGTCCAGATTGTAAACAAGGAGAAGAATTCGCATTTGGTCGCGATTGTCAAGGGTTCGTTCTTTTCTTGGTAATTCCATCGACGCCGCTAATAAACGGTTCAGTTCCGGATGCGGAGGGGCGAGAAGATCTGACGAGCCCATGGTTCGTATTCAACGATTTTGCCGTGCAGAACATCACAGAGGCGGAGGCGTTGAGCTTTCCTGCCTCGTGGAAGGTGCGGCTTGGGTCTTCCGGTCGACTTGATATCCTCACAATGTGTCAGATACCGGCCATCCTCTATTATGAGCGTGTCGATCGGCAAGATGCTTTTGATTTCAGCGGACTGCCCTCTGCAATGGATCCTGGAATTCTTAGCCACGATACTTCTATCTCTCTGTACGTTTCTTTACTTCATTTCTCGCCACTAAACCGACCCCTAAACTGACCTTGCCATAGGAATCGCGATCCCACTAGGATTAAACATGAGTGCCTGAGCTTTGAAGAGCTCCCCAGACCTGGTACGCTTGTTGCCATTGATGCAGAGTTCGTTTCCATGCAGCAAGTAAGCCTACTTGTACGGATCCCTCAAGCTCGACGTTTATTGACGGCTGGTATTTAGGAAGAAACCGAATTCCGTTCCGATGGGAGTAAACAAGTTCTTCGGCCCGCAAGGCTCAGCCTTGCTAGAGTATCTGTGTTGCGCGGAGATGGACCTAAGCAGGGTTTGCCGTTCATTGATGACCACATACACACCAGTGAGGTCATTGTGGACTATCTCACTGAATTCTCGGGCATCAGATGTGGGTCTCTGTGCTGTCCGCTTCTCCAGTGTTCTGATGCTCTCGTACGCTAGTCGGGGATTTAGACCCTACGCTCACGCCCCACACACTCACGCCATTAAAACTTGTTTACAAGAAGTTGCGTCTGCTAGTGGATCGGGGCTGCATATTTATTGGGCACGGTCTCTCGAAGGACTTCCGAATAATCAGTAAGTTTCACGCAGGACCATTGGCCGCCGTTTAACCTGAAGGGTAGATATTTTTGTGCCGCCGGAGCAAGTCATCGATACCGTCGATCTTTACTTCCTGAGAGCCCGGCAGCGTCGGCTGTCCTTGCGATTCCTGTCATGGTTTGTCCTCCACGAAAACATACAGATGGACACGCACGATTCCATTGAAGATGCGCGGTCGGCGCTGAATCTTTACAAGGCGTATCACGACTTTGAAGAGCAGGGGTCTTTGATCAGAAGCTTGAAGAGTTGTACAAGGAGGGTCGACAATACGTGAGCACGATCATTCTATCTATTCGCATGTTTTGACTGGTACAATAGAACTTCAAACCACCGCCTCCGCCCGATTCGGGATCCGCTGTTCCCCCGCTCGAGAGCACAGCGTCCAATCAACTTGCATTTTTCTCATTGGATAACAGTAATGCGATGAATCCGGCGCTGAGCCAAATGTATCCGATGAGCCACAGCACACCCCGTCGTCTCATTCCAGGAATATGAGTTGGCGGCGCGAAAGATGATTTCTGGGTCACTGTATTTTTATATTTACTGTATCGTCATTGTGTACTGCATTGTTTTCTATAATTTGGATAAGTTTCAGGATGCACGTCTTGTTCATTGCTGAACAAGGCTGCCGCTTTGACCTTGCCCGAAAAGGCTGTGTGATCAAAGTATTGCAAATCAATAACACCAAACACCAAACAGGCTCTCTGCGTGCCTCATCCTCCTCGTCTTCTGCCTCCTCCATCTTCGTCTTCTGCATCTTCTACATCACCATATAAAATGTCCAGACTTCACCCTCTACCTGCCCCAGTCGTCCACGCTGGTTTCTCCGTTTCCCAGTCCAAGTCGACCGTATTGGCTGGTGTCCAAGACGCGTATTGGAGCGACGACGAAGCGGTACGTATCTGTCTTTATCCGCGTGCCGTCCCCTCTGACGCTTTTACCCTCTCCCTGTCCGCCAGGAGGACGCGGAATGCCCGCTTTGTCTCGAAGAAATGGACATTTCTGATCTCAATTTCAAGCCTTGTATTTGTGGTTACCAGGTAAGTTTTGCCGTTTCATCGCGCTCCCCATTATCTGAACTGTGTATTTCAGATATGCCGTTTCTGCTGGCATCATATCAAGGAGAACCTCAACAAGCGCTGCCCCGCCTGTAGACGAGTCTACACAGACGAGGCTGTGGAGTTCAAGCCCATTGCAACTCAAGAGTGCGTGTTCTCTCTTTTTACGCGCTATTCTTTAAAAAAACTGACTTTGACGCCCTCGGCCTTTAGTCATAAGCGGCTCACACAGCAAAAGAAACAGCGAGAGCGCGAGCGCAAGGAGCTTGACGCGCTCGGGAGACGGCATCTAGCGAATGTTCGCGTCGTCCAGCGTAATGTCGTCTATGTAGTTGGCATTGGCCCCCGATTCGCCAAAGAGGAGGTGCGTCGCCTCGGGCATACTACCCTTTGTTTCTTACCAATCCTGTTTCCAGCTCATTCCGACCTTGCGGTCCAATGAATACTTTGGTCAGTATGGGAAGATTACCAAGATCCTTCTCGTCAAGCGGACGCCCTCGGGCGGCGGCGCGCCTGTCGTGGGGCTGTATATCACGTACCACCGCCGTGAAGATGCTGCACGTGCCATCGGCGCGGTTGATGGAACAGCGTCCCCTGGTGGAGGTCGCGATATCATGCGGGCAAGCCACGGAACCACCAAGTATTGTATGGCTTTCCTCCGAAGCGTCACCTGCAGTGACCACGGTTGTATGAACTTGCACGAATGGGGTGACGAAAAGGACTGCTTTACAAAGGAAGACTTGACGACGCTGTGTGTACTTTGCTCAATCATGACTGAGCTTTTTAGCTTACCTAGGTTCAGGAAACATACCATGAAAGCGACCGAGAGCCGAACAAGGACCGTTGTCGGTGGAAAGAAGGACGACGCGGAGGGTATGTATGCCTTCACGGACCTTCAACATTTATTCATGTCTCAACAGGACTGCCAAAAGCTGCTGCATGGGGCAAAGGCTCGACGGTTCCTGTAGCTACGTCTGCCTCACCCAGTCAACCGTCAAGCTCTTCTACTTCACGACCAACCCGTCGTGGAGCAGGAGGAGCACGGCAAGGGCGCAATGCTCAAACTCCTGCCTCGACTGGCGAGACGCGTACTTCAAACGCGAGGGACCGTAAATCTGCCAATGTGAAGACTTCGCAAGCTCCATCCTCACGTCCTCCCACACCTTCGTCTTTACCGCCAAGACCTGCTACTCCTGTGGAGAGCAAGGTGCTACGGACGAAAAGAGAAGCGCGCACCGCTCCGCAACCTTCCCCTTCCCCTGCTCCCTCGGTCGCAGCAGATTCCGATGTGGGTTCAGGCTCACATGACGTAGCACCAGTGTCTCCTGTTCGCCCGCGGTCTACCGACTCTGTTATATCGTCCACACCGTCAGTGCCTCCCGGGTTACCTGCCATCCCTCCGGGGCTTTCCGGACCGCCTGGTATTCCAGCACCCAGCCGACCTCCACGAGTCGGTACTGCATCACCGCAAACTCCTCTCTTGGCATCGCAGTCGTCGTACCAGATGTCCACTGCAGCTCGTGCGTTGCTTGACGACGTAAAGCAGCGACGCGAGCTGGGGCCAACGGCGCCCGTTATTCCACCTTTCCCCGACTTTGACCGCACACTTGACGTACTGAACGGCCAAGATGGAGGTTTCAGCTTCAATCTTGACCCCAAGCTGGTGGGCTCCGACACCGATGCGAACGTGGATCTGTTACCAGATTTTGAAACAGAAGCCAAGACGCCTTTCCATGGTACATATATGGATGCGTTTCCTGCACTGCGGTCATCTGCATCTCCCAGTTCTTCTCCGTTTATGGCCCCTCCAGGACTGCCATACGCGCATAATCCTAGTCGTTCCATATACGACCCTTTGTCCATCCGCCCGCCCATGACGCCCATTGAGAGACAATCCACCGGCGGGTCAAGCTACCTGGGCTCCTTCAATCCATTCGCGGATGCAGGTGAGGACTCGCCGGCTTCTCCTCCCGGGCGGCCGCAGTACTCTCCATTGGACGACGATTCCAGCAGGAAAATGTCGCGTTTTGGGTTCGCACGTGGACGACAAGGCTCGACGGCTACCACATCCTCGCCGCTTCATGTTCCTTCCCCTCTCGCTGCCAGCTCGAGCGAGGGGCATTCGTTTTACAACTCGTCAGAGACGGTCCCTTCGCAGCCATCTGCACCGCCTCCTCCCATGGCGCCTTGGGGTTCATATTACCCGTTGAATGGTTCGGCAACAAGCTCCCCTCTAGTTCCACATGCACAAGCGCAGCCGGTGTACAATCAGCAGCAGAGCCGGTTTCAGCCTTTCGAGTCGGGCGTCAGTGAAGCACAACTACGGGATTTTATTCAAAGCAGTCGCGACCGCGCTAGTTCAGCTACAGTCGCTGTCAACACCCCCGCTGGTATGAGACTTCTCTTTGTGTAATTCACTGGCAATCGAGGTTGATGGATGTTTCTTTCTTTCTTTTTCTACTTTACTTTCTGTATTCGAACCATTTATGATACGTTTCGCTCTATTTTCTCCCTGCTTTTTTAGAATCAGCGGCTCCTTTCGGAATCACACCCTCTCAATCTTTCGCCGACCCTGCGATCATGGCAGCTCAGTTTGCCCCACCTTTACCTTCCGCTGGTTACAATCATGGTCCTATGGGTTATGGTCCTCCCCCAGGACTTTCGTATGGAGCACCACCCGGCATAATGCAACATCCATCCCATAGTCATGGCGGCGCCGATAGCGTAGAGGGGAACGGTTCTGCTCATGGTGAGTCTATTTCTATTTCTTTTGAGGGGAGGGAGGTCAGCGTACCGAGTGCCGTGCTTTCTCAGTGCGGAAAATCTATTATCGGCATTGAGGCAATCGTCCGATCCACACTCCTTCCGCATGGACTCCCTATTCGACTGGATTAATGAATCATCGCCCTGTAACCGCCCACTGAACTCGTTCTCCCTCCTCTCACTCTCTTTTTTCGAGGGTAGGGGGGATCGTCGTCTATCTTTGACGCTGACCTATCTTTTCTTCTCGTCGTTCTGTCCAATGCAGTTTCGACAACGGACTCGCCTGCGCTCTCGGCTATGGACTTTCCGGCATTGATGGCTACTGCGGACTCGACTGGAACGAGCGTACGCAGGGACGAGCAGTCGCCGACGGATGAGCCTGTTCAGACCCAGGACGACAAGGCGTTGGAGAAGGCGGAGCGCAAGGCGGTCAAGAAGGCTGCTGCTGCAGAGAAGGCAGCAGAGAGACAGAAAATAGCCCAGGAGAAGGCCGCACTCAAAACGGCGGAGCGAGCTCGGGTTGCTCAAGAAAAGGCGGCAGAAAAGGAGAGGGCAGCAGCATTGAAGGCGGAGCAGGAGCAGGCGCAAAGGGAGAAACTTGAAAAGGAGAAGGCGGCAAGAGAAAAGGAGAAGGAGCGTCTTGCTAAGCTGGAACAGCAGAGACAGGCCCAGTTTGTGGAGAAAGAGAAGGAGAAGGAAGCCCAGGCCGAGCGGGAGAGAGCCAGGAAGGCGGCGGCAACCAAAGCGACGGAACCAAAGGTTAATAAGCGTGCAGACTCCACTCCGGTCGGCGCAGTAGGTGCATCCAAAGTACCTACGCGGCAGGCGTCGGCCCCTAAACCGACGACTCAGGCGGCACCCGAACCTGTTTCGCAGGTTCCTCTTCTTTCCAAAAAGCCCAAGAAGAACAAACCCGTTGTTACGAAGCCAATCAAGGTTTCCAAGGAAGAAGAACACCTCCCTGCTGATGAAACGAGCACCGTACCGCCTGCGTCGACCACGGAGCCTCCATCCCTTCCTCCGGCTGCCAAGCCAGCTACGACTTCTACCTCCAGCTCGGACCACTCTCGTTCCCAGTCTTTGGATGGCAACATCCCGACCACACTCGAAGAATTATTGGAAGATCTCCACATTTTGAATCCTTCGATGGACCTCCCCAATCACATCTTCTTCGACGTTCACAAGCTCAATCCAGCCAGCAAGATGCCTCTCGAGTATGGCCCGCTTGTTCACGCATTGTCGGCGCTGTCAGTCGGTGGCGGGTCATTTGCCAATGGCGCTGGGTCCGGACCTGCCGACACCGCGATCTCATCTTTCCAGGAGCTTTTGGAGACACTCACTCAGACGATCTCCGCTTTGCTCCGGCTCCTTCCTCGCACCACTTGGGATGAAAGTTCCTATTTTGATGGCGTGCTCGGCGAGATGCTCAAAGGCGGCGATTATGACAACAACCTAGACGATTCTAAAGACAACAATGTCGAGGCGTTGACATTGGCTCTTGAACGTCGCGCGCGATAGATGGAGGTGCAGCTCTCCAAACTCGAGGAATTGCACCGCGATATCAACACCGCAGCGGTGCGGGCTGTTCTTTCTTTCAACGATAATGGGTGGGATCGTCATGGTTTTATGCCGCGTGTAGGAAACACGCTTCGCCGGTTCGATAGCATTGGACTAGTCGAGCAGGATGGGCTTACGAGAAGCATGACAGCCGACGAGCTGGAGAAGAAACTGGTCGTTGCGAAAGAGGCGGCGGTGTTTGCGGAGACGGAGGTTCGTGAACTCATGGACAAGATGCATTCGATAAAGCCTCTCGAAGACGAGTAGTTGGAGACTTGTCGAGCTCACTACAAGTAGTTAGAATCACTGTGATTGATGATCAATTCGTAGCTTGCCCACAACTTGAATGAATACACAGCAAAAACTGCGGCCAGTCCTTATTTACTGTCGCGAGATTATAAGATTGTAAGAACTTCAGGTTATGCCTAACAAGCAGGAGCCCGTGAATCTGCCATGCTACAACTCTCCCAAGGTCAGGGGCTTGCCTGCTCGTCGCCGTCTGCTTGCTTTCTTCGTCGCGACTTTCACCCTCGGATTACGCGTCATTCAGTTCGAAAAGACTGCTATCCGCGTCACCAACGCTGTTCAGATCGCTCATGACCCTCGTCTGGAGGTGCATATCTCGTTTCCTACATTGATCGAGCCTAATTCAAATGGTTAGGCGTACCAAAGCATAGACGACGCGCAAGAATGCGCCGAATGGCAAACGTCGACAGATTCAGATCTTTGCACCGTCTCCTTCAACCTGCTTAAAGGGGCCGACTTGCTTTTCGTTCTATCCAGAGGGCCAGTAACTGGACACTTCGACATGGATCGAAGGACTAACTACTCGTATCCCGGTGCATCCCCATACATTACAGTGGAGGTTACAACCCAGTATCAGGACGAGTCTGATCTGCGCACTAAAGTGTGTCTAATGGGTAATGAAACTAGGAATGAACGTGGAATTCTCATCTGGGTTCGTCGGGTCGAACATTTTATGCGAGTGCTGAAGAGATATATCAGGGAGAACCTGGACATGCCTTAACGAGCATTAATGTTACAATTATTATCCCCCTGCATTTACGTTCTCACAAGGACATCACCACCGACCTTCCTATGTTCTCGCACGACATCACAGGCAGTTTCGACGATTGGTGGAGTCCAACTTATTTTGGAGACCTCCGGTTCAAATCATCCAACGCACCCATACTGTACTCGAAGGTTAAACTCCCTCGCTCGTTTGAGTGCGGTAAACTGATAGGCCTAACCAGGGGCTGAACGGTAAATCCGCCTTCGTTCAAACAAGCAATGGACCAGTGGTTGGGCAATTTTGGGGGGATCACCTCCACGTCCAGACAAGCAATGCGCCCGTCCAAGTTGAAGCCTTCATGAGCGGCCTGGGTGATGGATCAGAAATCACCCTCACCAACTCTAACGGGTAAGTCCTTTCAGAATCATCTACGTGTTCTCATTTCGCCACAATAGAACGGTCGAGGCCGCTTTTGGTGTCTCCAGTGGTACAGTCAATACGACCCTCAAAGCTCTCGTCCATACCTCGCATGCAGCGGTCAGGATCCTTGCTGACCCATTCGAATCGATGTATCCAAATTCGAGTTTAATCCTTGATGTTGTAACATCCGTGGCCCCTGTCGCCGTTTACCTCGGACCTTCCTATGAAGGCACGTACGACCTTCAAACTACAGAGGCGCACGCAGAAGTGGATGCGGACCAAGCCGTCGTGGATCCTTCTGAGATGGGCAGGGAAAGAACTCTGCACGAGACGGTCAGCGAACTCCACGATCGCGTGTGGGGCCACATGTACTGGAGTTACAACGGTGATCCCAGTGAAGGTGTAAACCGAGGGTCCGTCAGTATTCGCAGTACCAAGTCAGTCATCACGATGTATTGCTGAGTGTAGTTATTTTATGTGTACAAATATTTGTTAGTGAGCAGGCAGCTAGTCAGGATATAACTGACGCGGTCGTAAGTCAAGGCTCGTGATAACAAAGCGCAGACTCACCTTTCCAGGGTTCATGATATTGTGTGGATCGACAATCTTCTTAATGCGCTTCATTAGGTCAACGGTCCCCTTTCCGAGCTCCTCTGTTAGATACTCCTTCTTTCCAACGCCAACCCCGTGCTCCCCCGTACCTGTCAAATCAAAGCATGAGACAACCGTGTTCTTTGGAATGTACTGGGCAGCGTACATGTACCATCCAAGGCTAGCGCGCGATGTACAAGGCGATGAACCGCCTGGCTTACCGACTCGAGCTCTTTATCGTCGCGGAAGAGAATTAACGCGTGGAAGTTCCCGTCACCGACATGTCCCACGATCGTGCTGCTCAGCCCCGCATCGGCGAGGTCCTTTTTCGTCTCCAGCACAAGCTGAGGAAGCCGAGACACCGGGACACTGGTGGATGGTAACTGGGTATCTGAGGGGGCAAGATGGAGAGAAACTTACCAGACGTCGGTTGTCCAGCATCTGGTGTCGGGATGGGCCACTAACGTGGACATTAAGGCGTATTTACGATTCTGCCATAAATTCTCCGCCTCGTCATCCGTGGCAGCAAATTCGAATTTGCTGCTCCCGTGCTTCTTCACGAGTGCTTGGATGGTTTTGGAGGTAAGCTTGACAGCTGCTTCGTCTCCTTGGATTTTGAAGAAAAGAGTGTCCTGAACTGGGTATGCGCGATCTACGAGGCCGCCGTTGTTGAGGGCGTTCATCACTGGGAATGTCAGCGTTTTCGAGCAGCAAAGAAAACATTCCCGTACTGCGATCGTCTAGAAGTTCGACGCATTCTGCGGGGTTCATATCAGGCCCAATTCCGTGGAGTTTTTAATAGAGAAACACATACGGACGTGAGGTCCGTAGGGAGAATTCAGAATCTCTTGGACAGCGCTGACGGCGTGTTCTACGTCGGGGAATTGCGCCATCGCGACCTTGGTAGGAAGCACTGGGGCAAGACGCAGTGTTGCTGGTAGATACGGCTTCAGGACTGATAGTACTACTGCGATGTCCGCCGTCCTTACCTTCCGTGACAATCCCAAGAGTACCCTGCACTTATCAGACCAATGTCCCTCCCAGGTCATGTTTCAAACAACGTACTTCAGCCCCGATGAAGAGTTTTGTCACGTCAAACCCTGCGGAGGATTTTCTTGCGCGTCTCCGTGTCTTGATGACCTCTCCACTGGGAAGAACCACTGTCTGCAACAAAAACGTCAAAACCGGCGTAGCTATCGAACGATGCACTCGCGAGGTTGAGGAACCATTCGGCCTTCGCGGTCCTTGACGTATGTCCATAATTTGTCCTCATGCACAGACAGCAATCTCACCCGTATCTCACCGCATTCGCTAAAATATATGTAATTGTAAGTTCACCAAAGATAAGGGAAGTGGAAATTGTACTGACTGCCGCTACATCCTGTGCCCACCATTCCACCGATTGTCTATCAAGTACGACATTAGCAGGTCGGATATGGAGGGAATGACGCATCCTTACGGCGCCTGGTCCTGGATCGAGCTATATAAAAAATGAGAATGAGGGAAGAACGCGCCACTGAAGAAATGGTTTACTGGGAAAAATAGAGGAATTCCTTTGTCCTTCAGGGTCTGGTTAATATCCTCCCAACGGGTTCCAGCTTGGCAGATCAAGTCGGAATCCGCCTCTAGAACCGCACTCAATAAACTAAAGAACGCGGTACCACCCACTGGACGTACCATTAATGTGAAGAATCTGATCCATCCCCGACATATCCAAGCAAATGCTGCCGGAGGGGTACTGGATATGGGACGTGAGTTATGCGAGAGCAAGACATTAATGGCAGACGTACTCCAGAAAAATGACCCTCGAGACTCGTCGCTCCAGAATACGCCGTTATTGGAACCTTTGGCGCAAAAGGCACAGAGTTATGTCAGCCGAAGCCTCTCCGTTAAGCTGCGAAACCTCTAACCTTGAATTCCCGCGCAATGTTGACGGCTTTGACGACATCTTCAGTGGATTTGGGGCGAACCACGACAGAATGAGGGGACGCGGGGTGGTATGAGTTCTCTGATGAGCCAACGGTTTTAACAGTGTCCGGATTTGTGTCGACGCTGCCCTGCTCAGGGAACGTCTGGCGCAGCTTCTCAATCGCAACCTTTAATTCCCTGGGAGACGCATATTGTGGCGAATCCTCCTCTTTTGCGGGAGGCTATAACAATAATTTATATCAACCTCCAGGACAGATATGGCCGCACGTACGAAGAGTTTAGAATCAACGAAGTTGGCCGCTTGGGTAATGAGAACCGCGTAGACCAGACTCTGCAGTAGAATTCTAGTCTTGAGAGAGCCCTGGAATGAATCCGACCAAGGAGAATAGCGAAGCCAGCCTGGACCATGCAACACCACAGGCCGCTCAGGGACCCGACCCGGACGTTGAGCAAAACTACTTTTCAGCTTTGGTGGGTTTTCGCGTGAAGCAGAAGACCCAGAAAAGTTCCGTTGGTACGTCTGAGGCTTATGCTTCAGTGGACCAAAAACCCGCCAGAGCCGTTGAAGCATTTGCGCGTGCCAGTGTGGTTGGAGAAGACGACGCGTGCCATTTCTGATCAGTAAGCCCGGGTCGGTTTGTCGGGCCGAACCAGTCGCGTCTTGACCAGAACCACTGGGGCCATCCAAACGCCATGCCTCATAAACTAGATCGTTCCGAGCATCGTATAGCCATTTTTCTCAGCCTTGGCCTATTCATCGTTCTCATCCTCCCTCACCTCGTCCTCCTTCTCGCTCAATCCACTTCAAGCTCCCAATCTCTCAGTATACGCGTTGAAGGACGATGGGCAGCTGTTCGGCATTCTCTTCACCTGCCTCCGCTCGCTGCGCACGCTAATCCCGCCCGAAAACTACCACCACTTTCGCTCCATATCAGCTCTCGGTTTGACCTGAAGCGCAAACGCGCACTGGAAGAGTCTGCGCCGCGTCCTTTCTCTTTCGCCGACGTTGACGCGCCGCCTCAACTTTATTTCGCTTCAGACGCGCTTGCCGATGAACTCGCAGAAGGATATCGCTCTGGGGAGTCGACAAAGTTTGTTGAAAAGGGCTCTGATGCCAGCGGGACGAAAGGCAAGAATGCAAGCAGTGGTTCGCGTCTAATAGCTCAAAAGAATTGAACACTCTGGGAAGTAAAAGAAAACGGGCATCGCATTGGACAGTCTATTATTGTAACAACAATTTGTAACGAAGTGTGTATCAACAAACCGAAGGAGAACCTGAAAAAAAAAAGTACGATCAGCAAAGTGATCATCGACCGCGAGACGAGCGCCCCAAAAGGATCAGACATCCAAAGGAAGGTCGTTTCGCTTGCATCGCGCCGACCCCCGCTTCCCGCCCAGCGCACCACAAGGGCGGCCCACACTCGACCAATGCCTTTTGGGTTCAACACGGTATGGAGGGGGAATGTAGACGTTCCGCATTGGGGGAGTGCTCACTGGACGCTTAAGTGGAAACTGCGAATGTAGGTGTGGTTTCATCATAGAGAAGGGGCGCATGGGATGGATGTATGTGGAGGAGACGAAACTCACGTAGCGCAGGAGGAGAGACCTGGATGAAATGAACCTGATGAAGGAGAGTCAGTACGACGTCGAATATCAGACGGTAGATAAATGAGAATGAGAATCAGACGAAATGGCACTGGCAAGTACACTGTGCGTCCCGTAGAACGCGAGTTTGTTGCGAACAAACTCCTCTATTCCTCGGCATGGTCGTGTAGGACGGGGAAGAGAATAAAGTCATCACATGGATGGCCGCGATGCGGGCAAAGGAAGAAGGGGAAAAAACTCACCGAATGACAGAAGGTGGAAGAAGGCAAGACGCAGGAGCCTCTACAAGCGAGAGAAAATTTATACTGTGGCTTTGTTTGGTTCGGCTTCTCGGCTATCACGGTCACGTGCAATTAGTGCTCGCCCAACTCCGCGTATAAGTACGTTGTACTGAGCCTCGGGGGGCATGCATCCTCTGCCAGATTATCTGCCAGACGCGGATTCAAAATTTAAAAAATTTAAGGCGTCTGCGTAACCCAGTGGTCGTCCTACTAAGCACGATCATCGACTGAGTCGACTCGGAAGCTGACTCCTGAGCGGAGGCAGCTCAGGCAAGTACGTGAAACGCTTCGGCGGCCCTCGTTCAACTATGCATTTCCAAGCCCGTGTCTACTAATGACTGAAAGTACCGTATTATCAGCCGCCCAGTCTTTCAAGCTCAATTTTATCTTTCCAGAGCTCTCGATGTGTTTCATTTGTGGTCCACTGGATTCAAGTTGTCGTGAGGGCGAGATATGATACTAGTAGTGCAAAACCGCTATATAAATCAGAGCTGAAGCGTACATATCAAGATAAGAACTTACTTATGATAGCTCCAAAACACCGACCTTGATTTGAAACGGGGAAAATATGCCATTAAAGGCCAACCGCTCCGCGTAAGTAAGAAGTTACATAAGTAGTAGAGAGGGAGAAAAATATGACAGCCGAAAAAGACAACCAAGAGGTAGATATGCGGACCCACTGGTGTCGAAGTTCCGCGCTACCTGGGTGTCTCGGTGAAGCGGAAAGATATCTCACGGCCGATGCTGGTATCCTCCAAACTTACTTGGGAATGTGGGCTCCTGTGGGTCCTTGGAATCTCGTGGCAACTGATCATGAGTGGCAGGCCTGGTCTGGTCCATAAAAATCCGTTGAATGCCGTTGAGATTCTCTGTGGCGCCCGCTCAGATCAACTTTTAAGACCAGAAGAGCGAGCGAAATAATATAGGGCCACTTCTTCAAGTCGATTCGATAGCGAATTCCACTTTGGGCCAGGAAATCAGCGAAATATCAAATGATGAATCGGAAGGGGATAGGAAATAGCAATCGATCCGAATAAGATTCTTGTTTCGACACCCACATACTGAATCTGAAGAGCAACGCAGTTCGTAGCCCACATAAAGTGTTATCAATGACCGCACCTGTGGATTCCCCAACTTTGAACCCTTTGGTGAAGGAGCTTGGTTTATTGAAACATCCAGAAGGAGGTAGGTCATCGATCCCTCGTCTAGACGATCCGATAATAAATCGATCGCAGGCTATTTCCTCGAGACCGACCGCCAACGCGAAGAGGTGCCGAGTCCATTTGCAGGGGAGTGGCATTGTTCAAGCGTGGTCCGTTCATCCAATGCAACTTTAAGCAGATGGCGGTTCGAGGTCATTGGCAACGTCGATCTACTACCTTTTGGACTATGATAGTCCAAGCGGCGTGATTCACATGAACAAATCTGTCGTAGGTCTTCGTTGTCTTTCATGGTTAGAGTTCGGAACTCAGGGGACGGTAGACGTATCATATTTTGCACCAAGGCCGGGTCGAGTACACCCTCATAGCGCCAGGAAACCCCCCCACCATAGAGAAGAAGATTATGGGGCTGGGGCCAAATGAGACGCGTCAACTCCTCGTCGGTACTGGCGTCTGGAAGATGTCGAGGTTACTTCCGGAGGATGTGAGGCAAGCAAAGACGGAGGAGGACAAGAAGAATCTGGGCAGCTTGATCACTGAGGTGGTGGTCCCCGGATTCCATTGGGAGGATCACGAGTTCTTGAC
Organism: Mycena leptocephala; assembly: GCA_029378395.1. Taxonomy (NCBI): domain Eukaryota; kingdom Fungi; phylum Basidiomycota; class Agaricomycetes; order Agaricales; family Mycenaceae; genus Mycena; species Mycena leptocephala. The sequence goes on from JARJLF010000193.1 coordinate 152,929, forward strand.
GAAGGACGGGCTCGTCGATCTGTTGAAAGACATGACGGACAAGGAGAGTCTCATTTCTGATTTAACAGTCCACCTCAAAAAGGTATAGAAAGGATTACGGAAAGCGACCCATCTTAGAAAGAGTTAAATACCAGCCACTGTCCGTTGAGTTTAAATTGAAACCTGCAAGATGAAGAAAGTGCGATCTAGTGGGCAACTTGCGAGTTAGCTCATTCTCGAGGGCTAGTTATACGAAACCGGTTGACCTAAACTCCATCCCCATCGCCTCCGAGTCCGGCTTCGCGTCTATAAGAATGTGCGTCGGACAAGTTCAAGTTGGTTGAGTTCGGCCGAAAGTCCGTGGGAACGTTTGTCTTCAGATGCCGTCCACAGCCGTCGGCCGTTTCGGCCCGCCTAGCTCAACACTCGATATGGCGTCCCAGGACCCACACCTCGTTCTTTCACCCTAAATGTCCTCCGCCTCCAACCCGAAGGCTACTAGCGCCAAAGATTTTCGCGTCGCCATCGTCGGCGGCGGGATGTGCGGCCTCGCATGCGCCGTCGGACTTGCAAAACGGGGCATACACACAGATGTGTTCGAAGCCGCGGTCTCAAATTTATTTAACAAGCAGCATCTCCGACACGGCTGACCACCTCCTTAGCCTAAATTCGACGAAGTCGGCGCCGGGGTCGGACTCGGTCCGTGTATTGACTTCAGCGCGGTGTCGCGTCTGAAAGGCTGCTATTATTAGGACCTAATGCACTCCGCGCTCTCAAAGGAATCGGTGTGCTGGATGCGGTTCTTGCCCGCGGTGATGAGGCCCAGCAGAGCGCTCGCAGAATGTTATTTGTGTCCGGTCTCGGAGCGCATGAAGAAGTATACGACTATAACAACAGCGTAAGATCTCCATTTTTGAGAAGTTCAACTCTGCAATATATTTTCAGTCGGAATTCACAGCGGCGGATAATGGAATAGGAATCTATAGGCAAGGCTTTGAATGAATCTTTGCAGCTGATCAGGAAATTGAATCCGCTTTTGTTCCAGACCCGCCTTTCTCGCGGCTGTTTTACCTCTTCTGCCAGATCCGAACGCGACTCACTTCAACAAACGTTGTACCTCCATCTCGAAGACTGCCTCTGGCGCCCAGTGTATTCACTTCTCGGACGGAACAACACATGAAGCAGATTTAATCATTGGTGCCGACGGTATTAAAAGCATTTCGCGGACTGCTGTTGAAGGCAACGCCAAGAAAGTGCTCAAATTCACTAACACTGTCGCTTATCGCGGACTGGTCCCGATGGACACCTTGAGGCAAGAGGGTGTGAAGACAGCCTTAGACAAGCGTCTTCACTGCTTTATCGGAATTGATAAGGTCGGCGTCACCATGGTTCCCGGGGAAAAAATCTTATTCCTACTCAGCATATAGTAGCCTTTCCTATTAGATCAGGAAAAATTGTACATTACTTCCCGCAGCGTGTGAATCCGCTCTGAATCTTCCGCAGGTCAATATCGTAGCCTTTGCCACAGATAATTCGGTGCCAGTTGGTTCCGTAGAGGTCACCGGGCCCTGGGTTGAGCCCGTACCTCAGCAAGAGCTCCTGGACAAGTTCGAAGGATGGGGCCACGATGTAATGGCCATGCTGAAGCACTTGAACAACCCCAGTAAATGGTCCATCCACACCTTGACCCCGCTTGAAACTTTCGTTCGCGGGAAGATCGTACTCGTCGGCGATGCTGTATGCGATTTAGTCCCGTCGCCTTAATTAACTAAAACAGCTCCAAAAGGCACACGCAATGGCGCCCCATTTAGGCTCAGGCGTCGGGCAGGGATTCGAAGATGTATTCCTTCTGTGCGAATTACTTGGCCACCCGTCGACTGATCTATCCAATCTCGAGGCCAGAAGATATTTCTCTGCGCGTATCTGTTGAACTAACCACTATCCGTCTCCAGGATGTGCTTAAAGCGTACGACGCTGTCCGACAACCGCGCGCCAACATGGTCTTGGAGCGGAGTTTTCGGGCAGGAGTAATATACGAAGCATTCGGTAAGCCTGGGTACGGCTTCGATGATATGGAGGGACACCTCGCAGGTATTTGGGAGCCAATTTGGCGACACGACCTGGATGGAGATCTTGCCACAGCCATTACAAGTTTAAAGGAACAGGGATCCCTCCCGGCTGTAACCGACTAGGAATCCAATTTTTTAACGCTCTCAATATCCAATGCTTCACGGTATCTTTCCGGTTGTAACCGATAGTAATATGGGCAGAGCCGGTTTAACACCTTCTAATGCTCTCTATTCGGTTGATTCCGATAACTCGATCTCTATCCAATCCAAATGGTTTTTAGGAGGTCCATGTGACGGAACCAGTATAGCGATATGCATTCTGAGCGTCTACAATTCTGAGAAATCAACGCTGTAAGGATATATAGTGTGTAGTAGACGGCCCGACTGGGGTGCCACCAAGACCTAAGTGTCACCCTACAAACTCAGTTTACCTCTTATCTTTGCGAGGATGGAGGTAACACTGCCCCTCACTGCCCCATACAGCAATCTAAGATGATCATGAGACTGGGCAACCTCCGTAACCTGGGGCAACCACACCTCGGGACTGGCATCGACGAAATGAAAGCATTGGTTGAGAGGAGGATCGCAATTTCTTGAGCATCATCTGAATAAAAAAATTGGCAACGACGGGGATGCCGGTCACAAATCTGATTCTGAGGATCTCCGGTGTTGCGCTCGCGTGGTTATAACGTGGCAGGGGAGATCAAGGGTGTGGCCTTGGCGCCCAAGATCCGATCATCGTCTCGAGGCAGCTCCGAGTCCAGAGCAACTCCAGAGAGGGTTTACCACCGTACCAGGACCGAAATTGTAAGCAATTTTGCGACAATTAGACAAGACCGGTAGGGTTGGAAACAAGGACCGCCGAAAGAGCGCATAATGGATGGATTCGAACAAGAATTAATGCTGTCTGTCTGCTGTACATTGTCAAACGAGCGGCCATTGTGGGCTAAATAAAAATAAAAAACAAGAGATAAATTACGTTGTACTAGGCTCATTGTCTACATGGGTCGAAATACAAGCAAGCCGCCGGAACAAGCGGCTTACATAATTTCCTTTTTGGGAACAACACTATCCTATTATAAGGCGGCTGGAATCATCGCAACACCACTGCCTCTTACCCTCCTCCGATTCTTCTCACCTCGCAACGACCACCATAATGTCCTCCTCCGAGTCCGACCACTCTATGGTCCGCCTCTTTTCTCTCTTCAATATCACATCCATCTAATGCTGTTCTTCAGATTTCTTATGAGAAGCAGGGACTCATTCAAGTTCCTTCTGGCTCCCATAAAGTTAAATACTTGGCTGGCGAAAACTGGGATTTCCATCTCGATATCGCCCACAAGCCTGTCGACCTTTCACTGGTTCTCCCGCACTATCGCGCGCGAAACCAGCCCATCGAACATCGCATGAGCATGTTCGTCGGCAACGAGTCGCACCCCATGAAACTCAAAGTCGTACGTCGCTTCTGATAACTTGGCCGCTCATTACTTATACGTGGTCGCAGTGTCGCAGCTACTGTCGCGCCAAGTTTGAGATGGAAGTGCGCGCCTCCACGTCCGACATCACGATATGGCTTCCCAGCGACTACAAGGGGGTCATCCACTGCCCCAAAGCCACAACCTTCTCTGCGGGCTTCGTTAACCGCATCATGGGGAACGTGCGCCTGAACGACCCGAAATCCGACCACGCTTACGACGAAGACGAGGTCATCGTGTCGACGCGCGGGCACGTTACGTTCCGCATGTGGGACGTCCAGACGAGCACGCCCGAGAACCCGCAGAAGGAGACTTTCAAGCGGCTGTTCTGCTGCCATCGCAAAGCCCCAGAGACCTCCTCCCATGACTGGGATTTCCTCCTTGAGGATTAAACACGCACACGACTTCGGACGACACTGCGCTGGCGACACTTGTCGTTCTGCGCCCTTTTTCTAGATCCTCTTTTTTTTTCATTCGTCGCCAGCATACCCGCATCATCGGCCCTTTAAAAATTTCGTGCATCGCATCGGCCTTTAAATTTCGTGCATCGCTTCGTTCCATCCACACGTACATTTTGAGACCACCTCACTCATCCATCCACTGTAGCAATATCACTGCCTCGTTTTATAACATATATTCCGACCATAGTAGTCAGACCTGTAGCACCACCATCCATATATTTGATTTCTTCCAAACTATTTCTGTATTCCAATGTTATTGATACAAATGATGTTATAACCCGACTGAAAAGTGTGAAAATATTAGTGTGCACTGCCGAACACATGGAGGTCGAGGGTTCGCAGCTGGCTCATCGAGGCCGGCTGTCTGCATGACGGACACGACTTCGTTTCGTTCAAGACGTGTGTAATGCACCTGAGCAAAGATTAGTACTTTGCTCGACTTTTAACGCGGCAGCAAGACTCACGTAGAGCAAAATACGTGCCCGCACCGCGTCGCGCACATCTTCTTGCGTCCGGAGAGGCAGATGGGGCACGTCGGCCGCAGCACGCCCGTAGACTTGGCGCTTTTGCGAAGATTCTGAGGATAAGCGGTTAAGGACAGCTGCGTGGACGAGAATATGTAAAGTCTCACTAGTACAGCGAAACAGGCGGCGGTCTCAGCCGCCGCTATGTCTTCTTGCGGGATGGGGATCTCCCCGCCGTTGAGGGCTGCATCTTGCTCGAGAGCGAGCTGGTCTTCCCAGCCGTCAGGCCGAACGGAAGGCTCGTCCTCGGCGTCGCTGTCGAGGTGCGAGAACTCTATGTGCTGATGAAGAATGTGTCAGTACAAAATCTCAGATAGACGGACTAGGACAGGACTCACGATGCGCAGCCCCGCGGGGGTCTTGAAGTGCTTCTGGCAGGTGCGACAGAAATTGTGTTTAGGAGAGAGGACGTAGTGCTAAATACCATACATATCAGTTTGGGTGTAGGGGAAAAGGAGATTCGGAGAACGTACATTCCTCAGCGAATTGCTGTTCAAAAACGCTCGGTTGCAGGTCGTGCACTTGGGATGGCGGCTGGAGCTCTGCAGGTGAGCCTTGAGCATCTCGTCGCTATAGAAGTACGCATCGCAGAGCGAGCAGTACTTGACGTCGAACGCAGAGGAAGAGGAGATGGTGGACATTTTTGTCAAAATGTTGATGAGTTGGTGAATTGAATTTGTGTTGGGATTGGCCGTAAGTAGCAGGCCCTTTTATACCTTGAAAAGAGTGTCTAGGGAGTTGTGTCTGAACCTTCCGCCTTGCTCCACAAATTTGTCTCTCGGGCATCTCGTAGAGTGAGACCTCCCGCGCCGGGTCATTCCCAGACAGGCCGCTTGAACCATAGCATTTGACAAGGAGTATTGAGGCCCAGTTTTCACCTTTTCCCTTGAATCAGGCTTGATGTTCGTTGAAAAGGAAAAGAGCGATTGCTTTTCGGAGCACGGCCCGAGTCATGCGTGAGAAGACATCAATTGATCTGATCAGCCGAGCGCGGCACGATTCCGACCGCCTCAACTTGAACTTTGCCTGAACTTCTTACCAATGTATGCCTCATACACAAATGTAACCTCCTCGGCGCTGCCGTGATTCAGCTCGCCGCTCGCAAGCCAGAACTTCTTGAGAAGCTGCTAGTAAGTAATTGAAGTTATGCTGACTGAACTCTATAGCAATGGAAGGCTCTTGTTGCCATCTAAAGTCCGAGAACTAATATCCCCTAAGCAGATAAATTCTCGCCCCGGCATACGTACGAGAGACGTCTCCAACTCTTTAATTATACGCCGTACTCCCTGTCTGGTGCCTCTCGTATTAAATCTCGTCACAAGAATATCGCTGCTTTCGGCGCTTCGCACCTTTTATCTTGATTCTTGGGAATATTGCGCTTGCTTGTTCGGTACACCCTCCAAGGGTTTTAGCGCCTCGAAAGAAGCCCCTTCGTAACTAACGCACGATTGGTTGTAAACCGAATTCGTGCGCTGTACGGCCATCTTGGCTGGCGGGCACCTCTCGTATCGATTCTCACCCCGAGAATCTCGCTGCTTTGGTGTTCCAACTCATATTCCGACGGCGCTTCGCCAGCTCAGAAGATTTTGAAACGCTTCATTGATCTGGATATGATGATTCGAGCTGGCCGGCCGCTACAATTGAAGGGCCATATGGCATGGCACCTTGGGGTACAGTCACCGTCACCGTACCGGACCAGTGAATGCAATTGCAGGTGCCCCGGCCAGCGATGCAACCACGACAGCAGCTCGATGTTAGCGCTTGAGCCTGGCATGGACAACAAAAACTTTCATTTTCCCATTCCACCAGCACAATTCTGCTGTCAGTTCGAATTTTCGGTACACACTGATCCCGAATGATAATTATACTGCACTTGAATCCATTGACCTATACAGTAAAATCACCCTTCGAAAATGAAGGAGGTACTTCAAGATCCCAGGAACTGGGTTCCGATCCCATATCGAATGTCACTGTCGCACCGTGTGCTATCTCGTCGTGGAATAGATATGACCTCGAGATATTCTTGCCATTCACCTTGAGTCCTTGAACATCTGACCCATTTTCACAATCAAAAATCAAAAATCAAAATCAAAAAGACGCATTCCGCACAAATATTTTGTTGGCTCAAACTAGGGGCTCGGATCTTAAGGTAAGTGTTGCTCTTTGATGCCGGACTAGTTGGATTACTCGTTCCCAGCCTGATATCCAGTGCTTTGAAGAAGGGGGCGGTAACGAGGAAGATCGGCTGGGACGATATCGGGTATAGTCTGAGCAGGATCAATACCTCACGATTATGTCGAGTAGATTGTCATGCCATACCCAATCAAGTTCCAGATGAACCAAGTCGCCATCGCCCCCGCATCTAACGAACCCACGGTGAACAAATTGGCAATGGATAACGATTTTGAATCGAGCTCACCTTGGTTTCCAGGAATACCGTCATTCTGTAATGTATAATCTTGGTCCTCATCAGTCATGACTCCCGCAATACCCTGCAAGACTCACAAGTGTTTACGATGTAGCGAGTCTTTTCGACGCTCTTGTACTGTTTCCCGGGAATGTAATTGTATAAAAACGGCGTTGCGAATGATGGCTCATTTCCGGGATTGAATAAGGCCCTACAGGTTTCATTAATCTTCAGGTGTCTGGGTTAGAAAGAGTAACACTAACGTTCCGGCAGTGTTTGCTGGACCACTTCCTGCCGACAAGCCGTTGACAAACGAGGCATCAAGACGGGCCTCAAATGCCTCTGCGCCCCCCATTTTTTGGATGAGCGCCTCAATATCATGAGGCACAGTAAACGAGTATTCCCATATGAGGGCCTCATATGTTAACTGGAAAGTGCCCTTTAATAGATTGGCCGACAATGCAGTGTTAGTACTTACATCGCCCCAGGTGCATCCACCGCAGTTGGTCACATTGACTGACTGGTCGAACGATCCATTGGCAGCTCTAGAGCCGAAAAATCCGGTGTAAGTGCCGAGGCCTGCTGCAGTCAGGTCTGCGGTGGCATTTGGGTTCCAGACTGAGGCATTTGGTGTTAGTGGACGGACACTTTATCGAGGAACTTAAAATGATTTACAGTTCCCCCAGTTCCTAAATAGAAATGTGTCAGTTAGTGTCGTGGATCGCATGAGAAACTGACTGGGAGCGTTTCAAATACTTCTTAGCATCACTATTTCTCCCCAGCCCCTTCGCAACGACGTATAAACTGAAGTCATTCTGTGCGTATTCGACACCTGTGATCACACGTTATTCACTACAATTTGGAGCTTCCGGGAAGATCACCTTTCGATATCGATCTGGAGTAATTGGTGGTGATGTAGCCATACTCTTTCCAGTCCGGTAAGGCATTTCTGTTGAACGAGCATCGGTGAGGAGTCGATTGGGAGTCGCTGTACAAGATTCAGAACAATACCTTCCTTCCTTCGTTCCTCCATCAAAAGCGTTGAAGTCCATGTTCCGCTTTGGCACTTGTTCGGCATTTGTGAGCTGCACGCGACGATGAGACACAGAAGGACTGCAAATACAAGATTTACCATAGCACTGTAAGCGTCGTGCCAGTTGATTGTTGAGACCTTGTCGAAGCCCCGTGCATATGCATCCGCCAGTACGTTGTCGGAGTCGGAGCCTCCCTGAGAAAGTTTTTAGAAAACCAATTCAGAAAAATGTAGACATTTACTTGAGTCCTTCCGTTCTCATTTCCACTGGAACGATTCTTTGTAAGGCTTATTTTTCAAGCAAAAGAAGACGCACCTTCGGCCATCAGGCATATATCCGTCATGGCGCCTGAGTGATATCGTTAAACAGCTGGACATAACTGGAGGTAGGCGTACCAAATGTCAATCAATGACCGAAGCATCCCTACGTAGCGATCGGTAAATACTAAATGGTAAAATGTTGTGGTGCATCGGAAAACTGCAGACGAGAATAAACGCAGATACGATCAGAAAATCGCTGCGTACTATCCCATATCTAACACGAACCGCATGTTTAGTGTGATGAGGCGATCCAGAAGAATTGGTACGTACAGTATACCAGTCGTCATAGTACGGTTCTGACGATTTCCAACCTGGATTCTCACCAGTACGATCGGTCGGCATCAATGCCGATCCATCTATAACAGCGTTAGAATACATTGTGGAGGTGATATAAGGCATACAAAGGTGGGTGTAAAGTAATCCAAGAAGGATTTCGTTGGTTTCTCCGTTTGCCTCTGGGACCGTGATGGAGGAGAGGATCTCGCTGTTGTCGCCGTCAATTTGTCAAACCGAAAATTAAAAACCAGCACGTACGTATTCCATGCATCTTTGACGGCTTGAACAGTGTCTTCGAATGTCTGTTTCCAGGGCACCTCTGCTCTGACGAATTCGCAACTAGGTTTGATAGGGGTAAAACACTTCGAGGGAAAAATAGAGGGAGTGATCCTTACGCCTTCTGTTCGCTCAAAAAGCTAACCCCGACTCTCGATTCAAGTTCCAATTCTGAATCGTGCTCCCATGTGAAGAGGGCACCGATCGCAAGAGTGTCGGACGCGTAAATGTCGAGGTAAGGCGAAAGGGTCGGGGCAGCAGCAGGGGGGATCAGAAAATTGTACGGGGTGAAGAAAGTCCAGGCAACCGAGGCAGGAGTTGAGAAGTTGCCACAGAAAACTGGGAAAATTGTCAGCCTGAAAAGTCCAATCGTTACATTGACGACTCACATATTTGCCATGCCTGTCCCTGATTCCATCCCAAATCATAGAAAGCACTCCCGCTATATCCAGAGTAGTCGCTCGCAACGTGCAGCTCGCCCTTGACGTATTTCTGAGCTATGAATCCCCCCCTCCGGATGGCAGGGCGTGTGCTAGATCGATTAGAACGTGCGCTTGAGTCCCAACAGTAGTGTTAGAGAGTGAGCTTTCTGCTGTTATCGACGAAACATCAACTTCAAGAGTATCGTTCAAGGACGCTACGGGTGCTGTAGCGGGGAAGGAGTAACGAAGAATTCCGGCATGACGGGACGCGGTCAACTTCAAATATGTGTTAGGCAAGATTAAAAGTTGGGGTATTCCTCACCTCGGTGGTGACACCTGTGTCGAAAGTCGTGCGGAAATATCCGACCTCAGCAGACTCGTTGGTTCTATTCGTCAAATAAGTTAAATTGTTCGCAACGTTAATCCCTTGCGCTTGGAGGGAGCCGACGAGAGGCATTTGCGAAACGACCCCATATTTTGGTTCTGCGCAAAACCGGGTAAGGGAAAAAATGAGTAATTCCGTCGGTCACTCACGTCCACCAGTACCACTGATATGCAAAAGCGAAAACCCTGTGGAATTTCCCCTCGGAGTGTACCCGCTATTTGCGCTTGAAATACCACCTTGATCAAGATTGACTACAGACGTGTCGATGCCGAGTTTCACTTGGCCAAAGGGCAAGGCTACACCCTGAAACCGAGTACTAAGGGTCGAGGAGTCAGACTGAGAGGGATGTTGACACACAGGAAACATGTTTCCGCCCCCGAGACTGCTCTAAATATAGTCAATTCAGAACGGCGCGAGGGTCATTCGTGAAGAGCGCACTCCCGGGATTGCACCTTAATCGAACGAGATACAGGTTAGACAGGACGAAGCGTATGCCAAAACAGCCTACCTTCAGTGCCGACGAATGGATGTACATGTCGTGTGTAATCTTCAGCGGCACGGGCACTGTTCGAAATAAGAGCAGCAACAGCGAGCGAGCTCAGGCTTGAAATGAAATAGCTGAACATGGCGGCAGGTAGAAGGCGCGGCTGGCCGACGCGATACGGGCACAGCGGCCCGACGGGCGGATATTTGCGATGGCTAGTGATGGGGGCGATCATGTGGCCGTGATTTCCAATGATTCCACAATGGTCAAAGCGAGAAAAATGAGATTGCACCGCCACTGCCGGAAGATCTATTGTCCATGTACATCGAGCCGTTCGTAGATCAATATCTAAAAGGAGTCGAGGCGCGAGAGAAGTTTCTAAGCATAATGAATTGCATGTTAGGTATGTTTCAAGACATTGCGGGAGACGTAAAGCGTGAGAAGGTATGCAGAAAATAAGAACGCAAGAAGAAAAAACATCATTCAGCTGCACCGTTTCCCAGCTTGGCTTTTTTCCACGCGACGAAATCATCCAATAGCGTTGGCCATGCCTGAAAAGACATCAGTGGAACGCAAACATGAAATAGCACAAGACACACTCCATCAGCCTCATAATCATGCAACGTCGGCTTCACGGTTCGGCAGAACTCAAGCATCTGTGGGAGATTAAGATACCGCCGTAACACAGCAAGAGTCGGCGTACCATGCTCCACAAATCCTTGTTAGTCGCCTTGTAGCTTCCTTTTTCCTACAGACGTGTCAGACAGTATGTCAACATATCTGGATATTTCCTTACAGCAATGAACTCGAGCACCTCCGACATGAGTGGGTACTGTGGAACGAGGAGAACGGACCAGAAGGCCGTCGAGGTCTGAAGCGGAATTATTCGGGCAGCTGGAAGCATAAATCAATTAAACACACCTCCATGTCGATATTCCGCGATTGTCTACACGCGATTAGTGAAAATGTCCAACAAAATGCGAGGTGACGCACTCGGGCTTGGCCAGGGTGAAGCAATACGAGTACAACGTCTGGAAGGCGGCCTTGGGATCTGCAGCGTACCTTCCGTACGCAAACTTGTCGTATGGATCCTTCTTCCCGGTCGAGCCCTTCGCGGCTGGTTTCCCTTGGACCAACAGCATCTCAAGATCAGACACAGCCATAGACAGCTGCGAGAGCGAGGAGATCCTAACCACATGGTTAAACGCAAAGTCAGGAGTGGTTGAACGGGACTCACTTGAGCGACTCTGTGCCCTTAGTCCATTCGTCCTTCGTGAACTTGCCCATATCCTTTGCGTTGAGTTGCCACGCAAGGATTAGAGGCAATGCGCCGTCGAGGGGAATCTGAGCGTCTGTGCACAGCTTCTCGAATCCTTCCGGCCCAATGGTATTGGGCTCGTCCTCATCGGCATACTTTTTGAACAACGAAGCAGCGCGATCCGGACTGTATGGCTCGATTTTCGAGACTGAGATCTGTGGTTTGACCGGAACAGGTGCGGCCGCTTTAGGTTTAGGCTGGGCTGCTGGTGCTACTGGTGCTGCTGTTGGTGGGGGTGTAGGAACCTATACAAGAGAGCTAAGATTTGGGAAGCTCAACAAGCAAATGGCTGCCTACCACTGGAGGAATAGGTTTGGACGTACTCAGCGCAGGCTCGTCATCGCTGTGGATAGTTTTAACGTTGTGCGAAGAGAAGCAAAATAAAGAGGAAAAGTGCATGTGTGAGCATCCGCATGCAGCAGCTCCGCGATATAAGAGAAAAGGGACCCCAAGCTGTGGACTCACAGGAAGGAATCGCTGTTCTCGCCGCCCTGCGATCAATTGTTGTCAACAGTCAGAAAGGGGCAAATAGCACGTGGATTACATCATCAGAGCTTATTTTGAAGCACCCGAATTCAAAGTGGAATTTATGCAAGGTGGAAAGGGCGCAAAAAAAAGGAAAGAGGATAGGAAACGTCAGAATGTCGGGTGGAATTGGGAGGGCAAGAGCGGGACGCACGAAATGTCTACAGTTTTCTTGCTTTTTTTGGGAGCTGTTTTTTTGGTAGTGGCTTTCGTTGTGCTCGCGCTGGCTTTCGCGGTTGTCTTTGCTTTCTTTGCAGCCGGTGCCTTCAAATGCAGCATGAATATTAGAATCCGGGGTCGTGTAAGCATGCGATGGATACCTCGGATTTGACAGTGGCCTTCGGTGCCGCCTTGGTGGATGCTTTTTTGACCGGAGCAGGCTTGGAAGCTGCCGCGCTATCGTCCTTGCTCGATCCTGCAGAATTACGGGCACTGCTACGGGTGGCTCGCGTCGAAGGAGTGGCATCGTCGGCAGCATCTTCGGCGCGTTTTCGCTATTGAAACGGAAACGAGACGGTGAGTTGAACGGTACAAGTCGTTATCATGCACGGCACTGACTTTGGGAGGCATTTTAGAGTTGTGCAGTAAGAGGAGGCAACGTGCAAGTTCGCGTCTAGATTTAATGAGAGTGATGGAATCAAAGTGACTGTGATTGTGACACACCGTTTCTATCTCCCGTCATGGCCGTCGAGATATTTAATCCAAATCCTACGATTTTTGCCCCGGTCAAAACCTCGAAGGCGTCTTCGAAGTCAGACTACCTATGGGTGAACGATCCTTCGGAATCCCGCCTCGATGGAGAGGACGTGGAAGAGCCCATTGACCAGGATGAAATTTTTGGTACTTTCAGAAACGAGTACTTTCCTTCCCCAACTAACAACAAAAATAATCTGCATAGATTTGATCAGGTCTATATATGATCCCGAACATCCCAACACGCTTGAAGAGCTCCGTGTGGTTTCCGCACCTCAAGTCACAATCAATGGAAACCGTGTCATGATCGAGTTCACCCCTACTGTGCCCCACTGTGGAATGTCGACGTTGATAGGTTGGTGTACTTGATGGTCGTCTCTCACTCTCCTCTAATTGGTATTGTTGAAGGCCTATCTATCCGTGTCAGACTCCTCCGCGCACTTCCGAGTCGTTTCAAAATTGATATAACGTTGAAGCCGGGATCACACCAGAGTGAACTAGCTGGTGCGCTTGTCCAGGAGATGAGGAATTATTGCGCTCATGTTTTGCATAGTAAACAAACAGTTAAACGACAAGGAGCGGGTTGCGGCAGCACTTGAGAATCCGGTTCTCGTTCAGACACTTGAGCAATCGCTAGCCAATGCGTCGCTTAGAGGCCAACTGGCCGAAGACTGAATTTGTACAATCACTCAAGAAATTGTATCCATAGCTTGTATCTTTTATGGCCACAAGACTTGTCTGTCCAGTGACACATAAATGTACTTTCTTTTTCGGTTTCTGTGATCGACTGAACACCCATCTCAATCTGCTATGGTCTTGCATGGTTTGAATATTGCGTCTTTCAGTACTCACTCATGTGCATTGTGGCTGCACTGAACATAAATGACATCTGGTTCAATTTGGGCCGGGCAGGGCCGGCTCAATGTCGTAAGTACTCAATGTTCTTGGAGTCTACACCTTACCTGTGTCTCTTTTGCGAACCTGCTAATTCCTTCTCGATATATATCCCTCTGTTTCTCCTCAATGAATTGAGAGTTACTCATTTAAAATCGAGGCGTTGTGGCAGGCGGCGGAGGCCGCCTCAGGTGGCTGTGCGGGGGTGTTTGCAGGTAGTTAGCAGTAGCTTTGTAGCTTAGTCATCATCTTGCCTTGCACTCATCCAGAGAGGATCTCTGCTGGTGTGATCCCCGCCGCACCGCCACAGGTCCATCCCCGCCGAGCCCATTGTGGTGATTAGAGTGGCATCCGATCCCACGCCATCCGGCCCAGAGGATTGCTCCCGATCTGCTGGTGTCTTGCGCTAGGCCGTTTTTTCTGTTTTCTTTCCCACTCCTGCACTACGCTTCACGGCGCGCGACACTGAGACACCGAGACGAGACACCGAGAGAAGAGACAAGAACAAGAAAAAGACTTTCCCGCCACACTGGCACCTTCGTTGCGACCTAGACCCATAGAGAAAAAAGGCGACAAAGGCAAAGCTAGACGCCACAGCAGCCTTCCTCGGTCTACAGAAGACGAAGACGCGCCCGGACTGCTCACCGCGCCGACTACCCCCGAAACCCCGTTTGTCAGTCCCGCGCGACCAGCACCTCCGGTTTTGGAGACCCATACGGCCGCTGGAGTGTTGTTCGGCAACTACAGCTCGCTGTTCAGCGGCTCTCTCACCCCATCTCCGCTCGGTGCTTTAGCGCCCGCGGCCATTATCGTTTCACCTCCCACGGCCCTGAAAAAGCCCGATTCCTCGATAAAAACCGCCGCTGCGTTGATTATTGGGACTAAATCTACACTACCCAACACGAGAACAACCACGAAGAGAATGGCGACTATCCCACCCTTCTCGGGGAACCGCCACACCGACAAAATTACACCCGCGAATTGGATAAAGGATTGCAGGATCTATTTTCGCGAGCGGGAGATCGACGATGACGATAAGAAGCTGGAGGAAGTGGGGGACCGTTTCCGGGATGGCTCTCCCGCCGACGCGTGGTTCAAGGACGCTGGGGTACAGAGGAAAGTTACGGGAGATTGGAAGGTCTTCGAGACGACCTTCCTGGCGCGCTTTGAGGGGGTGCGAGCCATGTCGAAACCCGCGGTTCAGCTTATAGCTGAGCTCGGCGGTATGCGAATCGACATGGACGCGCTGTCCAAAGAGTACGTGCTTGTGGGAGACGAGCACGTCGCGCCAATGGTGGACTTCACCGCGCGCGTTAAGGACGCGGTGTCGGCGGCAGGAGCGGGGAAGGACCGAGACGGGGTATACGCGTTCCACCGCGCCTTGCCCTCGGCGTTGCGCGTAGCCGCGGGGGACGTGCCGAACGACTGGGAGGGGATGTTGAAAGCCCTGAACAGTATCCCGCAGATTGCGATCGAGACAGCCGTGGAAGACTACAAAAAACTACGCACGATGGAGATGAACATGGACCAGCTTGCGAAGAGGCTGAACAGCGTGCGGGTTACGCCGCTCGCGCCGGCGGGACCACCGGTGGGGAATGCGCCAGTAGCGCCAGTGGCCGGCGGAGTCCCTCCCGTGCAAGGCGCGCCGCGCGGCCCCAGACGTGCAATCAAGGCGGGTACGGAAGCAGAGAAAGCAGCCCTGCGCACCATAATGGAGCGAACAGTCGCACGCCGCGCGCCCAATACGGCCGAAGGACGCACAACATATGCGGCGCAGGTAGCGGAGTGGACGGCGCGCAACGGCCACATCCCGTCCGAGCGGATCGCGGTCGAGACGACGGGGTATCCACTGTCGCCGGGGACAGCGCCGCCCTGCAGCGGAGAGTGTTGGAAGTGCGGAATATGCACGACTCCGTTACACCGCGATGTTTGTCCCGCGCCGCAGCTCCCCGATTTGGAGAAGAGGTTCCGTGCGGTATGCGGAACGTGGTTCGGGAGGATGAATGCGCCTATCCAGATGAACCTCGTGGAGGAGATGGGAGTCCCGTGGTATGGAGATGAAGGAGGAGTGCGGGATGAGGAGGGTTTTTGAAACGGGCTGCGCTGGATGGCCATCGCGTAGCCCCGGATCCCGGCCAACTTGGTGGCGCGGTGATTCCAACCTGTACGTCGAATAACGTTGCTGAATTGGAGCTCGTTGATCTGTACTCGGTGGAACCCCGCGAGCGTAGCGCAGGAAGCGCGCCGTTCATGCAATGGATGATATTTGAGGGCCCCCGGGGCGAGAAGGTGCGGGTGCGAGCGCTGTTCGACAGCGGGGCGCAGGTGGGCGCCATTGACAGTACGTGGTTTGAGGAAGTGAAGAGGAGGATGGGGGGAGGGATCGCACCTAACAAGTGCTTGAGAATGGCGGATGGGACGCGGGTGGAACCGTCGGCGCACTGGGAAGGGGGTTTCGAGATCGAGGGCGTACGTGAGCGAGGGGGATTTGAGGTGTTCGACAGCAAAGGGGGATGGAAAGTCCTGTTCGGGAAGCCGCTGCAAGCGAAGGTGGGCGCGGTCCACGACATGCGAGCGGATATCGTCACCCTCGACGCGGCCGGGCGCAGAGCGACGTTGTACAATCAAAACCCGAGCGTCGTGGGGACGGGGTTGGAGCGCTGGAAGGACATGGCCGCACGTGAGGTGGCTAGGCGAGAAGCCTCAACGGGGGTGAACTCGCGCGCGATTCCCCCCGCGAGGCGAGTACACTCAATCCCCGTACGAGAGGACACTGATGCAGCGGGGTTTTCAGAAGCTTTCATTGTGGAAGTGAATGAGGATGAGGAGACCGGCAAGATGGGACCAACGGACGTAGAAGGAGGCGGCGAGGAGTCAGAGGACGAGTTTGAGGACGCGGTGGAGATGATGGAGGACGAGGAAATGGAGGATTTGCGTGGGGACGAAGAGCTGTTCGTGGACGCGATGGAGGGGTTTGAGGATGCGGAAGGGGAGGAAGAGGAGACGATGGGGGGAGACGAGGGAGGAGGATACGGCGACGCGTTGAAGCGCGAAGCCTCAACGGGGGTGAAATCGTCCGCGATTCCCCCCGCGAGGCGAGTACTATTTGACATACTGCCCATATGGATGAAAGCTAACGATCTCTCTCGGGTTTCACGGCGAACCGAGGCGGAACGGCTCTTCCTGGCTGAAGACGCAAGCGGGAAGGGAAGCGGGGAGGCATCTGGTGACAAGATGACCGGCGAGAGTGGAAGGGAAATTGGCGACACGCCAACGCGTGAAGCCTCAACGGGGGTGCAGTCGTCCGCGATGCCCCCCGCGAGGCGAGTAACTCCCGAGATCTTGCCTGCGTGGAATGGTGTTAACCTCATTTCCCAAGCGTCGATGTCTACTGAGACGGTCTTCACGCGGGCGACGGACCCGTTCAATCCGAAACGAGTTGCGAGGGTGCTGGAGGCGGTGGAAATAGGCCCGGATTTGACGGCGGCGCAGCGGGAGACCGTGAAGGCCTTCGTGACGAGATTCGCGGACGTCTTCGCGCTCTCGGTCGGGGAGGTCAGCGCGGTAGATGGCCCGGGATATGCCCCCAAGATCCCTGAGGACGCCGCGTTCAGCACAGGCCCCGTACCGCAGCGTCCCTGGACGAGACCACAGAGCATAGACGTGAATCGGCAGGTCAACGAGCTGGTAGCGGCGGGAATCCTGCGCCGCATCGACCCGCGCGACGTCAAGTGCGTAAACCCAATAACATTGGCAGAGAAGGACCAGGATTGCGGACTGACCTTGAACGAGCTGCTACACGAGTTAGACGAGGAGTGCGTGCGCAATGGGATGCCGCCGCGCGACGACTTACCGCCAAGAGACCCGCCCGGGGAGACGCGAACACCGAGTGCTCCCAGTTGGAGGATCTGTGGGAACTTCGCCGAGCTGAACAGGTTCTTGCAGGTCGTGCCAATGCCGCAAGGGACATACGCGACAAACAACGGCGGCTGTCGGGACACCGCTACGTCTCGATCTTCGACTTTGCGTCGGGATTCTTCGCGCTGCATGTCGACGAGAAGGTGCAGCCGTACCTGTGCGTGTTCGTGCCAGGGAGGGGTTATTTTGCGTATGGGCGCATGCCATTTGGGCTTTCTGACGCGCCAACGGCGTTTGGGGACATGGTTGCGCAGAAGATGTGGGATTTGATAATAGCGGAGCTGATGGAGCTCTTCGTGGATGATGGGGGAGCGGCAGCGGACGAGTTCGAGGAGATGCTCGAGAAGCTCCGGGTCATCTTCGAGCGGGTACGCGACGCGGGACTGTCGTTGTCTGCGAAGAAGACGAAGTTGTTCATGACGGAGGCCTTGTTTGCGGGGTCGACGGTAGGGCCCAAAGGTGTCTCGCCGGACCTGAGGAAGTTGACGACGGTGGTCCAATGGCCGCGACCCGCGCAGGCGGCGAGTCTCCATTCGTTTCTGGGACTCACGTCATACTTCAGGGACCTGGTCAAGAACTATGTGAAGATTGAGGCCCCGCTGCGCGATCTCCTGCGGCTAGTCAAGGTCCCCGCCGGCGCGTCGAAGCGGACATACCGACACGTCATGCGCTCATTCGACCTTACACCGGTCTGGACGGAGGAGCACACGCAATGCTTCCTGCGCCTGAAGCGCATACTTACCTCGGAGCCCGTCTTGCGCGCACCACGCTTCGAGACCGTGAAGGACCACCCGTTCATCGTCACGACGGATGGATGTAAGACAGGATTCGCGGGGATATTGGCGCAGGAGATGAAGACGGCGTTGCCAGGGGGAAGGTAGTTGTGCGGAGACACCCAATAGCCTATGCGTCAAAGAGGACATCGGATGCGGAAGAGCGATATGCACCCCATCTTCTCGAGTTCGCCGCGCTGAAGTTTTCACTAGACAAATTCGCGAACGTGGTCTGGGGGCAGCCGGTGCTCCTGGAAACGGATTGCAGCGCGCTGCGGGACATCTTGACGAACGACAGACTTAACGTCGCACACGAACGATGGCGGAACGGTGTCCTGGGGTATAATATCGTGAGCGCGAAGCACATCAAGGGAGCTAACAACGTGGGAGCGGACGTGCTGAGTAGGCGGTTTGAGGATGTAGAGAAGGAGAGTGGAGATGGACACGAGTGGACGGTGTCGCCGGATTGGGAGGCGAATACGGGGTTGGAGAACGATATATTCTCGGTGTGCGTGGAGGCGGTAGGGGATGGGGACGCGTTTCTCGTGGTGCCGCTTCCAGCGGGGACGATGGCGCTGCGGGAACGCCTCAAAGGCGAGCCGCTGTTTGTGGAGGTCCTGGATGCAATCCATGAGCTCGAGACGGGGACGTCGATGCGGGCACGTCGGAGGGCGAAGCACCGTGCGGCCGAGTATTTCGTGGAGGACGGGAGGTTGTGGAGGATTGGAGGGGGAGCTGGAGATCGGGCGAAGGCGAAGAGGGAGTGCGTGTCGAGGGCGGAGGCAGTGGAGAGAGCAGCGGAGGTACACGCGGAGCGGGGCCATTTTGGGCGGGACGCCATTAAGATGGTACTGATGGAGGAGATTTGCAGCCCGGGTCTTGACAAGTCGATTCTGGAGGCAATACGCGATTGCGGACAGTGCAAAGCATTCGGCCCGAAACATATCCACTCACTCCTCGATCCAATGACGCGACGAGCACCATTTCAGGTCATAGCGGGTGATTACCTCTCAATGCCGCCCGGGAAAGGAGGGTACAAGACACTCGGCGTATACCTGGACGTGTTTACGCAGAACACCTGGGTCGATAAATTCAAAACGGCCGGCACTGGGAAGACGACGACGGGCTCACTATACCATATCTGTCACGACTTCACTTCGCCGGAGGTACTCGTGGTGGACGGCGGGCCGCACTTCAAGTGCAAGGAGGTGGAGAGATTCTGCGAGAAGTGGGGGATTAAGCTGCACATCGTCCCCAAATACTCGCCGTGGGTGAACGGTCTGGTCGAAGGTACGCACAAGATACTGCTCCACATCCTGGCAAGACTTTGCGCGCCCGACGTCGGGGAAGAGGTGTGGAACGCGACGAAGTGGGAGGACTTACCGCGCAACTGGCCCGACCATCTCGACGAAGCGGTGCGCATCATGAACTGGAGGATACTCCCATCGGTGAAATACCGACCCAAGGAGCTGATGCTCGGGCGCATCGTCAACGTGTCGGCGGAGTCGGCCTCTGTGGACGCCGAGGCGCCCACCGCAGCCGATTTCGAGACGCACATGGCGTATGTAGCTCAGCAGAGGCTCGACGGGTATGCCGCACGCGTCAAGTATGCACTTAGCCGCAAAGCCGCCTTCGACCGCAAGGTATTGGCCTCGAGGGCGGGTGTGGTGACATTCAAAAAAGGGGATCTGGTGCAGGTGGCCAATAGTGTTTGGGACTACACTTTCAAGACGTTGCGGAAGCTCATTTACTACTGGTCAACGCCATACCGGGTCCGGGAACGCAATTCGCATTCATACAAACTGGAGACGCTACAGGGGGTACCTCTAAGCGGGGAACACAGCTCTCGGCGACTGCGCGCGTTTGTTCCAAAGAGGGGCGGGCGGTTGGAGAAGGAGCAGGCGGCGTTCGAGGCGGTGTTGGAGCCGATTCTTGAAGAAGAGGAGGTGGCGGATCGGGAGGCGGTGGAGGCGGAGCGAGCGGCAGAGGTGGGCCGAGCGTTGGAGTGAGGCGGGCGTTGGGCGGCGCGGACGCCGCCACAGAAGTTGTGGGCGCATGTGGCAGGCGGCGGAGGCCGCCTCAGGTGGCTGTGCGGGGGTGTTTGCAGGTAGTTAGCAGTAGCTTTGTAGCTTAGTCATCATCTTGCCTTGCACTCATCCAGAGAGGATCTCTGCTGGTGTGATCCCCGCCGCACCGCCACAGGTCCATCCCCGCCGAGCCCAGCGTTACTAAATGGGGTTAAGCGCGATGGGTATTTCCACGTCCACGTGATACACTGGCAGTTGAACTTTCGACAAGACGATTCTCTAGTATACGTGATTCTGAACGACTGCCTTCAGAAATCCACGTAGATTATACCATAGAGGCTGGTATTGAGCCTACAAGACGATGGCTGCGGCGACAGAAACTCAGATGCTGCCTCGCCACTACCAGGACGAAGTTTTTGAGTTGGCGAAGACTGGTAACACTATCGCCGCAATCGACACTGGAGCCGGGAAAACCTTCATTGGTCTCCTGCTCATCAAATGGCTTTCAGTCGTACAGCCGGGCTCCAAAACTATCTTCTTGGTGCCTAAAGTCACCCTAGTCGAGCAGCAAGGACTATTTGTCGCGTCAAATAGCTCACTCCGCGTCCTAAAGCTCCATGGCGCCCTCGAAATTGATCTGGCCGATAGGTAGGTCGCGTCGGTTAATCACAGAATCAATCGCTGAATCCACCATCCATATAGGACAGGGTGGAATGAAAAGTTTGCAAACTACGACGTGTTTGTGATGACGCGTAAGCCTCATTATTTCGTGATGCACACGGTCCTTACAGGGGTCCAGCTCAAATCTTTCTCAACCTGATCACCCATTCGCTTTGGGCTATCGACAAGGCAAATGTTGTCGTGGCCTTGAAAATTGCGTCCATCTAATATTTGTATAAACTAGGTGGCCCTCATGGTATTTGATGAGTGCCATCATGCCCGAAAGAACCATCCGTATAATGGGATCATGCGAGAATATTTTGAAGTATCTCCGCAGCTGGTCCGTTGAATGCGGTCGTTCTGTGTTCTTCAGCAATCTTACCTCGTTTCAGCGCCCCAAGATTTTTGGGATGACTGCGAGTCCAGTCCATAACATCAAGGATGCCGCAGCATCGCTGGCAACGCTCGAGAGAAACTTGGATTCTAAAGTAGTTGTTATTCGCAATCATGTTGAAGAACTGGTCGCACATGGCCCCCAGGTATCAGAGGTACTGAACACTTACGTCTTGCGACCTTATTCGGGACTACTAAAGGATAAACAGGTAATCAAAGAGTATCCCTCCCCTCCTGCGGAATACGAATTCCCTTTCCCCACTCTTTGGATGTGTCTCAGCGTCTTCAAGACGACATTCCACGACCTGAACATAAGCTGGGATGATATCGAACGTCGATATGCGACTACGCTCGTCAATCTAGGGCCATATTGCGCTTCGATGTATCTGCACTGCGAGATTCACCGTCGAATCTCCCAAGATGGCGTATTGGACGCGCCTGGAGGACTTGTGCAGCATTCTATTCCTCTGAAAACACCACAACATGTTTTCGCGGAACTGGTTCAAATTCAGGACATCTTAGCCGCCTATGATTATTTGTCTGCTCCGTTGTCCGTCTCCCTCGAATGGTGCTCTCCCAAGCTCAGGGTGCTGGTTGAGATGCTCCTTTCCTACAAATCCCAGCAGTGCATAATATTCGTTGAACAGCGTCAAGTCGCTGTTTGTCTGGCGAAGGTGCTCCCCAGTATCCCCGCTTTGAGTGGCGTAGTTCATTGCGCCGAACTCGTTGGAAATTGCGACAGCGTGGAAGGGGTGTCGAAAAATGTAGGCCAAAATGTAGAGAGCACATTGCAGTCGTTTCGGGAAGGGAGCATAAATCTGAGTTCGTATTGTTCTGTTTACCTTTCTTATTTGCTGATTGAATTTCCTCCAGTCATTGCAACAGCTGTAGCAGAAGAAGGTCTGGACCTGCCGGTATGTGTTGCGTTGCTTCTTTTCGCGTAGTGTCCCAAGACAAACGCAGGCGTGTGACCTGGTAATTCGTTTCGATGCCCTCCACCATATGGTTGGCTATGTCCAATCGCGCGGACGTGCCCGTAGCAAGACTTCAACTTTCGTTATCATGGTCGAAGAAAACGATCCAACCCAATTAGCGAGATATACGGCGTTCTCAGAAAAAGAGCCCGAACTCAAGGCGATGTATCAGTCCAGGCAGGACGATGCTGAAGATGCAGCAGAAAATATGGATGGGGAAGAAATTCACCCTACAGATCTTGCACACAGAGAACGCTATGTGATAGCTTCCACAGGCGCAGTACTGTCCTACGATAATTCCGTCAACCTGCTCAGTCGCCTTTGTGCTCTCATCCCTCATGACGCATTCACACCGCCTCACATCCCAAAGTATTCGGGAGATTTTCAAGCAATGCTTCAGCTTCCTTCTAGTCTACCTCTTCCACAACAGGATCTCCGGTATCAGGGACCTAAAAAAAATTCGAAAAAGGAGGCCAAATGTGCAGTTGCGTTTATGGCTGTGAAGCGTCTGCTTGAACTAGACGTGTTTGACCAGTGCTTGTTCCCAATCCCTAGTGCGCGAAAGGTCACGAAGAAAACGATGGGTCATCCCTCGATGTCGACCAAGTCCCGGATATAATGCGCGTCTCTATCACAGATCCTTGGACAACAGACTGTTCTCAAAAGCTGTGGATCCACTCTATTTCCATCGATGATCGATGCGTTGCTGGATTGGTCACAGGCACAAGACTCTTTCCTGTTGAATTCAATTGTGGGTCGTCGAGAGTACGGACCTCGGCCGCAGAACTCGTCAGGTTTGTCGAGCCTCGCCAGCAGCGTGAAATGATGCACCTTTTTACGAAGGAATGCATTTGGTGTCGGATTACGGGGACCCCTATCGATGTTCCGTTAAGCCTTTACGTGGTTCCCATCGGAGATACAGGCCAGCCCGACTTTCCAGCCATCCAACGTCTGCTTGCTTCTCCGCGGGGTAATCCCAACTGGGATGGTATTGACGCGACCGATTACGGCCATATCATGGTTGCGAACATGAACCTGACAGGGAATTTTTTCCTCTTGCAGCAGATTCGTTGCGACCTTTCCCCCTCCTCTATACCCCCAGACGGTTCGCAAGAGGCTGAGTTCCCCAGTTATTATGACTACTGGGTACACAAGTGGACCAGCAAACGTGGGGGTCGGAAGCACGTGCCAAATATTCCTGAAAGTGGCCCATTACTTGAACTAAGCCCCTTTCCCCGTTCAAAGGGTTCAGTCACATATCCGCTCAAAACGCAGCCTTTGGAGACAGGTACCGGTACACCAGCAACAAAACCCTCCCATGTTTTGTTTCCTCGGGATTGTTGTCGATGGATTGAGATTTCTGAAGACGTTCGTGAAGCTCTCCGTATCTTACCTGCCTGCTACTACAGAATCACGGACATCTACCGTGTCCGACGGGCGCGTGTTTCGCTTTCGCTTCCACCGATTCAAGATGACCTCCTCGTTGAAGCTTTCACATTGCCATGCGCTCACGCGGGTTATAGGTGTGTATTTCAGTACAGTTCCCGACCATCAGTCTTGAGTTTAGATTATTCCAGTAATCAACGGTTGGAGACGCTTGGAGATGCTGTGCTCCAGCTTTGTACCACGGTTCATTTATTCAACAGGTATCCCAATAGGCACGAAGGACAGCTTTCCATGCTCCGACAAAATAGCGTGTCCAATCGTTTCCTTCTCTCCCGCGCGAAAGAAATTGGCCTTGAGAAATTCCTCACCTGCGAGAACCAGGGTTTGCGAACATGGACGAGTAGTATCCAGTGTCC
The DNA here is from genome assembly GCA_029378395.1 of Mycena leptocephala. Taxonomy (NCBI): domain Eukaryota; kingdom Fungi; phylum Basidiomycota; class Agaricomycetes; order Agaricales; family Mycenaceae; genus Mycena; species Mycena leptocephala. The sequence continues at coordinate 177,018 of JARJLF010000193.1, forward strand.
GGTGCTTGATGATTTCGTTCGAACGAGCCGGTGTGTGTCGCGGGAATTCCCCCGACGAAGTCTGCAGGACTGCATGGAAGCTGCCCTCGGTGCAAGTTTTGTGACGGGAGGAATTGAGATGTCATTACAATCTGGCCGAGCTTTAGGTCTCGATTTGGTGGACCCGCGCCTTGGAATATTCGATACAGCATTCCAGAACTCTCGCTTGTTCCAAGTGTGTTCTCGGAGCTGCAAGAGACACTGGGCTATTCCTTCCGTTCCGGAAAGTTGCTCCTTGAAGCGCTCACTCACCCATCATTCGATAATCAAACAACGAACTCGTACGAACGACTGGAATTTCTAGGCGACGCGGTTCTGGACCTGGTTGTAATTGACTATCTGTATCGAAAATTCCCCGACTCCGATTCTGACCAGCTCGCATGGCCGAGGACAAGAGCTATCTGTGCACCGGCACTGGCCTACGTTGCTGTACGATGCCTCAAGCTGGACCAGCTGATGCTCATAAACAATGTTGAACTGAGCATGGAGATCCAGCGCCACGTACCTCAGCTCCAGACTTGTTCCGGCGAGGAGATAATCCAACGGGGTGGCGGTATGATCCTCCAAAGGCTTTGAGGCCAGTTTGTCCTGTTTGGATATCCTTTCATATCTTGACGTTTATTTTAGTGACGTATTGGAGAGTGTCGTCGGGGCCGTTCTTGTGGATTCAAACTATAACTATGACCGCACAGCGTCGGTGGTAGAGCTTGTGATGCACGATGTGCTCGCAGCCCTTACCCCTTCACTTCGACGGGATCCAATCACGGAATTAATGGAATGGGCAGCGGCTTCGGGGTGCATTAGTAGCAACGGATCGTGTTCCAGTTCGTGGTCTCGTTCTTTCTTTGATTCCACGTTCCTCATGCTTCATAGAAAAACGTCTTCAGAGGGGAGAGGAGGCGTGACAACGCTCGTCCACGGGGTGGTTGTGGCTGGTCCAATCGTCTCTTCTAGCGCCTTGGTCGCGAAAAACCTTGCCGCAGAACAAGCCTTTCTGTATTGGCAGATTCGGCGAACGAAAAAAGTCTGGCGCGCCTTTGCGATTGCCGAAATGCAGGCAACTTGAAAAAATCTGGAAAAATGTCGAATATTTCGACTGGGCTTGAGGAGTTGTCTTTGGATGCTCGGTAGCACAGTCACTGTAGAGATCCCAAAAGAGTTTAATCATTTGATTTGTAACTGTCACCAAGCGCGTTAGTCAGGTGCCGTGACAGCCCGCGCTTGCTTCGCACCGTCAACTCCAGAAACATGAATAGCAACAAGCTGAGCACCCTTTTGGCCCAAGACATTGCGGATCCAACCGACTTTCCCAAGAAGGCGTCCTCTCTTCGCGAACTTGATTCCGCTGTCCGTTGCCCAATCTGTACCGACTACTTTACTGGCCCCGTCTCTTTGCTATGCGGGCATTGTTTCTGTTCGATGGTAAGAAAGCACCGGAACTACAAAGTCATATTCTACATTGGTATCTAGTGTATAAGAGGCGTAATATCGTCGTCCAAGGCCCAGTGCCCCACATGTAGGCAGAACATGACCGAAAGCCAATTGCGTCCAAATCCGGGGATAGAGGATGTTGTGGCCGCCTGGAAGCTTGCTAGGTATGTTAACCGTCTCATAAAGAAATTTTGAACTCAAATGTTGCCAAGACCGTATGTTTTGAGCCTTGCAAAGCAAGAAGACGATCTTGCTGTCGAGCCCGCGAAAAAGAAACGCAAATTGGACCCTAACTGCGTCGCTGGGCCGTCGCGTACCCCAAGTACGGAATCAAGACGTGATGTACATATCTCGTCCTCTGATGCACCCGATGGCGATGTACCCAAGCGTATGCTATCGTTTTTCATTCTTGAATCAAGACTTAGCGCTATGCAGCCGATACAGTTGTCGAATGTCCCCTCTGCACACAATCCATAAAGTACAAGGACCTGAACAGACATATGGACAACAGTTGTGCCACTGGGTCCCCGAAATCTGTTGCCCCGTCTTCAAAATCCCAAAAGACACAGTGGTCGGACATCATGCAGCCGAAGTCAAAGGGCAAGGAGAAGGAGAGGTGCGACTTCAGCATATCCAGCGTTGCATATCGCCTAACTCACATAGAGCGGCCGCAGAGGAAGATCATCTGCCTAAGGTGTCGTATGACACGCTCAAGGATAAGCAACTGAGGGACAAACTTGTGGAACATGGACTGCCCACAACTGGGGAACGTACGGCGTGGATAGCACGTCATCAACGGTGCTCAAAGACTTTCTTTGCCCTTTCAGGCATCTTTCCTGAGTTATTTCTAGGTGGGCGATGTTGTGGAACGCCAACCTCGACAGATCAGCCTCCAAACGTCAGAGCAAGGCTGAGCTCCAGAAGAATTGAAAAAATGGGAAGAGGAGCGTAAGGTCAAGAAGAAAAAGCCAATAGTGGACGATTCCTATCTGGTACGCCGCTACCGCTCTCAGAATGCGGAGTCGTTGATGAATTACGTACGATCCAGAAAACCCATAATTCTGAGTTAAGAAACTTGTGGCTGCAGCACGACCCAAAGGGTCGTCGGGCCCGACTGCGGATGTATCGGAAGCGGTCTTGTCTCCACCGGCATCTTCAGTAATTCGTTGCTCCCCTTTGAATTCTGAAGGAGACATTATTGTCGTAGATTCGGACGACGAGACACTGAAGGACGATTCGTGATTAGTATTCGCGTTAATATTTATTTAGGTTTTTTACTCTTTATATCGCCGTGGCCAAGCAATAACCCAGATAATCCTAAACTTGCTCTTACGTGCCAACGTTGGAATAATATACAAATGCTGAGAATCCATATTACATGCTTTGACCTACATAGCACCCGTCCTTCCTCTCAGAACTTCACGGACTGTGCTTCGCTCCCCGAGCAACGCGACTATTTGCCACCGTTGATCACGCACTTCGCGGTCCTTAAGCAACACGACGTCACGGTCGCTGTCACCTCCATCCTCATCACCCATGAATCCTAGTCGCAGAGCTGCGGCCGATTTGTTAGGAAGATCAGCGGGTGACACCGTGAAAAGTGTGTTGAAGGACTGCGTCGTCAATACGGGTTGGGTACGCGCATGAGTGGTGCGGGAGGTGGATGGTGTTATGGATGAAATCGTCTGGGAGGTGGAAGTGAGTGTGAGGGCATGTGTCAATAATTGCTTAAGCATCGCCTGAGCCCTGGGTCAGTAGGGAAAGAATCATAAATAAATGAACAACCTACTTCACACGCGAGATTCATCAGAGATGGAACAGCGCGACTCGGTGCAGCAAGATTATTCTGTGCACAGATAAGGTTCATGCGATCCGCGATATGTTGCACGGTTGGCGCGCCGGCTGTAGCTGCGAGGTGCACGGGCATATGGCTGCCTGGGGCGTTGTTGCGCTCAGAAAGGAGTGCCACACCGCGTTCAGCAGAGATATCGTCGCTCAATAGTGGACGCGCATCAAGGGAGCAGCCTGAAACGATTTCAGACCGCTCGCGTTCGCGCTTGCCCATGGAGAGAGCCCAGCGTTTAAGGCGTGCAGAGCGTAGAGAAAGTGCATCGAGATCTTCTGCAGGACCCTGATAAGGCAGGACGCGTCTCCGCTTACGTGCTGGGGGTTTGGGACGCGGAACCGCAGTGGGAGAGGGAGGCCGCTTATGTGAAGTTGCATCGAACAAGGAAATTATTAACGCGTTGTGCAATTGTACTGTGGGTAGGTGAACGGCAGTTTAATAAAACAGGAACATGCCCACCGAGATTTGGAGCATCGAGAATGGCCCGAATTGATTCTTCAAACTCAACGCGGGATGTCTGCCCGGATACGAAGTGATTTAGCGTAGAAAAGTAAAGATCTGCCTTGGGGCCGAGATGTCCCTTGAGCTGAGCTTTGAGGGTGGATGTGGAGGACAAGGACATGGTCGAAAAGACCAAACAATCCTGGTGCACACGGAACGTCCAAGGTAAGTACTTAGATGGTGGTACAAGCAATGGGGCAAGGTGATGGCATCAAATGACATCGCCGTCTACGCGACACAGCACCAAACAACGACTTCAACTTGAACAAAGACCAAGAACCAAGTTGCAATGTCTGGTAGACCATCCACAATTACTGCTGACTGCGATTATTCACAGTCCCTTTTTAGATCCAAATTACACAATCCTTCCGTCCCCGCCTTTCGACACCATTTCTTCTATCCAATATTCCCCAACTGACCCTGAGAAACTTCTGGTCTCATCCTGGGATACGGTACGTACTATTTCCACCAATATTTAAATCGAATTCTAAACGGTGCTAGTCAGTGCGGTTCTACCATGTCGGAGATCCAAATGGCAAAGCGTCTGAGCAACTCGCCAAATTCGAGCATCGGGCAGCAATATTAACGTGCTGCTTTTCTGACTCGACTCATGGGTTCAGCGGTGGTCTTGATGCGACCATTAGACAGTAATTTGGCTCTCTATTTATCCTCCTGTTTCACTGATCAGTCTAGTTTGGATATAGGGACAGAGAAAATCGCCACTGTTGGTTCGCACACAGATGCCGTGTCCGGTATGGTCTACTCGGATGAATCCAGTTGCGTCTCATTCAACTGTTCAAAAAAATCTTGCTGATGTATTCATATTAGATGTGCTTGTCTCTGGATCCTGGGATTGCTCACTTCGTCTATGGGACCCTCGCACGTCGAACCCCCAACAAGCTGTCACGACGACGCCTGAGCGTGTCTATGCCATAGATATGACAAATCACAACATTGTTGTCGCAATGGCCAGCCGCTTATTTAACATCTACGATATCCGCAATATGTCTACGCCCGCGCAACAGCGGGAGAGCAGCTTGAAGTATATGACGCGGAGTCTGGCATGCATGGCTGATGGCCAAGGTGCGTGGTTCTCTTAAGTTCTCTCGACTCCGAATAATGGGGTTCCCTGCAGGTTACGCGACCGCCTCTGTCGAAGGTCGCATTGCAGTCGAATATTTCGATCCCTCACCGGCAACGCAAGCCAAAAAATATGCATTCAAATGTCATCGGCACACCGTCGAGGATGTCGACCAGGTGTATCCCGTTAATGCCCTTGCATTTCACCCCGTGTACCATTTTTCATGCCTTGATTTTTACCGACTGACTGTTCCCTCTATAGTTACAACACATTGCTTCCGCCGGTTCTGACGCAACAGTTTCGATATGGGATCACAAGGTGAAGAAACGACTGCGACAGTATCCCAAGTTCAACAACCCCGTCGGAGCACTCGCCTTCAACTGTGACGGGACACGTCTCGCAGTCGGAGTTGGATATAACTGGGATATGGGTGAGAAAGGTATGCACGAGAAACCCGGGACTGAAATTGGCATCCGGCGATTGGGTGACGAAGTCAAGGTAGACGCTTTTCTCTCTATTTTCGGGCTGATATTGACGTCGTGTCTCCTCTAGCCAAAAAATTGGACGGGGTAGCTGTAGGCGAGTCCGTTGTTGTATCTAATTCACCTCAATTTTGCTTTTGCACAAATGGAACAGATGGCCGTCAAGAAAGGTCATTGATCGATTCCGGATTACTACCAAGCCAGGGTTCTACGTTTTTGGCTGGTGTGATGGTATGGGGCCGTACCGGGGCAGGCAGACCTGCTCGGTCTACGGTATGATATGCTTCACTCCTTTGCGCGCCAGTACGTATATTTTCAAAAATCCATCATCTGACTCGTTTTCGACCTATCAACTCGATTGATGACCGCCAACTTCAATCGAATGGCTATTATCGGAGATCTCGAACAACCGTACACTCGTGGACTCCCACCAGCCGTTCGGAATATGTATTTGAAGCCTCTATGACCCGCGCGGCCTTCCGGTGCTTGCATCTGGTCTTTTCGCTGCGTGTGGCTCGTTCCGCTGTCATACATCCCATTCGCTGTAATTTAGCCTCACATATACTATAAAACAAGCTCTTCCAATTGGTAAACACCGCCCACGGCCATTGCAGAACGCTCATGCGCCAGCCGCCGACGCTGCCTCCAGTCGCCCAAGTCCTTCTTCCCCTCCTTGCCTTCTCGCACAGCCCTGGCCTGCGCCCGAGCGAACAACTCCAGCGGCCCCTCAGCATGTCCACCTGCTCCGTCAGTTGAATTTCGGGTTCTATCCGTGAAAGCACCTTCCGCAGGACGCGGTGCGCCGGCGTGTGTTGGAGCAGGGCTAGAAACGATGCGTCGAGGACTGTTTGCATGAAGAATAACACCTGGATAACGTGAGATGGAAGATGAACGCCCAGGGGACAAGAGTCGACCTTTATTAGAGGTGGATGCGCGGCATCATCGTCCTTCTGCCACCCGTCCTTCAAGACAACGATGCCATGTTCGTCCTTGTGGACACTTTTCTTGGGAGGTAGTGCTATTACCTCTGCCCCCTTCGACCGACCGAGCCACCCGTCCAAAACTTCCAGTACGGCGACGACATCCTCCGGCTGCTTTAAATACTGATGCATAGCAGCGCGGAGGGTCGCAGGTGATGTTTGATACCGCACACAGGCGTTGAGGAATGTAGACAGTTTGGGGATAGCTCCTAATGGCGGTGGATCCACCTCCATCGCATCCGCGCCCTCCACCTTGCGGGCATGTTCAGCGACAAACTGCAGGATGAACATCAGATCAGATTCGGCGAGGTCGATTACATTTCTGGTGCACAGTTCTATTGCGTTCTAGTTGCGAGGCCGAAAATAGTGTTAGTGATGTATTGATGTAGGAGGGAAGCTTACCCAGTCACCCCGTAGCTTCAAGGCAGCTAGAAGACCGCCTTCAACCATGCTCGCGCTCACGGCGCGCCGCTGGAGGAGGGTCCTTACAAGCACGGAAGAATATGGACTTGATTGTTTTCCCGGTTGTAGAATGGTTGTTAAAATATCGTGGACAAAGGAATGTCCTAGTGCAACCTGCGACTGTGGAGAAGTCAATGCTTTCACGAAGACCGGAGAGCTCCAGAGCCGCACCTCCCCGCCTCCGCCGTTGTTATCTTCACCAGACTGCTGTTCGCTCTTCTCCCAATCGAAAAAGGCCGCTTCAGCAGCTTGCGGGTCATTATTTGACATCGCAGTCTGTATTGACGCCAGAACTTGAGCACGCGCAGGACCAAGCGTGTCATTTGCGCCTGGCTGGACCAACCACTGCGCACCAGCTTGCGCACGTCCCATGGCATTGCCGATGGTCGACATTTGAGGAACGGTAAGTGGTACAACGAGAATGTTTGATCGCGTGGTGGTGGAGGACTTGGTCTGAGCGTCGGCTGCAGGAGAGAGGATGAGGAGAGCTTGCGGTGGTGTGGCCTCTACAAGGCGAAGAGTCATGGAGAGTTTGGGGAGGTGGGAGAGTGTTGAGGGAATGGCGAGGACATGGGATGTGAGGAGGACGGAGTACTGGAGGTCCCAAAGGAGCAGAACGACGGTCTGCGTAGGTGAAGAGGTTATTGCAGCCAGCAGGACGAGAGAAGTATTCAAGGCAATTATGGAAATCTCGCTGCTCTTGGGAGCCTCAACGCTCTTTCCAATGAACGTCAGCGACTTGAGACGCAAGGGCTGAGCAGCTGAATAGACGCTGATGCCGTCGTTTTTCGACTCGATCTGGAATGAATTCCAGGATCCGTCCTTCGCTAGTGGGATATAAAAAAGGTTCCTTGGTTTACGACAGAGCGTACTCACTCATTATACTCAAATAACCCGACGAGCTACATGAGACGCTCGCGATTTGCTGTGCTTGTCGATCAACAGACATTGAAGAGTAATAAAGGATAGAACGCACGTCTGATTTAACAGGAATTTTAGTGTTGCCAATATCTCTCCCTTCATCTACTGAGACATCCAGGATCCGTATGTTGGTGGTGGCATCTTGTGAATGCTCTACCAAAACGAGCACTGTACTCCCGGGAGGGCCCAAAAGAAAGGGACTTGATTCTCGGGAGAAAACGAAGGATTGTAAAAGTGTCACACTACTCGGAGGTGGTGGTACTGTGCCTCGTATTCCAAGGTCCGCGTCCACGACAGTTAGATCTCCTGTAGGAGACAAAACCAGCAGGCGTTGAGGTACACCATTGCATGGGTAAATTTCGGATATGTGGTGCGGCATCTACGACTTCCATTAGGTTCAGTAGACTATCTAATAAAGAGTGACCAACCACTGCAGCTTTTTTCTTCTGCGACGCTCGATCGCCAATAGGACTGGACAGATTTTCGCGCCACGCCCATATCGTTCGACCACATTCTTCTAAAGTGACATCTGCGGACGAAGCAATTGCTGAGTAGGTGGTGTATATATTTTGCTGCCCCTCTATGACACTGAGGGTCACCGATGGACAGGAAAAGCTCGTGGATGGACCGAGTGTGTGAGAGATGACTGGGTGAAGAGTCGAAAGCTTGAAAATCAAATGAGGAGGTGAAAATTCGTAGAAATGGGATGTACATACGTCGAGGACGTGCACGCCGTCTCCCTGAGCCGTTACGGTTACATATCCATCTGAACTACCAGACGCAAATTTTTCATGGGTGGCGAATACGTTAGCAGCGGGCGCTGAGACTTTGCGGCCGGCTTGGATTTTTGAAGACGCTGGGCAACTCCATAGCTTGCGAGATGGAATGGTTCGCCGATGCTCGCGTCCATAACTTGCGGTCGCGAAAATTGAGATCAAATTTGGAACGTGACCGTGATGGTCACACTAGATCCGGTCCGAGTTTGCCGATGCAACTTTGAATCTGACCCTTTCATGCGTCCAATTCTTCGTTTAACTCACATCCAACTTCACCGAGGTACATTGAAGAGCGCTGACAGTAGCTTGAACTAGGATCTGTTTTTGCTCTGCTCGGCGCCGTCTATCTAAGGTTGATCTGACGCCATCTCATCTGAACTGAACGGACATTGCCACAAAACGGTTCTTTTTCTCCATGAAAAGGCGAAAGCCTTCCACACTGTCCGCCGATGAGCCATAGAATTTTCTGTTGCCGGGATTCGAGTTAATCTCAACAAGACACATTTTCACGTACTAGCGCCTATTCTCCCTCCTGATATAGTTGACAGTGAAAAGCCGCCTTCCGAGCCTTCCTTCGACCTCCACGATGTCGGGTGTTGTAAGATCTCGAACGTGCAAATACTTTCAGGAGGGCCGATGCATCCATGGCGAAAAGTGCAGATTCATTCATCAAGTTAGCCCTACTCGTTGACGCACTCATTTTGAATGTACTACTCATTCGTTCTATTCAGAACGAGGTCGACGCAGCGCCGCAAGATCCAAGGGTCAGGACGGTACAGAGGTCGAGGAAACGAGAGCATTCGGTACCTGTTCCTCCTTCGCCTCGACCCGATGCTGGGTCATCTTCGACGACCACCTGGCGAACTACCATCCCCATCTCTCCTACAGCCCAAACACAACTTGAGCCTGATGGACCTGATCGATCTCCTACCTCACCACAAATGCGTTCCCGTCCCAAAAGGGGTGAATTGCCGTGCCGTGCATGGCGAGATGGGCATTGTCCCAAGGGTACTAAATGCTGGTACGGGCATGATCCACAGGTTTCGTTTCCTATTTCCTCTTCTGTGATGCGGCCTTACCAATCGGCTAGGTCCAAGAAGCTGAGCGACTGCGGAGAGAACATGTTGCAAGAGCTGCCGAACAGGCCGAGGCAAGGCGAGCAGCCCAAAGGGCTGATATGGAAAGGCAAAGGGTGGCTCGGCTTGCCAGATTGGCTGAGCAGGAAGCTGCTGAAAGAACGCGCCAAATCCAGCTCGAAGCTCGAAAGGCGGAAATCAGGCTTAAGGAAGCAGCTCAAACTATACAACACATCGTTCTCGGCACCAGTCTAGTTACATACCGCGCGGGAATCTCTGTCCAGGAGGTCGTCACTGGCTTCGAAGCATGTCGCATTCAGATAAAGAATCTTCCGCTCGACGCGACGCACGACGAAATCAAAGCACTTTTCACCCAACAGGGCGTCGATCAGGCGCGTCTTTTCATTACGGGAACCAAGGAGCTGCCCGATGGACATTTGGAGGCAACCTTGATCACCAGTTCAGAAGAAGGAGGAGTAATTGCGGTTGGCTTGGAGGACATCGAGTTCAGACAGGAAAGGCTTCACTTCGAAATGACGGAAAATGCCAGGTCCGGTGGGATGGGAAATTCGGCCAGCAAGGACAGCGATACCCTGACACTGTCGTGGCGTGCACCTTGCGCCAGCGTGGTAGTCACCTTCAATAGCATAGCTGAAGCTGCCGCCAAGGCCAAGGACTTGAATTGGCAGATCTGCGCTGGCCGACGCGTCCGTGTGGAGATGAACCAACCACCCCCCGGATATATGCGCGGAGCTGATTGGCAGCGAGCAGTCAAGATTAGTGGTCTCCCCAGATCCATTTCTCCCGAAGCAGTCACACAATTTACGGGCTCATATTCACTTAAATTCCTGAAGCCCATCTTCTACGACGTAGACGACGGCCTCAGGCTATTGAGACAACACATGGAAACCGTTTCCGGCAGGAACTTGAGGAGCTTCGACGTGATTACGCAAGATGATATCGAGGGAAATATTACGGTGAAAGCGCGCTTCGACAGCTGGGAGACAGCGAAACGAGTGGATGATTCGCTCGCCGGACGACAGGCATATTTGGGAGGCTGCTTTTTGCGTCGCAGACTCCCTAACCCGTTGCAATACATCATCTCCATTCCTCTCCGACAATACCAGGCACAGAAACGTGCATGGGACTCGCTCACAGAGGACGCCAGCAACAAAACAGCCTGTATCCGTATTTTCTCTACCCAGAACACCGCCAGAATGCAAATCAAAGTAGTCGGAGAGGACAAAAAGGCAGTTGGTTCGTTGAAAGTTCGCGTCGAGAATCTAATAGGCGGCGAACAGCTGAGTGTCAGCTGTTGGCGCGGATCCTTCAAAACCCCGGCTGGAACCCAGTTCCTCAACTCGGTTTTTGATAACACTGGTGCGTATGCCAGAGCCGATTGGAAGCTCTGTGTGGTCAAGGTCTACGGTGATACCACCTCTGTGGACAAAGCCCGCGATATCATCAAAGCTGAGGTCGATCGCCTGGATTCTTTGGAATCATCCATCTTTTTGAAGAAACAATCTATCCGTTTTTTTGTCCAGCGAGGTATAGCGGCATTGAAAGAAGCATTAGGAGAGGACAACGCGACGCTTGTCATCTCGCCCCATGCTTGCAAGATCGTTATCAGAGGCGGAGAGGAAGCACGGCATATTTTGACGAGATTAATCGATGAATCTCTGGAGGAAACAGCGGGCAGTATTCAGCGAACGATTACAGGCGCATCCTGCCCCATCTGCTACGACGAGATTTCGCATCCAGTAACGTTAGGATGCGACCACACGTACTGCATGGGATGTCTTCGTCACTATCTTTCCACCGCAGCTGACAGCTTCCCGTTGACCTGCCTCGGAAATGAGGCGACCTGCGAGATTCCGATTCCAATACCAACGATCGAGCGTTTTTTACCAGTGGCTCAGTTCCACCAGCTCCTCGAAACCGCATTTTTGCGCTACATCGAGCAACACCCGCAGGAATTCAAATATTGCAAAACCCGGATTGCACCCAGGTTTACCGGAGCAGCGCAATTGCGACAGCCATAACATGTCCCTCTTGTTTCTTCGCCGTCTGCTCTTCTTGCGACGAAGAAGCGCATGAAGGCATGAGCTGCGCAGAGAGGCGCCTTCAAAAAGATCCTGGCGAGCAGGAACGTCGAAACGACGAGTGGGCCACAGCCAATGGGGTGAAACGCTGCCCTACTTGTTCAGTCTGGATCGAAAAAACCCAAGGCTGCAACCATATGACATGTAAATGTGGCGCCCATATTTGTTGGGTGTGTATGCGCGTATTCGATGTCGATCAGATCTACCGGCACCTCAATTCTACTCACGGTGGCATCCTTGATGTGCCTCCAGAAGAGCCCGCTGCAGCTCAAAGAGAACGGCGAGAAACTGGGTGGGGATGTGTTGTCATGTAGCGAGGTGTCTTGCTTAGTTGGTTCGCCAATCGTTGGACGAAAAATACATGTACTATGAACGAATACTTTCCGTTGTACTAGTAGCTGACAAAGTAGCTGAGGTCATACAGGTTCCTTTCAAAAAATACGAGCGTTGCCGCGATTTTGTCTCTGAAATTGGCTCAGGGAGTCGATCATCAAGCGGACACGTTGAGAGGTGCAGCAGAAGGATTGACGTTAGTTATGGGTTGTTTAGGACACAGGTCGCTCTCCGTTCAACTGAGTGAACGCCGAATGGCTTGGCATGTGACCTAGCGCATCACTACCGAAGTTCAACGAACATCAACAGCGCCGACTCGGAGCGGGCCGGCGCTGAGGAAAAAGCCATGGGATCCATGTATACGGACCGCTCACCGCTCATCACTCTCACAGCATCCGTCCGCCGTCACTATATAAGGGACTCTCGAGTCCACTTCAACCCCGGCCCGACAGCCAACCTCAAGCTCAAAGATGCGTTTCTCACTTTGCCTTCTCGCACTTCTTTCCAGGCTACCTTTCTCTCTTGGGAGTCAAGGACATGATGACCATGGACATGATGATCCACATGCCAATTGCATCTTGGTCGCCAAAGGCCACGGTGTGGACGACTCACCTCACTTTCTCAGTGCGGTGCAGGCGTGTAGCAAGGTCACCATCCCTTCCTTCACCACACTCAACATATCCACGCGTTTAAATATGACCGGACTGCGTAACAAACATATCGTGAGCAAGTTTTCCATTTTTTTTGGACAGAAACTTGACGGCCTTTCCAGGACCTCCAAGGGACTGTCAATTTTGGCCGGATATTGGGTACTGGAGTGGAGTGAGTTCATTCAACCTGACCTTTGGCATTTCCGTTATCATTGCTTCCATCAGAATGGGTTTTCTTTCCCATTCCAAACCCAGATCACCTTCTGGATCTTGGGAGGTAAAAATATAGTACTTGATGGCGGGGGAACTCTCGACGGCGCGGGCCAGGTCGGTCTTTGATCCCAACATCATGAACTTTACAATCGTTTACAATATTCCAGGATTGGTGGGATGCATTCGCGTCCAACTCTCGCTGTTGCGTCCATTACCATGACATTGTTTCAAGCAACCAATGTTCTCGTACAAAATATCAAGATGATAAATAGCCCAGAGTGGTTTAACTTGGTCAACGAAGGTGAAAGAGCAAAACTAATAACAATCTGTCTTATTGAAGCTGGCCAAAAGGCAAAAATGTACTTACGACAATATTCATATAAACGCAGTGTCCACGTCGACCCATGGTCCCTCTAACACAGACGGATGGGACATCTATCGCAGGTACGATTTTTTTTTCTATCATAATTCTGTAAAGAAACCCTGCGTAGTGATCAGGTCACCATTAAAAATTCGATCATAAACAATGGAGACGACTGTGTTTCGTTCAAAGTAAGGTTCCATTTGCGATTAGTCGTCCTGAGAGCTGATCTCTTACAGCCCAGTGAGAATATTTTGGCTGACAGTCGTAACGTGGCCTCATCTGGGATTCAAAGATTCCACAAATATCATTGTAAACAATCTCAACTGTAATGGGTCTCAGTGAGAAAACCTCCCATTCATGTGGCATGTGTTCAGGATTTGACATGATCTACCTAGTGGAATTTCGGTTGGGTATGTGCACAAGTCATGTCTAGTGTTCGTTATCGACTCCATCTGCATAGCTCATTGGGACAATTTGCTGGCATGTTCGATATTGTGGAGAATGTAACTTCGACGTTGGTCTTTATCTCATGATTCATGGTTTAGGCTCTTACCTTCAGCCTTAAAGGAATATCAAAATGAGCAACGCGCAGAACGGTGCTCGTATCAAGGTACCTACCTATGCCCACTGTGCTCTCCCAAGCAAAATCTCATTCCTTAGGCCTGGGCTGGTCCAAACGTCGGTTCAGGAATTGTCAAAAACATTACTTTCGACGGATTTTTGGAATCCAACGTCGACCACCCAGTCATCATCGATCAAGTTAACGTCTCATCCCTTCTCTCCGGAGTATTAAACTAACCTGGTTTCGGCCTACACCTCCCTAGTGTTGTAGGCCGATTTTTCTCTAATGTTTTACCATTGCTGATTATTTCGCTCAGACATGACAAACGCAACCGCTGTAAGCCTGTGTCTGACTTTAACGTATTGCTGCTAATTATTCTCATCAGTGTGCTCAATTCCCGTCGAATACTTTTATTCAAGACGTCTGGTTCACCAAGTATGTTGAATATTCGACTTTCTCTTCATGCGACTGATTGGAATCTAGTATCGCAGGAACCTCTAGTGGATCTGTGGTCGCCAGTTTGTCGTGTTCGCCGGACGGTCGCTGTTCGGATATAAATGTGGACAATTTAAATCTTTCGTGCGTATTTTGGCTTGTGGTCTTTCTCGAAATTTATGACCTCGGACAGCGCTCCTACTGGCCCCGCCACATTTACTTGCCAAAATGTGAACTTGACAGGGAACGCGGCGACTCTCTTTCCCGTCTGCACTGTAACTTGAGCATAAGTTTGGCAGCCTTGTTTCGATTTCCGTTAGTATTCTCGAATTGTTGTACCATGGTTCAAGTTTGATCGCGAGTTTCCCACGGTTGAAATGCCTTCGTACTCTGCTGTGAATTCCAAGAACGCAAAGGTAGTATCGTCGCCAGAATAATTTTGGGTGTTGAGACTTTGTTCCGTGAGTCCGGAATCTCTCACCGAGCGTCCTAGACTTTTTAGTGAAAATACGTATTTCGTGGTCTTCCAAAATAAACTGCCTGGTCCGACAACCCTTAGCGCTCTGTCGATTTTCTCTGAGGTATTTTGAGCATTATGTCGTCAGTACTATACACCCTATAGCTTCAAGAGTTGCCGCATATATTGGACAGACAGCGCCAAAATTCGGGAATGCCGGTGCGATCAAATTTGATGCGTTGAAAGCTGTCAACTGACTGACTCGAGTCTTGCTCCCATCCACCGGCACCAGGCTAGATCAGGCTCCAGCGTAAACCAACGGTTACTAACTGCATTGTGCGATGGAATCGAACTTACTGGAGCCTGCCAATGACGACCACGCAAAGCTCAGACTTGAAGTTCTCGTGGTTCCGGGATGGCTGGTGCGTCAATTCATCGATTACTTATAAGGCGGTCGAAGCTGATTTAATTAATTTAGCAAGCCTTGGACTATCATCCAAATATACTGGTCGGCAATTTCAGAGATGCGCAAGACTGTTACACTTTGCTGGACTACGTGATCGCCCACGGCCGTCTACGTGAAAGTGTCGCGCACAAGTTTGCACAGCAAATAGCAAATGCATTAGCTTTCTGCCACCACAATCGAATTGTGCACCGTGATATAAAGTTGGAAAATATATTCCTTTCGTCCAGCGGTGAGGTGAAGATCACGAACTTTGATCTTTCCGCCGTCTTCGACCCGGCCGGGCATCTCTCCACCGCCTGTGGAACCTCCTACTTCCCTGCCCCGGAGATGCTCTCCGGGAAATCCTACGTTGGACCAGAGGTGGACATTTGGGGCTTTGGCGTTGTCCTTTACACCCTCGTTTGTGGGAGAGTTCCGTTCGACGACCACAGCATAGAGGCCGTTCATGTGAAAGTGAGGCGTGGGTTCGTTCAATATCCCTACCATCTTAGCTCGAGTACGTCGGTTCTCATTTTAATTGTGTGCTTATATGTACTAATAGCTCCTGGGGGAATAGAGTGTAAAGACCTTCTGGCACGAATGCTTACCACCGATCCCATGTCAAGAATATCATTATCAGAGGTGCTCTCCCACCCTTGGATGGTCCGCGAGATTTCTGGTACGTCTGAGCCGCAGAGAGCCCTCAAGATCCACCATAGTATTTGGACAGGCAGGTTCAAGGGTAAATCAAAGCCCTTAAAGTTATTCGACGACTTTTGCATGAAACACTGGAAGTTCAACCTCCGAAATTGGAAGGAATGGGTTCTCAGCTGGAAAGTCTGAAATACTGTAACTTCTATATGTATCTGACCTTCGTTTCAATCTGATGGTCCATATTGTAGTTTTTTGAATTATTTTTACGTGTCCTTAGCGCGCGCTCTCACCTCAATGCTGGACTTGCACTCATACCAAGATACTGTTCTTTCTTCCAAATCCCTGCTGTTAAGTTTCTCGTGTGTGTTTTGCCATAGTGACACAGATCTGGCGCGCAATATGTTTCCCTTTTTTTCTGTGTGGTCACCCTATAAATATGTCGGCGCCAAAATTCGGGAGTGCCGACGGCGATCAAATTTGATGCGCCGAAAACGTCGAAGTCTTTTGCTCCCATCCAGTCGCACTTGAACAGCAGGGCTCTGAATTGGTTTCTCAGGCCTAGGGAGATGTCGGCCCAACAACATCCTCTCCAACGGCTCGTGGTTTCTGGCCTCGAGAACCACGAAGATTCCTGCTGCATCTTGGCTATTTTTTCTGCTATTGCACAGATTGTTCATGCCGGCTGTAGTATACTTAGACCTTCAGCACCCCTCCGTTCTCCGAGCCGTGATGAAGCGCATGTGTTCTGCGCGATCTGACGATGAGCATCACAGACTTCGCCAGCGTCTGCTTACGAGTAAAGCGCTTAGACCAGTTTGGTCGCGGATACCACGCCACAGGAAATCATAAGTGCGGTTTCTAACATCTCTCTTGGCAGAAGTAATCGTCTGAAAATATACTCCGATGAGGTGGCAGTTTTTGCCGAATTAAAGGATGGTTTGGGTAGCAAAAGAAAAAGGGGGGGAGCGCAAGACAGATATTATCGTACATACCCCTGGATACTGAAACATCTTAGCCAACACACATTATTGTTCCACAATATCCGTCTTTCAGAGCGATTACGCGTAGTTGAGCCGGAAGATGTCATTGAAGCTAAAGACGCGCTCGAGGCAGACCAAGAATATACGACGATAGACTCACACATAGTAGCTCCCACCCTCTGGGATCAGATGGAATGTCTGACTGAACTGCAACGGATTGGGGCTGTCGTCGACCTATAGTGCACGGTATAAGCAAACGATCAGAACCAGCACAATGATGAGACGCACGACCAGCAATCCAGTAACACTGACAAGGAGGCTGGCGACGCTCTCCGAAGAAGGCTGCGCATCTTTCGTGGTGACTTTGTGCTGCACCTTCTCGAACGGCAGGGACTGGGGCGTCTGGTGAGTCACTCGGGCAGATGGAGCGGGTAAACTACTACCGCCAGTTTCTCTACAATTGCCGTGGTACCCAAGGTCTGGGAGCCCTCGAAGGTCAGCATGGAGGTATCGCGCTATAGGATAACAACTTTTCGATCGAGGAGATATCGAGAGACGAGCGGGAACCAACATAAAGTGGTGCAAGATTTTTGCGATCGGAGTCAAATGTCGCGTAGTAGAAGTCGACGAATTGGCCGGCGACAGCATCGATGTTGGCGGCCATGGTAGATGAATAGCACTAGTAGTACAGTTGCGGTGAAGGTGCAAAACAGAGACGCGAGTGATCAGATCACGGTGGCAATCACCGTGACTGTCGTCCAAATCGGGCCTTCTCCGACTCGAGCACACCAAAGCACACAAAGAAAACTCCCGTTCAAAAAAAGTAATAGCCAAAACTAGTGCTAAGCTGAAGATCCGGCCGGAAAAAGGAAGGAGGAATTTTTTTCAGCAAAAATCTAATGATGAAGGGATTGCGCCGTCCACTCCAAGTCGAGTTCAACGTTCAACTCGAAGACCCACGCAACAAGAGGCATCCGGAGATGATAATGCATAGGTTTAAATTTACAAAGTCCGACGTTGGCAAACTCAGCTTATTTTTATTTCCAGTTGAGGTCAGTCCAATTCATGGGCAATCGCAGAGTCCTCAATACTGTCGATGAATTTCGTCGGCTGCATCATATTCTCGGTAATGAACCTTCCGTCTGCCGCGAGATCGTAAGGCATAATCCCGGCAGGAACTGAAAAAAAAGGAAACTCACTGGGCAAATCATTTCCCTCTGCTCGAAGCCGCGCCTCGTCCTCGTTGGGGCATATCCCCGTCTCAACGTGCCGTTTAACGAGGCGCCGACCCGCCTCCGCCTCGTCCACGCGGAGAAACCAGCGCTCATCGAGTAGTGCGGAGGCTTCGACCCATGGCGGGATGGAGAGGAAAGTATATAGGCCTTCGATAAGAACGAGTCGATGGTGTGGGGAAACCGAGATTGCATCGGGTGTGGGGTCTTTCAGGGCATGCGAGAACGCAGGGGCAGTTATCGCCTTGAGTTCTAGAGATGCGGGTGAAGACAGAGGAAGCCGCAGGGCCTTGACAAAGTCGACGTATCCCTTGCCGTCAAACGTCCAATGAATGCCCCGTCGTTCATGTGCAAGCTTTGCGTCGGGGAGCAGCGAGAGAGCAGCACGGGTAAGGTGCCATCCATCCAAGCCTATCAATATCGCAGAATCTCTTCGAATGGGTTCAGTATTGGGACTAGATGTGCCGATGTCTCCTTCAAGAATGTCATTGATATTTCTCAGTAGCCGGTGAGAGAATGACGATTTCCCGGCAGCAGGGGAACCAGCTATTCCAACGATGAAGCGCGATTCCGGAGGAGTTCTATGGATTTAAATATAATGAGATAGTATACACGGACAGACTTACTGGCGCAACTTGTCCACCAGTATAGCCGCCAGCTCCAGTGCAATCAAGTCCATGAGCTCAGATTTTCATACGTTAAAGTGGTGAGTGACAGACGAAAGCAAATGGTTCATTACGTAAACACAAAACAAAATCGACTACTGTATGTACAGCGAACTTGAAATACGGAGAGGGTCGTCTGGCTAACACAGGCCTGAATTATAGATGCTCATTCCCAGCCCATTGTCGGAGAACATCGTAGCCTGTTTACGGCCTGTTTACCTCCCCAAGCACAATCAGGGTATGTAAACCCCAACCCAAACCCGCACCGCGAAGCGTGCATCGCATCTGAGGGCGAAGACCCGACTCGAAATTTGGAGTTTCGTTCGCGTTCGCTATGAAGAAGTCTTGACACTGTTGAGCCGGACAACGAGGGGCAGGAGGGATACATTTTCGCTCGAGGCGTAGAACTGCACGCAATTGAGATACACCTGCATCATAAGTTAGAAACAAGCAACAAATGTGGTCGGGCGCTCTTGCCTTGAACCTAGAATAAAAAAGCATTAGTTCATTGGCAACAGTGGCAGACGAGAGAGACGAACCAGTGGTTAAAATTTGTCTCAAACTTCCCCAGAAAGTCCCATCGCTTGGCCATAGCCTGATCCCCGTCCGCCGTCTCCGAGGCAGTGATCGCCTGGTTTGCGGACTTGGTGAACGACGAGGTGTACAACGCGAACGTCGAACACGTCACAATGAGCCGTGAGTACGCCTGGAGTCTATCAGGAATAATCCACTTGACGATGCAGCGCAAACGCACCCGCAGCAGTTTCGAGCTCGTCAGCATACACTCCTTCAGACACGTATCTAAAAAGTCTACATGGTCGCGGAGGAGCTGGTCCACTGTCGTCACTTTCGCAAGCTTGCCCTCGAGCGCACGCCAGTTGGGCTCCAGAACCTCAAACGTCGCAAACGCCAGGATCTGTTGCACGAACGAGAGCATGCGCGCGCGTAGGAGGAATACACGCAGACGCCACCGCTCCAGCTCCGGGTGGTTCGGCATGGGTGTCCGCCACGGCGCCGTCTTCTGCTCGATCCACATCGTCGAGAGCGACTGTTCGACATGCTTCAGATGCAGCAGGAACCGGAACAGCAGCTGATAGCGCAGAATTGTTTTGCGCGAGATGACGAGCGAGAGGGGGAACTTGACCGTGTAATCGAGTGCGAGGGCATCGATGGCTTGGAGCACAGATCAACAAATTAATCAAGAGGAAAAATGGGACAAACCTAGTATGGGTTTCTTGTCATCCTTGTCCTTCTTCTGTTCTTCCTGTTGTATCTCGGGGTCGCCTTCCTCGCCACCGATGACGCCGCTGACGTTGACAACATTGAGCAACCACTCATATAGACCGCTGGTCGCCATCGTCACTTTGACATCTTCCCTGAACAGCGCATCCTCTCCTTGAGAGTCGGTGTTGAGGGCAAGGTCGAGCAGGCTCTGGAGCTTGACGATAGAGGCTGATTTGGCGGACTTCCGAAGCTCGCATGAGAGAGGTCGAGCATGTGTGTCAGGAACGACGATTGCGATAGGAAGAAGTACCGCTTGAGGGACGAGAGCCGTGGGATCAGCTGTTGGTCACGGAGCAACAGTTGCAACAGAGTGCGGTTCGCATGGGTGTACGCATCTTCCAGAAATACGTAGAACCTGGCATGAAATAAATATGCAGAAGTTGAAAGGTTGGCAAGACCCACTTTTCATCATCCATAGTTAGGCCCTCATCCACATGGCTTTCTCTCCGAATTTCTATCCCGCATTCACGTATCACATTCAGATATTTGCCCGCAAGGAGGATCTTATGCTTCCAGCCCTCGAGGAGTGGTGGAACGCATGCCCCACCAGGCAATCGCCCGCCTATTGATCTGGGTGGAGGCACACCAGCTTGCCGTCGCTTCGACGGGGCGGCTAGCGTCGAGCCATCACGCAGCTACACTTCGGTCAGTAAACTTCCTACTCGAACTGAAAGAGAAGATACCGTATATCTCCGCTCCCAATACTCGTCGGTGTAATCCATCTCTAATATTCCTCGATTGATGAACTTGCTCTCCTTCACCAGCAGTTCTTCGTACGGGTCCACCAGGCGCCCCGTCATAACCCACACGCGCAACATCGCAACGTACGGTGTGCCCGCGGCGCGTAGAAGAGTGCTGTAAAGTGTGTTTGCCGTGGGGTCTCCCGACATGTTCTGCATGCGCTCATAGATTATCGTCAGCACCTCCCCACCCTTGACCGCGATGCCACTCCCGCTCGCGACATCCAGTCCATTTTTGTCCATTTCGGACAGTACAGCTTGAACTTGGCACCACCAAGGCCAAGGGCCTCGTTGCGGGCGTCCTCTTCCGCGTCCGACGTACTCGCAGAGGAAGAAGAGTCTAGCTCGGCGGCGGCATCGTCGGCTGAGCCAAGTTCTAGGACCAACTGATATATCATGGAAAGCGTATGGATTGTGGGGTGGATGTAGAACCATAGTTTCTGGAGGGAAAACTGGGCCGACGAGTTGAAGGCGTGTTCGAGCTGCGACAGCAGAGTTTGGTAATCCTTGAGCATATCGCGTATGGAGGCACATAATGCATGGTTCACGAGCCCGTAGTCGAGATGGCTTCGGAGTTCGACGAAGGACAGGATAGCGGTGTAATATGTGCCTAGAGGTAATATTCGCTCCACTAGATCGCGTAATGACGAATCTGTAGAGTTGTGAGGACAAAAGAATTTAGAGTGCTGGAGTGAGATGAATCTACCTAGTGAAGGTGACACAACGAAACGGATTCCTTGCAGCGGATCGTCGTCTTCTGCAGAGTACTCAGGGTGGAAGGTGATATAGGTTCCTTCGATGCCCTTCAGAACGCATTATAATACGGCGCTAGAGTAAAGTGAACAGATCCCGCACCGTAGAATGTACAACATATCCTCCAGGATGAGAGCTTCTTGTATATCGACCGGAACATTGTTGAGCGGCTCCTGCTTCGCCTTTCCCTTGGCTTTAGGTATTCCAGAAGTCGAACTGACGCGGGAATTTAACGGAGCTCGCACGAAAGACGTCTCTGCGATGAAGGATGGCTCGGTCTGGCCTGAAGTAAAATGAGGATGTGCAGATTCGCGATCAACAAGGACAGACTTTTGGCGCGACTTTCACGCGACAAATGACCATTCCCGTTTATCTCTTCGTCAATATCATCTTGTGGGAGCCTGTTCCGTCGCACAGACGCGATGGTGCCCGTTATCTGCCATTAAAGTTGGACACGAGGCGAAAGGGTAGTTCGTTGAACGTGCCTTGGTGTATTCCTTGGCAGAAAGAGTTATATTTTTCTTGCGTCCTCCTGTGCGCGTTCTCGGGGTAAATGGCTCCATGTAGGCGCGTAGCTTTCGCGGAGTTGGGCTGTGGAGGATGGCAAAAGTAAACTGTGACAAGCTCGCGTGACCCGGTGTGATGCTCGTCACCCTTACGGCTTTCTCACTCTAATAAGCAGGTTAGATTTCTGCCTTCGCTTTCCTTCCCATCTGTAATGACGAGTTTGTAGAACATGCGACGCAAATCTTCAGCGCAGAATCTCCTCGCTTCCTTCAAGGCATCTCCTGGAAATGTCCCATCAACCCCAACCGTCTTCACCCCAGTTCCCGAAAGAGTTCTCCGATACCCAGTCGCTCTACTCGGACACCACCACACTTAACAACCCCCAGGGACCAGCTGCGCCCCAGGGAACTTCCGTCGAGTACCTCAGAGATCTTGTACAGAAGCGCATCATCACCCTCACATATCTGCGAAACATCCACGAAGGGTAGTTAACCACAGATATCCTTACTTGTGTCTCACCGTTCCCAGGCGTAGCCACTGGTTTCACACCATCATGATTTCGCGGGCAGACCTTGACAGGGTCTTCAACAATACAGAGATGAAGAAACGGTCGGCCTGGTTTGTCTGTACCGTGGCGCCGGCTAAACAACGTGTACCATGGCAGGACATACCGCTTCGCTATCCTCGGGATGTCGCTATCCGCTCTTCTGGACATCCCCCATCCCCAAGACTTGCTTAAGGGCCTCATCAGCACGCTTCAGGAGTACGAACAGTCGCGGGAGGATAACGACAAGCCCAAAATAGTGCGTCGTGCCGCCACATAAAGATTGGTCGTTGACCAGCACACAGCGGCCCGCAAAGCGCCTTTTCAAGTCGAAAATGGGTAAGCGACCAGGCATGCTGTTGGACTATGTCGGATCCTACGGGGATGCATCCGAAGCTTTTCTAGTGACCCCATATATTGTAAGTTGCGAGACACGGCAGTGACCGATTATTTTGCCCTCGGACGCACGGATATCTTCGGTGCGAATCGGTGGGCAAAATTATTCAGATTTATCCTGCCATATGGTTCTGCATGTGCTGACCACTCACCAGCCTTTCCCTCTGGACTACCACCAAACCCTCCTCTCGCTCCTCGATGTTCTTTCTGAGGTCTACAACAAGATCTCAAAGCTCCTCGGACCTTCCCCTTTCTCCCACTCTGCCCAGAATATGATGGGTCCGTTGGGCCTACTCGCGCCACACCCAGGCGTATCATACCTCTTTGAGAATGGCCCATACGGGACGTCGCTACCCGCTCAAGGCTCATTCTCCTCCAACCCAACAATCTCCTCAACCCCGAACCTCCCCGGATCGGACGCCGACTCAGGGAGCCTCTGGAGTATCGCCAATGTGAGCATGGGCGGGCACATGTCCTCGCCGCCCACGAACTGGACGCCGGCCCTGGGCGAGATGGTGCTCAAGATCGACGGCAAGTTCAAGGTCCGTCCCATTTACCCGCGAAAAAAAAATGTTGTCACGAGCTAATAACGCGCGCGGCTAGAAAATCACGACGGTCCTACTGAAGGAGCTTGACCAGTTCGCGCGCAACGGGATTAAGGACGAGCTCGCGTCCCTTGACCCATTACTGCGGAACATCAACGTCCCCGAGGAGGGTGGTCGTACGATCTACGAATTCGAGGGCATGTGAACGAGGGAATGCAATGTTAGCCGTCGCGTAAGCTTGTTATTTCTGGTATTGGGGTGCTGGATTCATATGTCGATACTCTTTCGCAGGGCCGCCTTACATCTCAGGACCAAGAGTATTTCCTCGCGGTGATGAACCTTCGAAACAGTAGCTGGATCAATTTGCAGAACGCTAAGCGCCGGTTTTCGTCCGCCATTCTTAGTGTACTTTCACAGCGTACATGGCGCCGCGGCACGCCGCCGATTCGGTAGATGGACAGACAGTATTGTGGTAGTGATACAAGTACAAGGGTAGCAAAGAGATAAGATCGTGACCACAATGGACGCATCCTTTCGCTCGCCAGCAACTAGCAGTCGTACACGTAAATAGGGGGGATGTTGGGATTCGGGTTTACTATGCTGGATGATTTGGCAAGATCCTTGCTACTGCAGTCCATTACTTGGACTGGCACTGGCACTCGTTGGGCTTGCAAGCGCATCTGCCATGGGTGAGCACCGACAGTCGATATAAAAAAACATTAGCAAGCGTACGCCTGGTTACAGCTGCAGCTGTTGCCCCACAAGCGTTGTTAACGGGGACAGCGGTGATCTACCAAGGCGTAGTCAGTTATACAGCAGAGAGACCATAGCGGCGACTCACGGTCTGCATCTTGAACGTTTTGAAAGAGTAAGTGTGGGTTTGGAGTGCGTTGGTTTTTGGGGACCTGTGGATACATTGCATTGGGTGAACATTTTTATACCATGAAGGTGCCGGGACCGTGCCGGGGGTGCTATTTGAACTGCGCGCAGTGTGTCATATAAGCTCGCGTTATCGATGTGGTTTTTTAGAGCACCCAGTCAGCTGCAGCGGCAAGTCCCAGTAGAAAGTCCCAGGAAGTTGCTGTATTTGCGAAGCGCAACCTTGTCTTTCGGGGAACTCTAATGTACGGAGGTGGAAAGGCTTTAGTGACACTCCAAGAGAATACAAGTAGCACCAGAACAGTCTTGTGCGAGGATGCGCCGTGTCGGTTGTGCTTTTTAGAATGATGGGTTGTCGTTTTGGAAGAAGAAGCATAAATAGTATTACAACGCCACAGTAGAGTACATGAGGAATACATGTTCAATCCAACGAAATAGTGCCATCGATGAGATAGAGGACTCCATTGGAAGCCTGTAAGGAGAACGAATGAGAGGAACTTCCGGCAAATGAAAAATCTTACCTCGCGCTTCCCTATGATATGCACATTGCCCCCAATAACAACCTGACTCCAATCAAGGGTGTCGGAGTTCCCCTTCTTGGACGGCTCGAATGAGATGGATTTGCCATCCAGGAGAGTCGGGTAGGTTTCGTCGAAGGCAATCGGGGATTGCTGGAGATATGGTCAGAAATGGAAAACATGCCGAGAAAGATGGTAATGTACTGGAATGATATGGGCCGACACCCAGCGTTCTACATTCTCCCTAGACTTGGAGTCGAACTCCTCGTCAGTTATCACGATGTCAGGGTCGACCGGCGGGCCTTGATGACTACGCATAAAATGCATTTAGATATGCTTGTGCCAACCAAGCTTTGTGACATACGGCTTCCGAGCCAATCCCATTACAGCCTTGTTCGTAGGGACCAAAAGAGTGGCGGAACCATCAGAAACCGAAAGCATATTGCTCAGTGTGAGCTCTCGGGCATAAGAGTAGAAAATAGAAGCCGATGGCTCGATTGTGAGCAGGTCCGCCAATGTCGGTTTCATGGATTGCTGAGCAGCACCAAAGTCCATTACTATCTGGTCGCCTTGCGAAGCGAGGGCCTGGAGGAGAGGGAGAGCTAGTATGCTGTAAGCTGGAGCTGGAGACGCATATTGGATGAGGAAGGAAGTGATGCCGTTTGTTGACGCCTGATTGACATCACTGGCTGGCTCGGCAGGGTTCGGCTCGCCTTCACCGATAAGTATTGAACTTTAATTGAACCAAAATAATTCGATAAACCATAACCTTGAGGTTCCACAACAAAAACAAAGGCTAATTCCAAGTATACAATGAGCGGATGTCCGAATAATCCGGTTGCTCATCTTTTCCGTCCAAAAATCCGTAGTAAAAAGTCGTATCTGTCGGAGATTAATTGAGGTTGTAGAGTCGAAGTGCGGTGGGTCATCTCACCTCGTCCATCTTTCTCGCGTTGAGTGAATCCATTTCCTAAATATCCAAACCGATTCCCAGCGTATCCATATTCATAGTCCCAGTCCTCCCACCGTATATTGTTCAGGAGTTCAATAAACAGAACTCTGTTACCTGGGAACAACATCGGCGCAGCTTGACGCCAGAGAGAATAGTCAATGATTGGTCTGCGCATAATTGAAATCATCCACCATCGGGGTTACGTTTGAACCACGAAGAGCAAGGGCCAACCCATGCGGTTCGTTCCACGTAAAGCTCACGGTGCTCGTTATATAGAAATTAGTTCATCTTTAGATAGACCCTTCAGCAACTTGGAATACCTCGTTATAATCATCGGCAGCCTTATCTTTGATTTTCATAGACTTGATATTTTCTGTCTGCATTTTCTTGATGATTTTCATGAATGCCGAGGTGTCTGCGATTGATAAGAACATAAACTCGGAGGGGTCGGAAATCTTATCATGCACATTGTTGGATTACTGGGGCTCCAGAGCCATGTGCGGTCGGTCCGTGGGGCCCATAGTAAAGAAAATACTGGGGACATGAGGTCAAGCCAAAGAAACAAAAACAAACGTACATTCGGGAAATTCTTCACCGCAATGGAGAGATACTGAGTTACAAAATGGTTAGAAACACAAGATCAAGGTTGTTCTTTTTTGGGAAAAAAAAAAAAAAAAAAAAAAAAAGTTCAAGGTTGTTCAAAACGTACAGAATCCACAGGATAATCTTTCCAAATGTCCTGAATATTTTTCCCGTGCGCAATGACTGGAAATCTGGGTCTGAAACTGGTATCGAAGCCCCTGGAAATACGCTCAGCGGCAGACGTAGTTGTGTTCAATAGTGCCTACGTTGCACAAATTATAACATCCACCTCCACTTCGGTCCCCTCAGCGTCGATGAAACCCTTCTCGGTAATCCGCTGGAACATTTCGGTGTATACCTGAACATTGGGCTCTAAAAGGGCTTCAAGGTAACCATTTCCCAGTGTAGGACGCCGACAACCAACAGCAAAATTCTTGGGAATGATTCAACAGGAATAATTGTGCCGATTGGTTGAACTAGCCTTGGGAATAATTGCGTCAATCAGCCGTGCATCTCCTGCTCCATAGTTGAGTAAAAGAAATTGTTGAACATGCTGTATACCCTACCTCGAAGTCGTTGCCGCATATCTTTGTTCCCGAACTGGCCGTCACGATATGAGAGAGTGAATGACGCAGGGTACGAATGTACCTCAAGGGAAGCCTTTTGTTCTGGCGTGCCTTGAACAAGAAATTTGAAGCGTTCATTGAGCTCGGACTGGGACGGTCAATTAAAACCCTGAAAAGAGGCAAGAATTCAACCACAACAAACTTCTATCATTTTTCTATACTTGAGCGCATGTTTCGGATCGTTACGAAATCTATTTTTCTGCTCTTCCGAGTCTGGATGATCTCCAGTGAGTAAGTTACAACACTAAATGTCCCCAACACTCACATTGAAAATTTACACCTCCAGGGCCGGCAAATTGCGGCGCGAAGGCACCTGGAAAAGGGAAGAAGGGAAGAAAAAGGCATAAAGAGGGATCGGACCTGTGATCCATGTCGGCGAACGAATCCAGTGGTAGATTTGTTTAGCTTCCTTCTGGAGAGTTGCCAGAACTTGGATGCCAGAGGACCCGGAACCTATTATGGCCACCCGTTTGTCTTTCACAGAGAGATTCTCTGGCCAGCGGGCAGTGTGACAAAGGTCGCCTTTGAAGGAGTGAAGTCCTTCGATAGAAGGCCACTTCCATACATTTAGGACTCCTTGTAGTATATCGGTTTGACGTGAATAATTTGAACAACATATAACTGACCTCCGCCGTTAAGAAACACATCACAATCGTCTTCAAATTCTTTTCCATCTGGCCCTCGGACTTGGAGACGCCATTTCTTGGCGTCATCATCCCATTCCGCTTTGACCACTTCGTGCCGGAGTTTCATATATTCCCAAAGGTTGAACCTGACCATTAAACGTTGAGCATAATTTTCCGGTCCGTACCGGAACAGTTTACTTGTCAACCAGACTTCTGTAGTACTGTTGGATCACATGGCCTTCCGAATAATATTCTGGCCAATCGAGTTTCGGGCTCCAGTGCATCTGATAATTAACGGAAGGGATATCGCATCTAATCCCAGGATCTGAAAACGTCGGTAAATCAGGCTGCTAATCAAATACTGAAGCATACGTGCATCTATTCCAAAACCAAGTCCCCCCAACATCCGGTGCCATCTCGTAGATCGTCAGTTGGATATTTCTACCATCTTCCTGAACGTCGTGTGCAAGGCTGATTCCTCCGATTCCTGCCCCTATAGCAATTACTTTGATAGGCAGTAACTGACCATGGATCAAGCATGGATGGTAAGTTTCTAACAGTGGAATGTTAAGCGACTGAAGCAGGTTAAGAACTCACAGTTCCATACTCTAGATTGGGGATTTTGTATCCTCTGTCGTTCTCTGATGGCCAAAGCGCAGGTTTTTCCTCTTCCATATCTGAAATGAAGGTCGAAGGAGGGTGTAGCAGAGTGAGTTATGAGATTTCAAGCAAAGCCACTGCCAGTGCGCGTGAATCAGGTAGAAGATTGAGTGGTTTCAGGACTGTTGGACAATGCGATATTTATACTTATTCCGGCGTGATTGGGTATGTTCAGGAAGCACTTGAAACTAGTTGCCGCCTGGGGAAACGTACCGCGAGATTCCTCAGAAAAGTTCTCAGACGGAGGTTAGAGAGTTGCCGGCATTGCCGTTGCATTGCCGAGATACGAATCGGGCCGAACATTCGTGTTCAACTTGTTTTGCGACTATAATTTAGTGAGCGGTATGATGTACTACAGACTGTGAATGTTGCTCGGCCTCCGCGTCTCGCTTCGAGATGAGGATCATGACGAAAGAGCTGCTAATTTGGCTGCAGCTGCCTCGACTCAGAGTTCAACAGATAAATTACAACATGCGAGGTACAAAGCTTATTCGTAGCGTCTCTCCATGAGACACTTGTTCAACTGCTTTTTTTGCCTTTTGTGGGGCCGAGACCTGCATGTTCTTGCATGAAGAACTGATTTTGCTTGGGTTCGTAATCGCGGGCCGCTTTTCTGATGAAAATAAAACAATTAGCGCTTTGAAGCGGCCTCGCTTCTTTATCCGAAACAGCACAACGAAGCCGCTTCATTATTTATCATTCACTCCGAGGGGGCAGGATTTATGATTCGCGGGACAAGTCCTAGAAACCGGCGTCCGCGCACAGCGTGGGACTTTCCGGATGGGTTGTAACTCGACCTTCATCTCATCCAAGCTGTTGTTTAATTGTTTATTTCTCAACAAGGTATGTATCATGAAAGGGCGTGAAAGCTATCGTAAGGGTGGATATGGAATAAACCTCAAGTTGACCATCCGTAAAATGTTCCAAAGAAAAAGCGTCCCAATCAACACAACGTCTAGGAGCACTTCGCAAGACCCATCGATATCAGGTCGTTCCCCGCTGTGAACCTGTTAGCTAAAACACCAGAGAATCACTTTCGGTCATTTTACCTTTGATATAATAATAATCACCTAGATGAGGTTTATTAGCGCGACCTCAGAGGACTGAAGGAGGCAATACCGTAAACGATGCCAGTTAAGAAATTATTGGCGGGCCAGTTTACTGTCCCATTCGAGAGCAGCGACTGCCAGGAGGGGCGCCAGGCTAGCGTAGTTATGTTATTGAGGAGCTACAGCGCACGGTCAAATCATGTTCAACATGGATAAATCAAACATACACTGATAGCAGCGTTCGTCCAGACTTGGCCAGCAGCTTTGGTGGTTTCCACCGATCCTAGGAGAAGAAGTCCATTGGCCACAATAGTAGCAGCAGAAGAATCCGCCGGCCGAGGTGCCGGTACCAGCGGGGCGTTGAAATCCCTAGTTCATCAAGTGTCAATGACACGTATAGTCGACGCTGACTGGGCGGACCAAGGCACGATGCCGTTCGAAGGCATGTTTGTGAGGAAGTAGTTAGCCATCCGGCGCGCCGTGGTAAGGTAATTGGGGTCTTGCGTGTGCTTGTACACTTGAACCAAAAGTTCAACACCGAATTGTATGCCGTAAGAGAGAAACATACTGTTCGCAAAGCCATAAATTCCCCATGCCTGTCCTCGGCTCCACGTGCTGCGTTGGGCATGTAAGAGGCAATGACAATACCACGCATGGGCTGAACACCGACCTGTTGTCCGAAAAGCCCTGCGAAGTTCTCTTGCGAATCACAACACCAGTGGTAGAGTTGTATTCCACGACGTGCCAGGTCGAGCCTAAAATTGCTTGAAGGCAAAGTCGGATGTAAGAATAAGAGTAAACGAACCATCAGTGCGAATGTGATTTTTCATCGTAGTGTCCGCATGCGTTATGGCAATATTGCGCAGTGTCGCGTTACCTGTGAGACCATAAACAACCCAAAGAATTTCGAGATTCATCATGTTGTCGATGATGACCTAAAACGCGGTGTTATTTCAGTGGCTGCTAATTTCTTTCTTGTCGAACGGACCGTAAAATCAGTCGGATCTGAAGTATCCCAGCTTCGTGTGCATCCAACTGTCGGGTTGAATCTCGCAGCGAGATCAGCTGCGAATGCTTTGACAGCAGTAAGAGCGGTTTGATTGGTTGGGTTTCTAGTAATTAAAAGGTTAGAAAACGCGTCGCCAACTCATTTATGATGCACTAACATAGCTAATTCTTCCACAAATGGAAAACTCAGGAATCCAACATCGTGTCCTTGTTATTATCAGCGCAGTCGGTTGTATTCCTTTCAATTACAAACCTTGTCCGTTGTGTGTCTCGAGAGGTATCAGACCATTACTGGTCGCCCTTCCCAAGGTGAGCCAATCTGCGGCAGTCAGCCCATTCGCAGGAGTCGCTGTACACAAATTTTTTCGTGTGTTTAGTGCATAGAGCGTCGTGGGAAAGAAGCCGGAGGTCCAGGTATCAGGTACGAAATCAATCCACTTCCCTACAGAAGTATCTGTGTATTGAGGATACTGGATCGAGGCAGGAAGTGATTTCGCGGTGGCAAGAACCTTCTGTGGAATAAGATTGGAGAAGAGTTGTGCTGGAATGGTCTGGGCGGCGACAAGAGGAGCGAGAACAGACAGTAACAGGACGGGGGAGAGCATCGTTCGAGTCTGCAGTCAACCTTCAGCCGCCGCCCCTTTAAGGCGCGAAAGAAGTGCCGGACCCTCATGGTGAGCCGAAATACTTACCGAAAAAATGTCGTCACCAGATCGCCGGAAGATGATCATTACAAGAAAGAAGGCCAGGAGTTCATGTGATGTCCTTTCGGGTCTGTGGGAGTTTGTGGCCTTGGTGGGGCCTCGCGTGCGGGACAGAACAATCCTGAATTATTGACGTCGGGAGTAGAAAGTTCATGAGCACGTAATTTTACGCCACTAACGAGTTCACCGTTCAAGCTTGCAGTCAAGAGCACCAGATCTCAGCCGACCTTGAAAGTAACCATGCGGTCCAGAGAAGATAATATTAAAGTTCCAGAAAAGCCAACTGACGTGAGGGGCCGATGATCAGATTCTTCAGGGGAAGAAGAGCGTTTTAGACGTAGACAGAGTTGAACTGTGAAAGGACATGGCTGTTGATTCCAAGGATGAGGAAGGCGCGTGACGATCTCTGAGTCGTCCGCCCCTCAATTCGCGATAAAAATCAGGCTAACGAGCTCAAAGCCTCCTTGCCATGAATATGCAAGAAACTTGAAGGGTTAGTGACTTGGAGCCTTGTTGGAACCTCAAAGTCTTAAACGAGTTTCATGTTCCGGAATCAGCTTGTTTCGGCCAATGCCGAAAGCGGCGCTCACGTGCTGATATGTTCCGGTGGCTCGGCCTCTTTGCGGCCTCTCACTTCTTCTGCACCGGCGCGATTGAAGACAACAGCGGCCACGGGGACCGGGTCGGAGAAACCACGCAGGGCCGCTCGTCGTTCTTCTACCGCTCCGCGTTTGCCTGTGATGAATCTGGTGCCAGCTCCATGAGACCAACCGTATCTTTTATAACCAACATGCTCGCAAATTCGCCGAATAAATCTCTGCTTCTGACTTTCA
Organism: Mycena leptocephala; assembly: GCA_029378395.1. Lineage (NCBI taxonomy): Eukaryota > Fungi > Basidiomycota > Agaricomycetes > Agaricales > Mycenaceae > Mycena > Mycena leptocephala. The sequence goes on from JARJLF010000193.1 coordinate 208,911, forward strand.
CTCGTCCAGTATGTGGATGTTTCGGTTTCTTGTCGCGTCAGTAGGTCTTCTGGCTAGCATCTGCGGAGCTGCACCATCGGTCTCTGTCGTCTCAAACACTCAACTGGATGCCCAAGGAATATTTTTCATTTCTTTCGATGGTGGTACGTGGTAGTAAAAATACACATGTGGGTTTTAACCCCAAACGTGTCAGTCGTGAATGTGGACAGTTTCCAATTGAGTGCCGTGCTCGCGTACCAGAACTTCCAATACGCTGCCTGGTACACATCCACCGGGACTGCTGTCCTCGGACGCCGGACCCTCCCCTCGGGCGCCTGGTCTACCCTCCAGTTGCCCCACAATCTTTCAACAATCGACTCGCACAATGTCATATCTCTTGGGGTCTCCCCTGCGGACGGAAAGATCCACGTCGCCCTCGACTGTCATAGCTCACAGCTCTTTTATACAAGCTCCGAAGCCAACCTGGCCACCAGTGGGAACAGCTGGGTCGCCAGTCGATTCGCAGCTATAACTACAACACTTGGAACTTTGAATATCGGAACGTGAGGCCTTCTACATGAACTTCAACTGGTTTCTCATTCTCATTTTTCAGGACCATCACATATCCTCAGTGAATCTCCTTCTTGCTTACACCGTGTCTTAGACTCTGAATAATCCAGATTCGTCGTTACTCCGAATAATAACCTCCAATTCGTCTTCCGATCGGGTGTCTCGGGGAATGGAGCTACTCAGCTCGCTGAATATAGCGCGGGAACGTGGAAAAATGTCGGCTCCTGGGCTTCTGCTACTGGAACCTACACCGCCCCAAGCGGCGCTACTAGCACACTCCGTAACCTGTACATTCACGGTGAGCCGGGGGCGGGAAGGAGGGCGCCGTCCTTTCTAACGCACCTCGTTAGGTTTCACATACCACGGCAGCAGAGCATATGTCACTGGCACATGGCGCGAACAAAACGGGGCAGTCTCTTGCAGTAGTGCTGGACTTACCAACCACGACACCGTGTATTTTTACTCGGATGATATGGGCAAGCTTCTCGCTCTGAGGGTAATTTATAGGAATCATCTGACAGCTTTACAGGTCGTACGTGGTTTAACAGTGCTGGAACTTCTATTGCCACTTCTGGCACAAATCCAGTCAACGTCAATACGGTAATTCTTTCCTCCTGAGGCTCCCCGCCATATCCTAACCGTAACCCAAGCCCGGGATTATTGTGGACTCTCTTAATGCGGACCACGGACTCATGAACCAGGAAAGTCAGACCGTTGATTCCACGGGGCTCATTCATGCCATAATTTCCTATGTTCCCGGTACGGTCTGGCTTATTTTCGAATCGCGTGAATCTAATCTTCAAAACAGGACGGTTCACCCAATGTGTGACGAATTATGAGACCGACAGACCGGCCTTTGCCAGACCTTTCCATGTCTACCGATCTGCCAACGGCACCTTCACCAAGGTCGAGATACCCGTCGCTGTCGACAGTGTCGGCCGGAGTCAAATTGTCATGGACGCGCGAGACAATATTTACGTTGTCATGCCTTTTTTGCGAGTCGTGACGGCCTCCAAATCATCAGGGTGGACCGACTGGACTGTGGCATACAACGGGACGGCTGCGGGGCTTAACGTGTTTGAGGAAATCACCCTGGACAGAGCGAGGACTCTCAGTGGGGTCATATCCGTTCTGTATCAGCAGACCAGCTCTGGGACGACCCCGTCTCCCGTAAAGCTGATGGATCTCACCCTGAACGGTTGAGCAGTGGTTTTATTTTTCAATACAAACGTACTTTGCATATCGATTCAGTTAGGATTTTGGAATTTAAGACGCGTTGCGCGTTATTTGGTACCGCCTTTGGTGGCAAACAATCATATGTCTAGCCGCCAACTCACATATCTTATTGGTCTCCAGGCCCTCTCTCGTGGCGTCACTTTCTTCTTGAACCAAGCGTTATTCCGTCTAGCGTCTCCTCGCGCATTTGGAACCGCAGCGATCCAGTTCGAATTAATCTCGAGCACAATCCTGTTTCTGAGTCGGGAGGGTGTCAGAAACGCATTACTACGTGTCAAACGAACCGAAGATGGTTCTTGGAATGCTGGGAACCTCTCTTTTCTCCCCTAGCTATCGGGGTTCCGCTGTCGCTGGCTACAAGCTTTGGGTATGCACGCTTGGCCACACAAGAAACCAAATCTCAGTCTGGATTCTATCGCGGGATCGACATTTACGCGCTCGCGGCGGTAATGGAGCTGTGGTGCGAGCCGATGCACAACCAGTAAGTGCGTGTCGTCGCCCTTGTGTTCCGTGTTTCTTTGGTTTATACTTCACAGGGCAATGGCGGAGATGAAAACCCACATACGTGTGCGTGCCGAAGGGACGGGCGTTATGTTGAAGACGCTCGTTACCTTTCTTGTGTTGTTTTACGACTCGAAGGCGGACATGGACGGAGCCTTGGCTCTAATAGCATTTGCCATGGGCCAGCTTTCTTACTCGCTATGCCTCCTAGGAGTATACCTTTCACACTACGGCTTCTCCGCCCTTTTCCCGGCATCGCCTTCTACTAGGTCCGTAGGCTCTTTCCATCTGCTGCCTTCTCTCATCCCTTGTGAAGTGCGACGAACGGTGCCGTCGACGATGGGATAATCCGCTTGTCATTGACTATGACTTTCCAATCTTTAATCAAGCATTTCCTAACGGAAGGTGACAAGCTTGTTCTCGGGTGGTTCAGCCCTTTGAGAGACCAGGGCGGGTACGCCATTGCCGTAAATTATGGTGTGTCTATGACTGGTTTTTTTTATTTTATTTTTAATTCTGATTCCGCCATCAGGATCCTTGATAGCTCGAATAGTATTCCAGCCGATCGAGGAGACCTCGAGAATATCGTTTTCACGGATGCTGGCGCCCCCGGCTGGCAAAGAAGCGCTCCAGGCGGCGTCCCAGGCGCTCACCACGCTTCTGTCTATTCAGACGTCTCTCTCCCTCATACTACTCGTGTTTGGAACTGCCTACCTCCCTGTTATCCTTCCCGTTCTTCTGCCGCGTCAATATCTCTCCACGAGTGCGCCGGCAGTGCTAAATGCGTGGGTGTGGTATATACCAGTCCTCGCTTTGAATGGCGGTCTGGAGGCGTTCATATCGAGTGTATCCACTCCGCGCGATCTTAACAGGCAGAGCTGGTGCGCCGAGTCTTTTGTCCGCCTTTCCTTGCGTCCTTATGCATTCAATAGGTGGATGGCGGCGTTCTCGGTTATTTACATCGGCGCCGCCATCCAACTTTACGGTTGGCATCTCGGCGACACGTCGCTAGTGGTCGCCAACATCATCAACCTGAGTGCGAGGATTGCGTATGCTGTACACTTTGTGTCGGCCTTCTTTAGCACAAATAGCGCGCGCTCTGTCTTGAGTTGGGGAAGCGCTCTTCCAGGATGGAGACTCTGTCTTGCATGTTGTGTGTCGTGGGCAGTAGTGCGACAGAGCCAGAAGAGGTTAGACGTGCCGGGGACTATCGTCCGCGCAGGAGCCGGGATTTCAGTGTTGATGAAAAAGAACATACTAGTTCACGTCGGAACTGGCGGCGTACTTGGCTTGGTGTGCCTTGCGACGTGGTGGATCACGGAAGGTCGGCGCCATCTTAACCTTTCCCGAGGGCGTGCCAAAACAGAATAGTAACAGTGCATCGTATTGAATTAATGTCTATCTATCCAGCTTCTTAATCAAGTTTAGTATCATTATCGGGGCACCGTACCGTTTGAAAAGATCGTCAAAGTGTCGAGACGCGGCTGTGTAAAACGGGTCGACGACGCTAACTACACGGGCAGAGTTAGGTGCACACTACGTAACTGACTCATGCTGCTCGGCAGTACATGGCGATACTGGCGGAAGGATGGCGCGGGCGCCGCTCTTGTTCAGGTGCCGAACGAGTAGCTGCAGGGCACGTAGGCTCGGGACGCCGGCCCGCGACGGTATCTATCGGCATTCACCCCAGATTTCACTGCCGTGCATCGGCCGCCACTGAATTGTAATGCCGGTGACGGGAATATCCATTGCCGACGACCTCCGTTGGCTTTCATCAACTATCATTGGGTCGTAATACTCTAGAGTGAGTTGCAATTGGCTTTTCTTTTCAATGACAACCTCTTGCCTGACACTGCAGTTGAAAGGCCATCAAAATAATCTGCTGGTAATAACAGATAAAATTTAAGCTAAACAAACAAAACCTCAGCAAGATGCGATGACCTTCATCGACTTTCACTGGCTTTCATCAAGATGGGGGTGAAGGGTGAATGGTCACTAGATACTTACAGTTACAGCTAGTTACAATAGTCCTACAGAATGAAATTGAAATCCTGGCTAATGTCCCGGAGAGCCAGCTGCACATCTTCGGTAAAGTCCGATTTCGCAAGTACAACACTGACATCCTCTTCCTTCCAGGTAACAGCAACGCCATGTAGAACTTTCGAACAATCGTTGCGGATGGCTCCAGCCCTCGCCACATAATGTCGGATCCACGGGTTCTCCGACAGAATATCGTCCCACAACAACGTAACACACGCGGGCACCTCCACAACTTCGGATTTTCGGGTGATGTACCTGCCTTCAACAGCAAGGAAAAGGAAAGCCGAGTCTGTCCATAGATTCAGATGTCAGAAATAAATAAATCAAAAGGGAATATACCCGACACGGCGAACGGTAACTTGTGCAATACAGTGTTGAAGTCGATAAGTAAATCCGCCTCTGCCTTCTCTGCGGCATCCGAGCGGTTCAAACTGTGTAGTCGTTGCGCTATGGCATTGTTGAATAGCTTCGTAAGATACGTGCCCGTGGCATCGATCACAGTCCGCAGTATGGCAAAGTCTCCGGCGGCGTTGGGAGAGCGGGTATGATATTCAGGAGTAATTATGGATTTATCGTTATCAGGCTAATATGTCACGAATTAGAGCGTACATTAGATGATGCGTAAGTACTTACCTCTGTCATGCGCTGATAGAGTGGACCTTTACTTGAACACTCGGCGGGAGTAGCCTCGAAACGGCGCATCACGCGAGGTTCGAAAAGTTGCTGGTAAAACTTCAGTACACCGCCAGAGCTAGAACCAGGAAAACTTGCCACCGTCGTAGTACAGAGGAAAGGAGAAATGGACTTGCGACATTGAGCCGGTCACATTTCCGTCTGGCGCATCACGCGGACCTTACGTATCAATCGCGGTGTGGTGACATTGATTCTATCCAACTGTACGGCTGGCATCTCGGCGACACGTCGCTGGTGTTCGCCGACATCGTCAACCTGAGTGCGAGGATTGCGTATGCTGTACACTTTGTGTCGGCCTTCTTCAGCACAAATAGCGCGCGCTCTGCCAGTGTCTTGAGTTGGGGAAGCGCAACTGGAAGCGCTCTTCCGAGGGAGACTTTGTCTTGCATGTAGTGTATCGCCGTGTGCAGTACGACAGAGTCAGAGGAGACGTGCCGGGCACTTTCGCACGCGCAGAAGCTGGGATCTGGGTGTTGATGAAAAATAATAGTACGTCGGTTGGCGGCGTGCTTGGCTTGGTGTGCCTTGCGACGTGGTGGTTCACGGAAGGTCGGCGCCATCTTGCCCTTTCCCGAGGGCGTGCCAAAACAGAATAGTAAAATTACATTGTATCCAATTAACATTGTATCTCCGTCTATCTATCCAGCAGAACCCAGCCACCGCTCATAATTAAACGACGGCTGTACGTCCTTGCGGCCATCCAGATACTGGTTCGGCACATATTCGACATATGCAATGAACTCTTTCGGGATCTCCCCGATCCAGTCTGGCACCTCCCCGGTCGCAGTTCGTACGGCTGAGGAATAGAGCTCCAGGTCTTTCCGCTCGCCCGACGTACTCGGCGCATCAAGGAGCTCCTGACACTGGTCGATGTACCTTTCAGAGGACCAAGTCAGTAACACATAATGGAGAGAGAGAGGACGGACCCCTGATACTCCGCCTCCTCCGTCTCGGACACTGTAGGGTCTAAAAGATGGCGGGCAATCGCCTCCGTCGAGTGACGGTCTAGCTCGGGTTCGACGGCAGGTTTCTTGGCTTCGTCGCGAACGGGAGGCTTATTATGGTTCTTCTTCTTCGAGCTTGAAACGGGGTGGGCGCCGATCCAGCGTCGTACTCCTGGACTACGCTGTAGTGGCCATCAATAAAAAATCCCCCGTAAAATCAAAGACGTGTATACGCGCCTAGGCTGATGTCTGGTCGTGTTACCATGCGCCTCAAAGGGACTCTGATTCATGTCTTTCGCTGTCTTTCTGTAATGATATAATATAAATCCATGGCCACCTTGAGAGAAGTCCGTGCTTACCCAGGTAGCTTAAGGGTGCTGTTCATGGAATATGCGAAATGCTTGCCGAGAGAGGTGAACAGCAGTGGGCGGTAGTACTCAACCCAAAAGTCGCTCTTGTTCTGTACAAAATCGCCCAAACCTCGAACGCAGTCATCCAGCGCATATGGGGGCTGGAGGTACTCTTCGTGGAACCACTTTTGGTATCCGCCCCGGACCGGTGGGTGTATTATCGGGCGCTCACTCTGCACACCGAGGAAGAGATTAATGGCGGTTTGCTTGTCCGCATCTTCGGCTACGGGTCAAAAACATTTCTGCGAGATATAAAGGGCTAACCGAGCAGTGAATTGGTGTAAAAACGCCGAATATTCTCGATGATGTCTCTCGAGTGGCTGTTCCAGTGGGGCATCCGTCGGTACGTTTCAACACGGTTGACAAGGGCACTCCCAGTATATTGCAAGGCGATTGCTTTTAACAACGACCACGTCAACGGTTCTTCCAAAATATTGACGGAAATACTCACAGTCGCCGTGGTCGTGATACATCTCAGTTAACATATTCACGGCGTCAGAATCGAACGCCAAGTTAGGATGTTCCACAACTCCGAGGGCATACAGCTGGTGCCCCAGCGCGCGCTTCCCGAAGACAAACTGCGCCGCGTTGGTACGGTCCAGGCAATCCACGCAGTTCGTCCGGCAGATCCCATTCTGTAACGAGATTGAGCTTCGCCACGGTATCTGGCTGTTGCTATAAGCATTATTATTATCGCTGGGAGGTGATCCTGAAAGGACGAGAGACATACTCCGCCTCGCTCTGTAGATAATGCGAATAGGGCTCGGGGCCAGAGTGGAAGAAGCTGGTCATTTGGATGGACTCCTCCGCGATATCCTCCAGGATGCTGATCACGTCCTGCGTCTTCCTGTTGGGTAACTCGTATCATATTGAGGAAATTCAAACAGTGGAACGCACTCCTTGTACGCTCTGGACATGTCCCACGGGCGATACTCCATCCGCTTGTCCGGAGGCAGGAATTGATTGAGGTACTCGACACACTGTGTGTACTCGTCAAGCAACTTGGACTCACGCGCCACAGGTTCGCGCTTCTTGATCAAGTTCAGTATCATTATCGGGGCGCCGTACCGCTTGAAAAGATCGTCAAAGTGTCGAGACGCGGCTGTGTAAAACGGGTCGACGACGCTAACTACACGGGCAGAGTTAGCCTCAGCCACACACCGTAACTGACTGGACTGACTTTCGATCGGCGGACGTGGGCTCATGCCGCTGGGCTCCTGGGTCCAGTATATGGGGATACTGCCGCGGTACTGAGAGAGAGGGTCAAGTTTAACAAATACTAAATAAAATCTACGAACCTGCACGTAGCTCGTGTAGTTCGGGCTTGGGCGCCGATCTTGTTCAGGTGCGAGGTCTCGTCGAGAGGGATAATAGAAGGGAGTAGTTAGGGCTTCGGATACAATTTGTTCAGTCTCGACTTCATTGGCGACGTTACCCTGCGGAAAACTTAGCCAAAGTTAGGAAGAGGAAAGAGAGTCGACCTCGTCATTGACTCCTCGCTTCAGGTATCGCGCACCGGCATAATGACGGGATCGTCGGGCTATAAGCGTTACGAAAATGACCCGTCCCAGGACAGTCAATTCTGGTTCATGTAAGGCAAGTCAATGCAGAAAGGCAAATTCGAACGCACTGGCTTGATCAACGTGGCCATGAACAAGCGGTAATATCCAGTATGGTTTGAGTTGAGGATGTTCTTCGCTCCCGAAGGGAGCCGTCATCATGTGAAAGTTCCAGGCGAATCTATCGTTGAATGGCCATTCGCCCTGGACCGAGCGGCTCGCGCCCGCGAGGTTGTGTTGGAGAGTGGAGGTTATATCGTAGGTGTAACTTTGGAAAATCTAGCAATTCTTTCTCAAAAGGGTAGATCTCAACACACCTGAAATAAAAGTTCTTCGACATGTCTACCTGCTTGAAGATGTTCATCAAGCGTTGTTCCTCTGCTGGCTTGTCAATCTTGTGGTTGAAGCAGACAGGAACGATATCTGTGTTTTCGCAATGATAGAGGTAATGACCCCCTAGGAGAGCGACGTATGAACGCTTTGTGATCAGGATCATGTACCAGCCCGCTGTGAAGCGTATGAAGCCTAGCATATGTTTATTATGAGTGGAATGGCATATTGTCAGGCAATAGCTACCAGCAATCCCAAAGAAGACCCTGGCCTTCCCCAGCCCACCGGAGCTCTTGTTTCCATCATCAAGCATTTTGAGCATCGCACTCATCTGCTTTCCACTGTACTCCGAATCATCTTCTATAACAATGAGTTCCTCCTGCGAAGTGCGGTCCACTTTGAGGATACGATGGCGCGAATCGGTCGTGTTGGACGCGATGATAAAGAAGCGCAGCCGGTTCTCGTACAGAATGAATTTGTTGAACGCAGGGGCTTTCCGCTGGGACATTGGAAGAGAGGGTCGGGATCGGTTGGCGTATGGCGTGGAAATTCTTCCAGTGCTGTTCCTCGAGCCTATTGACGGAGCAGGTTCGCGGGGCAGCGACAGAACACTGCTAGCAATATCAACATCATTCTGAGCGTCCGGCAGGGCCGTTGTGTCGGAGAGCATCATTGACGCGTTCCGCAGCCGGCAATGAGGCAAACGACGTCAGAAAAGGATGCCTGTCGAGCAGCAGGACCTATCAACAGTCACCCGCCACGATTGGCGGCGTCCAAGTTCGTATCACAGACAAAGGTTTGCGTAGTGCAAAGGCGAAAAACACATCAAAGTTATTTGATGTTGCATTCACCGCGTTACAAAATAAAGCAATCTTTAAATAATACAATTTTAATGGCTGAGCAGCGCTAATATTCTCATGTAGTCGTCCCGAACGCTTTGGAATGTTTCTTCCAGTTTGTCCAGTCGCTCTTGCTTTTCCAGTTGCGCCAATATTTCCTACCAGCAAGATGTAAGGAAAGAACATCTGGAAACACGACTTGCTCACAAAGTTGAAACGGTACAACCGCTCTTTGACCTGAAGACGGTATGCTCGCATAGCGCGGCCATCAGCAGGGTCCAAACGAAGCAGGATAAGCATTTCGAGAAGGCGGTTGAATTGCCGCTGGAAAAGGTCCTTCAGCCGTCATAATGCAAAAAAAAAAAGGTAACGATACCCCAGCAATTTTCAAATCCTTTCGCCATTTTTCTGCCCAAGGCTTCTCCACAGGAGGGCCCATCTTTCCTTTGGCGGACACCGTCGCGTTTCCACCCCTGCCGCTTTTGCCGCCTTTTCCAATTCCGCCAGCTCGCCCGCCACCATGCGACACCGAGTCGCCACCGAACCCTTCCTCCATGAAGCGCTGATTCGAAAGGAGCATCAGCAGGTCGTTCTTATCCCGCAGATCCTCGAACGCTTCTGCGGGATCTTCGACGGTAAGCTCGGAAATGTTGGGCTGGGACAGCACGTATTGATATATTGCGGTGTAAAGCTCGGCTGGGGGTGTGTATGAGGGGTTGTCTGGGTATTATTACTATGGAGCGACTCACATCCATGACCGTAGCGTTGATATGGCGTTAATATTAAAAATTGGCTATAGATGCATAGGCGAAGCTGCTTTAGCCTCAAAGAAGAATTGCATACCTTAATCGCAGACGAATTTTTTCCGGGAAGCAGTAGAAAGGATATAGTGATGAATACCCCACAAAGTGGTAAGTAGTGCTATTTGGTGTAGTTCTCCGTTTTCGTTTCTCGTATCTGAAATTTTAGTCAAAAAAAGGGAGCTGTGCCGGAATAATGGGCCACCTACAGGACGAAAAACTCCCACGTCTCTTCCTCCTCGTTGATATACGAGCCAGCTTCAATGTAAAGCAATATGAAAAGCTGCATTCGTCGATGTAGTTCTCTGAAACCAGGAGAATCCCAAGTCGCCTAAAAAGTCGGGCATTAATAGCCGACTAGAGGGATAGGAATGCAGAAGCGCACATGATAAACCTCGAAAACAACTGCATCCTGACTTTCGGGGTCCAGTGTTTGAGGTTGAGCGACCCCTTTTCCTTTGGAATTGGCGCTCGAGTGTGGGGTCGGCCGTGTGTAAGTGTAAATCATCTGTCCAGTCGGTCGGAAGGTCGTGGCATCTTCTTCGACGCGTGCGAGGAAGGCCTTTTCGTCTTGGTAATAATCTAGGAACAAAGATGAAAGGATGAGCAACGAAGGGCACTGGAAAAAAGCTGAGGAGGCTACCTGAAGGCATAAAACTGGTAAGGGTTCCCTGAACGTCGTCGACGGTGGAGGATGACGCCAGCTTTTTTGCATATTTTACTTTGAGAAACTGGGCAAGTGATCCAGACGCGAATCTCAACTGAACAACGCGTTGGAAGCGTGGAATAAACCAATGATAACTGAACGCACGTCAATGACGAGGTCGTTGTAACCGTATATCTTCTCTTCCTCTCCAAAAATCTGGTAAAATGGACAAAGCACAATAAATCAGCACCGCGAGTACGAGCATCGAGGAAGAAAGATTGAAATATCTCACAGGATAGGTAAAACGAGGATGAAATTCTGAATACGATTCGTCGTCTCCCAGGGCTTGTTGGTCCTCGGTTGCTCGAACTGAATCACAAGACGGAAAACGGGTTGTTAAGTGGCAATATGGACGCCGCGATCGATTATCCTCACCGAGAGACAGGGTGAGTGCTTCGTTCGCGTCACAAGTCCATTCGGCCATCGTTTTTGACGCAAGGAGAGGAAAGCTGAGTGACAGCAGAAATTGGACGCGTTGTTTGTTCTCGTGTGGCTACACCTTTAGGCAAGCAATTTCCCGATTTAGTCATTGACTCGATCGACAAAACTCTACCTGATACCACTACTGGCTCTATGGCTTTTCCACCTGAAGAAATGTCTTCGGACCCTACTGCACCCCAGACCGTCGAGACTGTTACATCAGCTGTGACTGCAGTCTCTCTCGCTGAGTACGCCAGCTCGACAAAGCTTCCCAACCTCATCTACTTATCCTATTGTGATCTAGTGCTTCCTCTTCGGACGTTAAACCACTGCAGCCTCTGCCCCTGCAACTGAAGTGAAGGCCTCACACGACCAGTCATTACTCCCTGGAAAGTCGAAGGATCTGTATCCGCAGATGGAAAGCAGAATGCGATTGATTACGACAAACTCATAGAGCAGTTTGGCACGCGAAGAGTAGACCCAGCCCTTTTAGAGCGTTTTGAGAAACTCACAGGGCACAAACCCCATGTGTTCCTCCGACGAGGGATGTTCTTTTCGCATCGGCATGTAGATCATGTTGTCCATGTAATAAAATTGATCAATTTATACTCAACGTGCAGGGAATTTGACAAAATCCTCGATCGATACGAGCAGGGAAAGCCTTTCTTTTTGTACACTGGACGGGGTCCCAGCAGCGATAGCATGCATTTAGGCCACATGGTGCCATTTGTTTTACCAAGTGAGTATTCACATTTGCTCCACTTCCAACATATTTCAACACTCTTGAAGATGGTTGCAGGACGTATTCCAAGTTCCATTGGTGTTCAGCTCACTGGTGAGTATGCCTTGAAAGGATGAGGCCACATTCCTAATTCTAAATTAGACGACGAAAAGTTCTGTTAAGCATGAACTCAAAGTCGAACAAACGAAGGCGTTTGCGAGACAGAACGCACGCGATATAATCGCAGTGGGCTTTAATCTAGAAAGAACTTTCATCTTCAGGATTACTCTTATGTGGGCGGCGCTTCTACGAAAATGTATCCAAGATATCCCGTCAAATAACGTACAGTCAAGCAAAGGCCACTTTTGGTTTCACCGACTCGTGAGTTCAATAGATACTAACCAAAGCAAACTCTCATCCATAGTTCAGAGACAACATAGGCAAGATCCACTTTGCGGCAATCCAAGCTGCACCGTCCTTCTCCAATTCCTTCCCGCAGATCTTCGGATCGGTGTCCAACATTCCATGCCTCATCCCCTGCGCTATCGACCAAGACCCGTACTTCCGTCTTACTCGTGACGTGGCACAGAAGCTGAAGTACCCCAAGCCCACGCTCCTGCACTCCAAGTTCTTTCCTGCGCTGCAGGGCCCGCAGACGAAGATGAGCGCCAGCGATCAGAACAGCAGCATCTACATGAGCGATAAGCTCGCCGAGATCAAGAAGAAGGTCACCAGCCATGCTTTCTCTGGTGGCCAGGAGACAGTGGAGGAACACAGACGCCTTGGAGGAGATACCGAGGTCGATGTCTCGTACCAGTATTTAACCTTCTTCCTAGAGGACGACGAGGAGCTCGAGCGGATCGGCGTGGTAAGCTTATTTCACCCACTTTTGATCGATTTTGTTGTTTAATGTGCGACAGGAATACCGGGCGGGGAGACTATTGACTGGGCAGCTGAAAGGCAAATGCATAGAGTTATTACAAAAGTTTGTCGGCGACTTCCAAGAGGTATCTGCCTACATTATACTTCCCGTCTTGTTTTTATTGACTCTGAAATCCCAGCGAAAAGCCAAAGTCACTGAAGCCGATATTGATGCCTTTATGGACTCGAGTCGGAAAATTGAGCCAACATTCGGGAAGAGCGCCCAGGCCAGTTCCGCTTAGCTAGAGCTCGAAGAAATAACCAAATGTAATTGATCAAATGTGCTTATGCCCTTGACGACTTGGACAGAAATTGGTACTGGTTATGGATGCCCACGCTACGCTTGCTGGCCCAGGATGACCGCCGCTATTTTCGATTAGGCTGCGGTCATAGAATCTTCTTCAATGGTTTGGGGCACAAGTCCAAGACGCAGATCGAGCAAGACAGTGGGAATGAATGTGTGGAAGGTGAAAATTGACTGGTGAAATGTTTAAATTTGCGCGTTCTATGGACGGCGGTGATGCATGTACCAAACAAATTAAACAATGACCTCGACTAAGATTTCTTGGTGTGCGCCCGGCGCCACTCCGACCGGATTCTCGGGACCTGTCCAGCGATTTATTTTATTTCGAGGGTCTTTGACTTTCATTCATGCAACAACTCTGAGGAGATACAAAATGACACGAGGCGGTTTTCCGAACTCTACAATGTCTCAGAGTCCTCACTTTGCAGTTCGTCAATAAAGTCGAGCCGTTTCCGCTTCCGGCATTCTGTTGCCAATGATCAGAACGCGTAATTTTTTCAAGGGAAACAGGGCCGACTTACCCAATAGATCGTCTGTCCCGTACGTTCGCAGCCGCTCTTGACGGAGCTCTTCGTAGAGAAATTCTGCCTTCTCCTTGAACTCTGACCTCTCCTTGTCGTCTACGTAGATGGGAATGCATCGTTTCAAGTATTCCGCCGAATCGATTGCGTCCTTGATGACGTTGGCGTCCGTAAAACGCAGGGTGGCTGGAAGAACAGGTTTCATGAGTTGTGAGCACCCGAAGTATAGGAATTAACACACTAGGTCTCCACAGATTGGCGCGCCGTATCAGGTCATGGAGCTCTTTGCACCCAAACTCCTCAGCAGTTGGAATTATGGTCCCTGGAATTGTCCGCATGCGAATACCACATTTATGAGCCACCGCTGATTCTAAATCTATTATCTTGGGATGCCCGTTATGCACGAGAATGTTGGGTTCATAGAGGTCGCCGTGGTTCAAGCCGTGCAAATGCATCGTCCCGGCGGCGATAAGGAGCCTAATCCTGGCTTAAAGGTAAGTCCAGATTCCAATCGGAGCTCGTAAAACGCTTACAGAAACGGATTATCGATCACATCCAAGGATTGTTCCATGGGCTCCCCGCAGTACTCTGTCACCAAACAGGTTACCCTCGTTGGACCAATTTCAGCTTGGAAACAGCCGTGAAAGTGGGGGAATATGATTCCCTGCAATTCCTTCGCCCCCGTCTCGTACTGGATGGCCTCTCTGATGAAATCCTCTTCCCGTTTGCCGGTCGGATCGATCTTTAAAGCAACATCGAGTGGCTGGTCATTTCCCCGGCAGATATCAGCGCGAAATATCGAAGAGGTAGTGCCCATTCGTATTGATTTGACTTCCGACACCGTCCACGCCTCATTTGGAACGGGCTCGGCTTCCCCAAGTACGACACGGGTCAAAAGGAGGGCTTGGTTCGGTGTGCGTTTCATCATCAGATCACATTCAAGAGAACAAGCGATGTTGAGCGAGCCCATCGTTATAGTGAGTGGCAATATATAGTGGAACACAGGGGCCGATCACGCTTCTCTTGACAGTTGTTGACAATTGTTGACGCGTCCTCTTGTCCTTCACGTATTTCTTTCTCCTTCTCGTCCCGCGTCTCACACTGCGCTCGCAGCAAGCCCGCAGTTTTTGTATAGATTCCTCGTACGCGAAACTAACACGCATACATCTCATTACCCGGCCATCCACTCGTCGCGAATAATTCTATCCTGTCGTCGCCCGCCAAAGTCTTCGACTTCTGGTCGGGCTAAGCTGTCTTTGTACTTCGTTAACGTCCCTCTGAGCCTCTCTGCTCTTGCCGAGACTTCACCTGAGGCGTATCACGTCTGAAATAACTTTCACTTATCGCGTCGAGGAAAAATCGCGCACAAACTGGGAACTTCATCGTACCTAGTATTCTACATCTTTCTAGGAGATCCTTCCTAGTCTCTGGCGTCAACAAAGCTATATCGTCAGGCGTAGCCTGGTATAACACGTTTAGATGTGCCTCGAGTCTCTCATCTGCATCTGTCTGGTCATGGACGCTACAGCTTGCTGGCCCAGAATGACTGCCGCCACTATTTTCGATTACGCTGCGGTCATAGAATCTTCTTCGGTGTTTTAATATATAGGAACACAGGTCCAAGACGCAGATCGCAGCCAGACAGCGGGCATGAAGCACGAAGGTCGAAATCTGGCGATCTTCGAGTGTGAAAGGTGAAAATCAATTGGTGTGAAATGCTAATTCGAGCGTTCTATACAATCATACCTCTACAGGAGTTTCATCTTCTCCAAGTTGGGAACGATACCAGAGCTTCCCTTGAGCGGACCTGAGTCAGGGATCCCCGTATATCCCGTGTATCCCGTCTCGCGCATCCACATCTCGGTGCTTTGGGTTCCTGGATGAATAGACTTGATCCAGTCCATATCCCGCTCGATCATTCCATCTCGGTACAGCGCCCACCAGCGCGTGTAGTTTTCCTTGACCGTCGTCGAGCTGTCCCCGCGCACCGCGGTGCTCGCTGACGTCCGCGTCGATAAAGTACGACCACCACTCCTCCGGCGCGAGGCGCAGATGCACGGCGGGGTGGCCCGTGACGCGCGTAAAAGTTGCGACGAGCGTATCCCAGTCAAGCATGTCGCTCGCAACGTTCAGGTCCTGGCCGGATGTCTCCGCGCGGTGGTCGAAGATCCAGCGTGTCCAGAAGCCGACGTCCTTGAGGGTCATCATCGACATCTTGCCGTCCTCCATCTGCGAGGCGAACACGCGGGTGCCGTCCGCGCGCACATTGAAGGGGCCGACGTACGGAGCCTCGAGCATCTCCATGTACACGCCCGTGTTCATGATCGACCAGGAAAGGCCGGTATCGCTGACGGTGGAGGGCATTCTCTTGATGAACTCTGTGACGCGGCCCTTGGCGTTCAAGTGCTCGGCCTGGTAGCGCGGGTCGTATCCGGCACGCGTCTGAGACCTGTGAGTATTCGAGAGATTTCTGGCCAGAATTAAGGCTAACCTTGGTCATGTACGGAAGGCCGCTCCAGAGATAGTGTCTGAGTGTCGGCGTCACGTTGGCAATCTTGAATAACCTCAAGCCCGCGTAGATTTCTCTCATTTCGCCCACGGTGAACGTGTCTGCAATGAAGTTTTCAGGGTGCCAATATTAATTTCTGTCTTCCGATTCACCTGTATTGGCGTACGCCCCGTAGACGCCGTCCATCGCCTTTGCTACAGCAGCAAAGTCCTCGAATGTGCCTAAAAAAACTTTGAGTTTAGCAATAAAATCGGCGACAACATCGAAGGCACGAACCCTGGACACATTCGACACCTTTGGCTGCGAGGGCCTTCGCACGCGCACTGTTGACGTCGCGGGTCAAAGCGCGGATCCTGTATGGGGAGGGTTCACCATCGCAGCTTTCGAGGAGGCCATCAATAGCAGCCATTCCTTGGGCGCCGGTTGCGCCGATGACGAGGATGAGCTTTGTTGCAGACATGAAACTTTCGACTGTTTTGTTGAATATTTCGATGGGGACTCTAGACGAGCAATTTATACTGTTTGTTCTGCCCTTGACACGAGACTTGCATTAGCTTGAAGTTGCAGCTAATAATCATCCCGAGCTTCTGAAGGTCATCCCCGGGCATCTTAGGAAGGCCGATGCAGATCCAAGAGAGCCAAGTTCTTGAGCCAACACTTATACGCGGGGTCGGCCCGTGACAAACCTTACATACCATTTTGGGATAGGGGCTCTAGGCCACCCAGAAACGAGATGCTTTGGTCCTTGGAGATTCTTGATTCTCAAGCGGTTTAGGTTCCTCAGGGGCAGAGTCCCAAATAATTTCTATCTAAAGATATTCGACAACGACGGCACCGTCGGCACGTTATACGAGGCGGAAGTACCACACCCAGATTAGGACTCTCCAAATTCTTAAAAAATAACGACTTTGAGATAATGGTCCGATAGGGAGACTAATTTGTAGACCATCTCCAGACTACTTCAGATTTACAGATCTTTTGGGCACCACTCACTGAACACAACTTTGTATTTTATATTTATCATCTATGTTGATGCCAACGCATCGGTGCGCTCTCCCTCTATAATCGGAGTCCAGTTGTATAAACCATCGTCCGCATCTCGTTTCCAGCCATCAATGGCTTTCAGTGCTGCTTGTCCCCAGTTGAAGCTTTCATGCTCGGTGTGCGAGCTGGGTCCATCGACGAAAACGACGAGGTCCTTTGATATAGATCTGATGAAGCCGTACGCGATCCCGTTGTTGATGAGTTGACGAAGAGGCTCCCAGAATGAGCAAACATTGAGGAGGACAACAGCTAGGCTCTGTTATTCAGAGCTCGCCAATAAATGGGATTGATTGGGACTCACGTTTGTTCTGGATTCCGAGCTGGGTCCAGGTTGCCGCCTCAAGAATCTGCAGCGAGAGTTTACCACAACTGTAGAAGGACATTGCATAGTAAAGCCCACCTCCTCAAACGTTCCAAACCCTCCCGGTAATCCAATGAATGCGGACACCCTCCTAGCCATCTCTACCTTCCGCTCATGCATCGAGTTAACGACTATGTGCTCGATCTTCGGGTAGTTGAATCAAGTGCAGAATCATCGAGACCCAAAATACGGACCTTTTCGCGTCCAGCTTCATTCAATTGGACATCCACTCTAGATCCTACTTTCTCTGATTCGCCACCGGCGATGGTCATCGCATAAGGCACAATGCCGGTCACCTTTCCCCCGTGTTCGAGAACCGCGCCGGAGACAACACCCATTAGTCCTTTTGAGCCACCGCCGTATATCAAGGGCCGCTTAGCCTCAGCCATTGCATGCCCAAGGGCTGAGGGCCAACAGTCCAGAAGTCAGAAGAAGTCAGAACATTTCTGAGAACGAGACGAAGAGACAGACATAGGGCGGCGGAATGGAAGGCTTTTTCTGTGCCAAGGGAAGAGCCACAGTATACTGCTACGGCGTTCGAAGACGATTCCATTGTGAGAGGTGGTACGAGGGAACAAGCTTGATAATAATAAAAAGAGCAATGAGTCACAAAGATTTCTGCGTTTTGCCGTCCGCCGTCCCGGCGACACAGTAGCCCCGATAGGGTCGGAACTTATAAGAGGTGAACCGTTAGTCGAAGCGATCTAAGAAGAAAAGCAACTCGACACAAGACTCGACGTAAGAAAGGGAAAGCCCACCAGAAGGCATTACACAACACGGATAAACAACCGCTACGGTCCCAAATAGGTAATCGATTCAAATATGCACATCCAACTCTAATTTGAGGGTTTTGAACATAAAATAGTGTACATACGAGTGGCAACATGTCGATCTTGACCTCCTGCTCTTGTGGACAGAAATAATTTTGAAACTGCATTTTGAGAAAATATAAAGTTGGTGATGAGGGAAAAAAACACCTTGAAAGTGAAGAATCTTACTAAAGCTTATGGATTACATGGACCAAATATGACTTACCGAATATCACATATAAAAGCTAGACATTCCGTGCACTTCTGCAATGTCCTTGGCTTGAGCACGCCGGCGAAAAACAGTATAATTCCTCGGAAGACGTGTAAATACACACCGCCGCAGTCCAGCGGAGGATATAGAAAAAATGTTGGCGCCATGAGGGATATGTGTGCGACACCGGAAAGTACGACGCGCTCATTTACCGGAGATGCCGAGCTTCGAGATGGCAAGGGTCGTCGTCGTGGATTTTCATCGATTTGGGCCGCAGGCTGGCGCTTGCTTCGACGTCATAACCTCTCTGGGATATTGAGGGCTGGGATGGCGGGGAGAGCGAGTGGTGGAGGACTCAATGACCCCGTATTTACTGGATTTGTTGTGTAATGCGGCATCACATCGTCATTCATGAGAATCTACAGCATCTCAGCCCACATCTAGTAAGTATCACCCTTGAATCAAAAAAAAACAAAGAAAAGCCTTGAAGAGAGCTGATCGCTCTTGGTACTATGTCGATGTTGGGTTAGGGCTGTCACGCCGTAGGCTGGTTCTGACGGGCTACAAAGTGGATTAATGGTTGAACAAGTAGATGAAAGAATGAAAGCGAAGGCAAGCGAAGAGGATGAATTCGGGGAGCTGGGAGGTTGGAAAGCTGGTTGGAGTAGGAGAGGTGGGTTTAGCAGGTAATATCCAAATGCTTGGTTGATTCTCTAGAATAGAGCATATTAGCAAAATATAGCCGAGATTTTGCTTGGGCTCTGATTGGCTGCTCCACAGCTCTCGACCAATGAGAGGCTAAGCAAAATCTCGGCTAGTTTTTGCTAATTGGGGGAGCTTGCTCCCCCGATTCTAGTAGGGCGATCCGATTTGCGTGTCACGTGCAAAACCGCGGTTTGTTAAGTCACGAGTTGATTCCCACGATGGTGCTGCCGCGCAGCGGCAGCTCGTTTCGGCCGAAATCCACAGCAGTTCATTCAATCGAAATCCTCAAGGCAAGCACGCATAACCCACATTGTTCCTTGCTTCCCCCCACCATCCTCGCTGTAAAGCTTCAGGTACTCTCCTCTTTTGGGTTGTATTTTATATTTTATTCCTCCAAACTCAGTCTCTTTGATGCACTTGGTAATTGGCCCCTATCTCCTCTTTCTGATCTCATCTCGGACTGTGTGTGCTTTATGCTTTTTCAGCCTTGACCTCACTTTTCTCGCTTTTTGTAGCTGTTAGAATACATGGCTCCCTTGCCCTCTAATTACCACTTACCCTTGCATGGGCTATTACAATCCACAAGAGTCAAGGAATTACTCTTGAGGAAAACAACTGATAGGCCGCAAGGATTTTCCTCGGGTCTTTCTTTTGTTGCTATTTCTCGAGTGCGTGGTATAGCTTTCCGGACATCCTTCGGGTGGGCCCGGCTGCAAACCCGTTACAGAATCAACGAAAATGCCGGAGTATGACACTGCACATAGGGCTGCGCATGCACTCTAAGTATGTATTTATTTAATGAGGATTACTTGTAAATATTCGGATCTCCAACTGCGAAAAAAAAAAAAACTCTGTATTAGCGAGCTCCCCTTATGTATCCGGGCACCGGAATACAAAACATATTATGCTCTAACTAGTTGCTACCCGTGAATAAATTCACGGGCATCATGGATTTCCCACCTGGTTGTTTCCCCGTTGACCTGTTGGTTGTTTCCCCGTCCGTTGTTTCTCAGCTGCTTGTTTCCCAGTTAAGTTGGGTAGTTTGGCCTGCGTGCCGTTCAACTCTGCCCACATACACATCCACCAGATGCCGTTTGATCATGTTGCAGTGCCCTGTGTATGTCGTGTGCCGTGTTGGCTTACCCGTGCATAAATTCACGGCCCGTTGGTTTTACATTATTTCCCGCTTGTTGTCTCGTGTTAGTTGTTCCCTGTTGGAGGTTCCCAGCTGGTTGTTCCCAGTGGGTTGTCCTAGCTGGAGCCCATTAATGCACCGCTTCACGTTAGTTTCCTGTTTGTTGTTTCGCGTTCCTCACTCCCTTGCCCGCTCTCTCGGCATTAGATGCCGCAGGCCGCTGTGCCGTGATGGCCAGCTGGCTCACTTGACCGTGTGAAGTTCTATAGGTCCAGTTGCTACCCGTGAATTTATTCACGGGGCTCGTGGTGGGTCGTTCCCAGCTCAATACGCAGTTACATTGTGCTCGTTAGACCAGCTGATAGTCCCAGTGCAACACCCCGGCAGTTTCCGCACCGACGTCGTTAGCTGTGAGGTCATCGCATGTGACGTTCCATTGGAAGGTTCTCTGTCTCTGGAATTATATTATATAGAGAGATACGAAGCGAGAATCGTCCCTTACCGAATATCCGACACAACGATTGTGCCCCAGCTGGCTGGGCAGTTAAGGACACTGCTTGGGTAGGTCAACAACCACGCATCCAATCAAAAATAGCACGCGTCAGCCTGGGTTCGAAAGCGCAGACCGCAGCATGAATGGCCAGTAGTTTGCCAGTAGTAGCATGTCAATATGGCGCAGCGACGAAATTCAACTATGAAGTTGGCTTTATTGAATTATTTCGCCGTAAAAAATAGTATATCCTCTTGAGCTGGGCATTGTTGAGACAAGAACGATGTCCGATCCTCGAAAACCAAGAAGAAGGAAAGAATTGGGAAAGAAATGCTTTGCCGCCGTTTGGTGTTGTTGATTTTCAAGGCCTCCGCATTCTGATACGCAGCCTCGACTGCTTCAGTTACTCTTTCATTGACCACCTCTAGACCTCCATGGCTACAAACTCAGGACTCGGCTTAGAGATAGTCGGGACTATCAACAAACTCCAGGATGTCTTCACAACTGTCGGCTCAAGCGCAGCTCAGATAGACCTTCCTCAGATATGTGTGCTTGGAAGTCAAAGTAGTGGCAAGAGTAGTGTTCTCGAGGTTTGCACCATTATCCTTCCCCGCAGACAACACCCTAATTTGTTGGCAGAACATTGTCGGGCGAGACTTTCTGCCTCGTGGTTCCGGCATAGTGACGCGGCGACCACTCGTGTGTCCTCTCCAGGCTCGCCATCAACCACAGCAACTAACCCATTACTCTAGGTTCTTCAACTCATAAATAGACCTGCTTCAGCGCCTGCCTCAGCAGCCCCAACATCCCCAGTAGCCAATGGTGCCGCTCGTACGTCGCGTTCTGCTGCGGCGGAATGGACCGCAGTTGACAATCATTTAGCTCAGGTCAATGGTGCCGAAAAGGGGACCGACAAGCAAGCCAACGCAGACGAGTGGGGCGAGTTTCTTCATCTTCCTGGCGAAAAGTTCTTCGACTTCAACAAGATTCGGGATGAAATTGTCCGCGACACTGAAGCCAAAACTGGACGCAACGCTGGGATATCCCCACAGCCCATCAATCTCCGCATCTTCTCGCCGAACGTCCTAACATTGACATTGGTTGATTTGCCTGGTCTTACCAAGGTCCCAGTCGGCGACCAGCCACGCGACATTGAGAAGCAGATTCGGGACATGCTGATGAAATACATCTCTAAACCCGCCTGCATCATTCTCGCTGTCACAGCAGCTAACCAGGACTTGGCAAACTCTGAAGGGCTGAAAATGGCGCGGGAGGTGGACCCTGAGGGCAACCGCACCATCGGTGTGTTGACAAAGGTCGATTTGATGTGCGCTGGTCCTGTTGGTGTTTGGCTTCTGCTTGAATTAAACAATTTTACAGGGATAC
This sequence comes from Mycena leptocephala, assembly GCA_029378395.1. Lineage (NCBI taxonomy): Eukaryota > Fungi > Basidiomycota > Agaricomycetes > Agaricales > Mycenaceae > Mycena > Mycena leptocephala. The sequence continues at coordinate 231,055 of JARJLF010000193.1, forward strand.
GGGGACAGACGTGGTTGATATCCTTGCTGGCCGTATCATTCCTCTGCGTCTGGGTTACGTGCCCGTTGTCAACCGAGGTCAGCGAGATATCGAGACGAACCGACCCATCACCTACGCCCTAGAGAAGGAGCGCGAGTTTTTTGACAACCACCCTTCTTACCGGGGTAAAGCCCAATATTGCGGAACACCTTTCCTCGCACACAAACTCAACACGGTGCGTCGTTAAATCTTCCCTCGGTGACACCATCTGACTTGATGATCTCCTCAGATCCTCAAACTCCACATCCGCAACACCCTCCCCGACATTAAAGCCCGCATCACCCAACAGCTCCAAAAATTCACTACTGAGCTGCAAACACTTGGTGGACCGCTCGGTGACCACAACTCGGCCAACGTCGTGCTCTCTGTCATCACCGAGTTCACGGCCGAGTTCCGGACTGTGATTGACGGAAACACAAACGATTTATCGCTGAATGAACTATCGGGAGGAGCCCGAATCAGCTTTGTGTTCCACGAGTTGTTCAACAATGGCATCAAGAACATCGACCCCTTTGACCAAGTCAAAGACGGCGACATTCGTACCATATTGTACAATTCCTCTGTGAGCTTTTCTGCACGCCTTCTAAACCATTCAGAAACTGACAGGGTGTAGGGTTCGACGCCAGCGCTTTTCGTCGGAACTGCCGCGTTTGAGGTCATTGTGAAGCAGCAGATCATGCGGCTCGAGGAGCCGAGTCTGAAGTGCTGCCAATTGGTGTACGACGAGCTCATCCGCATCCTCGGGCAGCTCTTGAACAAGATCGTGAGTGCGCGTTGTTGTTGTGTGTTGCCAATATTGAGTCTGGACATAGCAAGCATTCCGGCGGTTCCCAGCGCTACGGGAGCGCTTCAATTCGGTCGTTGTCAATTTCTTCAAGAATTCGATGGCGCCGACGACGAAGCTGGTTTCTGACATGGTAGCGTGCGTACCTTCTTCTAAAAAAACTCCCCATCTCGAGCCTAATGGTGCGCCATAGAATGCAAGCCTGCTACGTCAACACCACACACCCTGACTTTATCAACGGCCACAAGGTGCATATCTACCGTTTCTTTGCTGCGCAACAATCTTACGGTAATCTATAAAGGCAATGGGCATTGTAAATGACCGCATGAATGCTGCGCGACCGCCCCCGCCCACCGCGGACCCCAAGAAGCTTGCGCCGGGGCAGATCAACAACAACCGGGACCTGGACGTCGAGGCCAAGAAAGAGGAGCCGAGCTTCTTCGGATCGTTCTTTGCGCCCAAGGCCAAGGGCACGACGAAGAAGAACGGTGTCTCGACGCCGTCAACGATGGAGGCGCCGCCGGCGGTCATCCGCCCGCAGGCCGCGCTGAACGAGCGCGAGACGATGGAGACGGAGGTTATCAGTGCGTCCTGTTCTACTCCTTATAAAGCGCAGTGGTGTTGATGGCGCGTCCCCAGAGCTCCTGATCCACTCTTACTTCAACATCGTCAAGCGCGAGATGATCGACATGGTGCCCAAGGCGATCTCCCTGACGCTTGTATCGCACTCGACGAAGAATCTGCAGCGCGAGCTGTTGCAGGAGCTGTACAAGCCCGAGGTGCTCGACGACCTCCTCAAGGAGAGCGAGTCAATCGTGCACCGGAGGAAGGAAGTCACGAGCATGGTCGCGGCGCTCAACAAAGCGGAGGAGTGCGTTCTTCCTCTTTCCCTCGGTCTTCCTACTAACAACTTGTGCGTGTTCTCAGGATCGTAGCGGGTGTCTAGTTTCGCGAGCGTCGCGTGTCCGTGTTGTTGTCTGTTTTGTGGATTGGATTGGATTTATACTCGTCGCCCTGCGTCTTTCTTTTTGCGTCGTCGTCGTCGAACTCTATGCATAGTACTCTTCATAATAAGTTATACTCCGACGGTCAAGGCCATGCGGGACACCGTACAGACTGCGCAATGCAGCTACGCGCTGCGGGGGTAACTTGTACTGCATGGTATAGCGGGCGCTGATTCACATTGTCCTTTATTTAACAAATGCATGCACTTATTGGAACTTGTGGTGGTTCAGAAGTAATATCTTGTAGCTCGCCAACTGCGGAGCAAAGGTCATAATTCTTACTGAATCACTCATTTAAAAAGTTTGGGTTTTCTCAACAACCTGACCAGCAGGCAATTTTCATTCCGAGACACAAATAATATACAGAAGGACCAGGAGAGACCTCTGACAGATCTAAATCATGCGCCATAAGAGGATGCCGTGTGGGCCTGGGGTGCCTTGACGGCGTCGGGAGCCTTGTGGGCGTGAGCTGTGAGAGCTGAGGGTATACGTGTTCTCCGTCGAGGTAGCGAGAGACGGAGCGGGTGGTTCGCGGGAGGAAGAGGCGGGGAGTGTTGCCAGACAGGCGTCGAGTGCTTTGTCGGCGTCGGTGGCGAAGGCCGGGTATACGTGTTCTCCGTCGAGATATCGAACCGCAGAGATGAAGGAGATGGCGCGTGGGAGGAAGAGGCGGGGGCTTGCCAGGCGGGCGTGAGGTGCTTTGCGAGCGTGGATGGCCAAGGACGGGTATAGAAAGACTCTCGAGTATCGAGGAGGCGGGAGAGGCGCTGGTGGGGGTTCAGGAGCCTTGTCGGCGTGGTAAACAGTCAGGATATTGGCGGAGGGGTGCCGGTGGGCGGCGGTGGCGAATGCCAGGTGTACGGGGGCTCCGTCGAGGTAGCCTGAGACTGAGCGGGAGGGGGGGGGTAGCGCGCGGAGGGAAGAGGAGGGAAAGTGCCTGTGGGCGTCGGTTGCCGTGCGGGCGTGAAGGCGGAATGCCTAAGAGTCGAGTGGGTGGGCTCGATCCCGGTGGGCGGCGACGGACGCTGACGGCAGCAATCACACCTCTGCGAGAAGATGTGAGCCCAGGAGCGCACTAAGAAGGGAGAAAATGAACATCCCACGACTACCCCTTCACAATCCAACCCCAGTCCAGAAGAACCCAGCAAAAACGCTCCTCGAGTCGTAAACGCGTCCGTCCCTCGCGGCCGGCGTCTTGCTGAGTTGGTGGCAACTGCGTACCGTGGTGCGCGCGCGCAAAGGCGTCCCCGTACACCGCACCTTGCTGAAATATCAAGGAGCATACAGCCACAGGAAGGTTCACGACGCTCTCTTGGGTACTCTTGGCCTGCGTCTCGAGCATGAAATGAATCGATTGTACGCATTCTTGCACTGAATCAGGCAGGGCTCGAATGAAGTAGATGCGTTGCCAGTTGCCACGAGCTCGAGATTGCTTCTGGTATGAACAACATTTGCAATGAATTAAATGAAGCAAAGCGCTCTTGTCATCACATTGCTTCTAGAGTCACGGTAGACATTTGGGAGGAACAGACATGGTCGTAGCCCGCCAAAAATATGAAAGCGACGGTTGGACGGAACGAGAGACTTTGTTCCAGGGTCGATTGCGCATCCCACTTGCTCGTAAATGCGAACTGGGGGAGACGGAGTCGGGAAAAGAACGTTTAGGGTACGGAGACAGAGGGTTTCGTGAGTTCAGTTTGTCGAGAACATCGTGGTTCAAGAGCTCGAGTAAATCAGTGACAGTGTGCCTTTGTTCTCAGTGGCGTTCTCTTGGCGTTCTCAAGTCGTTAGGTGAAAATTTCTTCGAGTTTCACAATTTAATACCAAGACAAAGTTCTCGTATTGCAATCTCTGGCTGTATGTACGATATCTTTAAGTATGTGCTTGTATGATGTATGTTTGTATTGCGATTGTATGTATTGGATGGATGGTAGGTATGTGGAATGGTGGAATATGCGCATGATGAGACGAAACAGAAGCGAGAAAAGGAAAAGAAAAAAATACAATGCAATAAAATAATCGCAAGAGGAGGGCGTACGTGCACTACGTTCTACGCCCGTCCTTCTTATTGCGTATGCTTTTATCTGTGCGGCAGAAACACGCGACGACGACGATGGCTACGGCTTGCGGAACTCGCAGAGCACGGTGTATATCGTGTTGAACGCGGTGTAGATCTCCTCGCGGACCTGAATTGGGGCAATGGCGGTCAGCATCAACGGATCACAGGGCCACACAAAGGGCGGCGCCGCGGACGGTTCACGTCCGCGGTACGTGCGCGCACAGCGGCTGCGACGTATAAAACACGAAGAAGAGGAAGAGACAGACCTTGGCGCCGGTCAGCACGATCTTGCCCGAGACGAAGATGAGAAGGACGACTTTGGGCTTGATCATGCGATAGATGAGACCGGGGAAGAGCTGCTGCGGGTCAGCGGGAGAAGATAAGCAGAAAAGGGGACGCCCACCTCTGGCTCATAGCTGCTGAACTGCCCGTGGCTGTATGCAAGCCCCTCCAAGCGAATGGGAAACTTGACGTCGCAACTGCCGACAATGTTCTGAATCTTAAACTCGGAGAACTTTGCGTCGAAGCCGAGCTTCTGCACGATGCGGGCGTACTTGCGGGACGCGAGGCGCGAGTCGTCCTCGCTCTTGGCGCCGGTGACGACCATCTTGCCGCTCGCGAATATGAGGGCGGTGGTCTTGGGGTCGCGAATACGCATGATGACCGCGGCGAAACGCTAAGAAATAACACGCGAACAGTTCGACGTGCCATAACGATTAGAAGCAATGCGGAGTACCAACCTTGGGATTGTACTCTGCGTTGCGAGCGTGGAGGGCGATAGTTTTGAGGTCGAGGCGGCAGTCGAGGTTGACGGTGGCGACGATGTTTTGAAGGGTGGGGACGATGCCCTCGACGGCGGTGATGTGCTGCTGCTCGAGAGTGAGAGGGATGGGTGTCGAGGGTACGGGGGGTGTGGAAGGTCCTGCGACGGCGTTGGGAGCCGGAGGAGGGACTGAGACTTTGCCACCGGTGCCAGCTGGTGTTGCTGCTGCTGCTGTTGTTGCTGAAGCTGCTGCTGCTGCTGGTACGGGTTGGACAAAGGCGACGGCCCGGGCAAGGCTAGGCCGTTCTGGGGCTGATATGGGTTGCCACCAGGGAGAGCGAGGCCATGCTGCTGCTGCTGCTGCTGGTACGCATTGGAACGACCGAAGGTAACTTGGCGAGCGGGCAGGGCGAAGGACATGGTCGGTTTGGGTTGCTTATATAAGTGGGGGTGGAAAGGAAAAGTCGCTCGCCTTATATACCCCAACTCTTGTTTGGTCGTGTGTGGCAATGGCAGTGTTTATATGAGTCAAAGCCACGTCACATGGAGCCTCCCTTCCTTGACCTTCCATGACTCCATTGTCCTCTCAACCGCCTTTGTTCCCCCTCAACGACGCTGGCAACGACCTTTGTTGGGTCCTTCGTCGCCCTCTCGTCTATCCTGCTCCCAGTCTGTTCTGCGGTCATCGTCGACCGTATCGGCCAAGGATACAGCGCACCCCTTAGCAACCCTTATCGCAAGCATGGCAATCCCCCTTGGTCCAAGCGATTCTCTCGAGTCTTCCATTCGCCAATGGCCATGATGCATCTGCGCGCCTACAACGGGACACCTGATCACATTAATCACCAAAGCTGTTGAAGGCTGTGAACGCCGACACTGCGGCTTCCATTAGGCGCTCCCGCGATAGCCGGTTATCCCAGCGCTTATGATTAAATAGCAATTCTGCATCATGACGAGCGGCGCCGCCTTGAAGGAATACGGTCCGTTCATCGACAACTTGTCTCCAACAGTTTAAATGCCCTTTGATCGTGGTTGTTCGTGGGTCTGAAACAATCCTTGTATATATAGCTTTGATTTGGAATGAATGGGTTGCGTGGAAAGCATGTCGCCTTTTTTGGGACGCGGGTGTTGTTGTGGACACGTTCGGATATACATTACCGATACATTCCGACGGGTTCGGAAAGTGAAAATTGGACTTCCTATTAACTCTGTCGAGGCTTCAACTGGACAACCATGGGTTTCCACACCCAAGACAGAAATATAAAGAAAGCATTCACCGCTACTATCCCCTTCTCACAACCTTGCTTCGATCCCATCCTTTCTGCTCGTTCAATGCCGCATTGGCAGACATCCCATTCGAGGACGACAGCACGCTGGCACTGCCACTGATGGGACTTCTTTCAAACCACCGTGTTCGCCGTTTGTTTCTGCCAATTTCTGCCGTCATCTTCGAATCCTTTCCGACGTCGCCCATCTACGTATTCTCTTGAAACGACTTGAAACGAAAGCCTTGCGAAGAGGAGGGGATACGTCTGTAGTGGCGTCAACTAGCGGTGCTCAATTCTTCTTTCTCTCTTCCCAGATCCGCGAAAATAGTACACATCCTCTCCGAGTTCAAATCCCGAAGCCTTTTTTGTCAAATTTACAGCCCGCAAACGTCGTGACCTCCATGAAAACCTCATTCCCCTGAACGCCCTCTGCACCCTCTGTCCCGTTTCCTATCGCCCATTGCGCTCAAAACCTCGTTCGTGAAGCCCAAGAGGCCGAAGCTGGATGGGGTTTCGACTATAATTGTGCTCGAAATCTCTTTCCTTCAAATGCAGACTGCAATGTTATCGCAAGACTACCATTCAAGCTTTCAAGGAGATATGTATTCATTTCATGGCTGGAACGCACGCAAGAGTAACTAGTACTACTCAAGAGAACGAACCTTGCTGCTGCCGCGTACTGCTTGAAATCCTGTTCAAACCGCGGTTTCTGTCTTTCCGCCGTTTATTGTGAAGGTGTTCCCGTACCCGGTGCTCCACACTGGCTCGCCGCAAACATTCCCTGGTCCGTGCACTATATGTCCGCCACTTTACCCGTCTTCCAGAAAACCCACACCCATTTTTTAGGGATCGGCACCGTACCGTATACGGTACGGACCGTACAGATACGGACCGTAAATTGTGGGTTTAGAGCCCTTACGGGACGGTTACGGTACGGTTCTAGACGCCGTAATAACCCGACTGCGTGTACGGGCGACGACAACAGTGGCTAAGGAAGGTCAGTGAGATTCAAAATAGTGGATTCCATCTTTTCTTACCTCCCCGTGTCTGTCTTCAACCTCTATTCCCCTCCTACCAGCCAGGCTGGTGAGATCAAAAATCGCCGTACCGTACCGTAAACTTACGGGGCTTTACAAGAGGCTATACGGGACGGTACGGGAAGCCGTAAAACCGCAGCTGTATGCCGTATTGTACGGTTACGGTGCCGATCCCTACCATTTTTTTGCTAAAAAAGCAAGTGGCTGGCGGAACGCAAAACGAATCGCCAAACAACCCGCGGCGTATAATTACCTGGGCACCCCTCTCTTAGTCCTTAGCTTTCTTAGCTTCTACTCCCACCGTCAATATTTGCGCTCATACCGCGGCCCTCACTCGTTTCGTTTACCCTAGCCGTTGGCCTTCCTAGTAAGTAACAGTAACCCCCACTCGCTCACCACCCACCGCGTCGTCGACGCTGTATTCTACGTGCTCATCCATGTAACGTTCGTACTCGTGCCACTAACCTCCGCTCCATTGCAATCAACCAGTGTGAATATACGTCAACTAAATATCGTCTTCTGGACCATCCTCTATCATCTTGGCATAGTCCTCGTAGCTGGCAAACGTCGGGAGAGAGCGCAGTTTCTTCCGCTTTTGATTTGAAGACTCCTCCCGTTTGCGCTTTTTATCGCCTCCTTGGCTTATACCGCCCCATTCCTCCTCGTCGTCGTTTTCGCCGGCTTCTACATCTGAGCCGTCGTAGTCGATTAGGCCGGGGAAGTCTCCGTCGAGGGGGACGAGGTCCTCGTTGTCTGAGCCCTCGACTAAGGAGAGGACGTCGTCATCGCCGAGGTCGCTTGCGCTGTCGTCCTCGTCGAGGTCTGACGGAACGTCGTCGCTTTCTTCGATGAGATCTTCATCCCCGGCAGCGTGAGGCATGCTTGCTTGCATCGCCTGATAGGGAGGGGAAAAAATCAGTTGCTGACATGGAGACATGTACGAATAAGGCCAACCTTCCAGATCTCATCCTCTCCGAGATCACTGTCATCCTCGTCGAATTCATCGGCGTCTCCGGCATTCTTGGTCTCGTCACCGGTCAGATCCATCTCCTCCCCGTCCTCATCCCCGTCCTCATCTTCCTCTTCATCCTCCTCTGAATCAGAAGATGAATCTTCACCACGGTTCTTGCGGCGGTCAGCTTTGGCAGCCTTTGCTTTTTCCTTTTCGCTCTTCCGAGAAAAGAACTTATGGAAGAAAAGCTAAGGCAAAGCGTTTAGTGAAAGACGAGAAATATTGATGAGAATCACGCACTTGGTCTACGGGAACGTCAGACTCCTTCCTCCGCAGGAATCCGCCTTCGTTGACCCGCTCTTCCAAGACCCCCATTTCACCCTTCATCAGCTTGACGCCGCCGCCTTCGAGCCCACTGGCCGCAGGCTGCATGGCACTGGCGCCCTTCCCTTTCCCAATCACGACGTTGGCATTGTTCGCATTCGGCTTCACCTGCTTCGGGTTTTTGTACACGAAGCGATCCAAGAAGTGCGAGATCGTGTTTAGAGAGAGGTCGGCGCTAGCCGTCAAGGGCTGGGAGGAGAGCAACTGTCTCGCATGCAGCGAGATAGCGGGATGGTAATGATTGACCAGCGGCATCTGTTCAAAGTACGTATGAGCAAGGACGTGGAGGAAGCAGGGTAGAAAGTGTACCAGCTCCCAAAGAGGTGACGATGACGCATGGGCGTATTGAGGATCTCGCTTCCGGGGATCATAGCTGTCGGTCTCAGCGTCTTCGGAATTGGCTTCGTTCAGCATGCTCCGCAGACCAGGTACACTGCTGAAAAGCTAAAAGTCATGGTCAATATTGGGACAAGTCGGATAACCTATATTCACCTCGCCAAGCAGATATAGACCTCCCGCAATAAACTCTGTTGCCCCACTGCCACCACTAGCCAGCACTTGCACGAATCTCCGCACGATTGCCTTGACCCGTTCTCCATTGGCCGCATCCGCCTTGAGAGATTTGAATAGGAGATTGAGGTACATTGCCTGCTTCGAGGAAGTAGCGAGTCGATTGTCATGAAGAGACGAGTATAGGGTACGATAATATCGGTCCGTGATCGACTTAGACGTTGGGGTGGACGAAGATGAAGCCGAGGCGGACGGCGGAGGTGATAGTGACGCCGAAATCTGCTGGATAAGTACCAGAGCCTGGAGAGAGATATTGAAGGTAGAGGTGTGCGTAATGAGGAACAGAGTATCGATGTGTTTGTTCAAACTGTTCGAGAGTGTAAATGAAATAGAAGCACGGACAGAAATGAGCTTACCCAGCGTCCCCTGCTTCGATTTTTGCAAATGGAAGTGCTCGGTTTACTCCCGTCAAAATGGCAGAAATGAGTTTGGAATGAGCATCCTCCACTTCCGCAAATCCAGCAGCGCCTTTCACTTCGGTAACCCTACTTTTCCCTTTCCCCTTTCCTTTCCCTCGGTCTCGCACGCGCCCACCCTTGTCTGTTGTAATCTCAGCCGCCTTCCCTTCCGCCCCTTCTGTTTCCGCGTCATCACCTTCGATATCTGGAGTATTGCCCTCCCCAAGTAACTCTTTGAACAGCTCGAAATACACGTCGATAAGCTGCAGCGCCACGTCCCGATCTCCAGGCGAAAGCACAATTTGGTTGAAAGTGATGGTCGCATAATACCGAGCGTGTGCATTCCCTGTGGTTCTTTTCTCCTCCGGTTTTGGCTTCGGTTTGGGTTTCGGGTCGTCGGTGAACCGAATGTGTTTGGCGGTGGTCGGGGCTGGAGGTGGAGGGGGGGCGGGAGGGCGAAGAACCAGTGCAATGATTTCGCGCACAATAACGGATTTCATCGAAGGATGTGATTGCAGTAGTTGAAGGAGGTGGTGGGAGGCACGGGAACAGATAGACTTCTCGGTATCACCCTTATCGACCTGGTCAACTTCGGTAACAGGCGCGAATAACGAGACAGACCAATTTGTTGACAAGCAGGCGGAGGAGATTTTGTTCTTGCTCCGGCTTGTCTCGCAGGAGGGTAAAAATCAGAGTGAGTGCCTGTGTTCGCACATACGGAAGAGGATCAAGAGACAGAGTCTGGGAAAAAGAAATTGAGGAGGTGCGCAGGAGATTCCCAATCAGCGTACCTCTAGGATCTGAAGAATAGAGAAGAAATACTTCTTCAACCAGTCTTCAAAGTACCACAGCAAAAGATGTTGATCAGTGACCGAAGGATGCGTGAGTGGCTGGTCTCGCATGTATCTGCATCTGAATGAGAAACAACTCGAGGGATCTTGAATGTACAACATACTTGAGCTTTCGGTCGGGAGCCCCACCACCGACCCACCAATCCACAACGCATCGCAATGCCTTGAGACTTTCGTCACGTCCACCCTTTCCCTTGCCCCGCTCCGCCATCCCCTTCAAAGTTTCCAGCGCTTTTGTATTATGTAAAGGGCTGCTCTGGACGAGGAGGGTCAAGGCGCTAAGCCTGTCGGAAAGAGTCCCGGACTGTATTATTTTAGAGAGGAAATTCGCCTCGGACGCGGAGGAATTGGACGATGAAGATGTCTGGAAGGTCTGGATATCGGTGGTGTGCAGATTGGAAGCTCGAGTTGTGAATGAAGCAAGCTGTGTTGCATTTACTGCGGGCAAAGAGGCAGCAGCAGCACCCAACGGTGCCGCGGACAGATACCAATGCGAGGCGGGGGAAATAATAAAACGAGATTTGGGGTCAAGAGTGACTTTTGAGGGAAGCTGGACCTTGGGCTCTTCAGCAGCGGGTGGTGGAACATCTGCGGGAGCATCTGGTTTCGGCGCTTTCTTCTTTTTTGACGGTTTGGCTTCAACCACTGGCTGTGGTGCCGGAACCGGGACGTCTGCAGTTTTCGGGTTGTTACGCGCTTTCTTTTTCGGCGATGATTCTTTTGGCGTCTCGGATTTGGCAAGGCTTCTTGGCCTTTTTGAGAGTCTTAGAGGACTTGGGACTAGATGGGTCCACCTCAGGCCCATCGTGTCCTCCCAGTTTCAAGCCTTTCAGGAATTGCGATACATCATTGGAAAGCGTCGGCTGGGAGAACACTTGGTAAGTGTGTTACAACAACAAACTATAGAACGGCTTACATCGGAAGTCAAAGAACCAGCTGTGGTGGACTCCTTGGAGTTTTTAACGAGGTCATAGTCTGCTTTGGTTCCGCCGAGTGCAAGTACTTGCTCTTCCAAAACAGCGTCCCCCGATCGCGATTTCTTGGACGATTTCGCATTCCCAGAGGATTTGGCAGGAGCTGGGGCAGAAGCTGCGCCCTTTTCGTTCCGCACGCGAACCATGGAAATTTTGTGAACGATGTATTTGTTCCTGTGTGATTCTATGCCTTTTGCCGCGATGACATCAGCAAAATTACGTAAAATTACGCGACGTAGAAAACATCTATCTAGCCTAAATATTGTACAGGCGGTTGGAGATACAAGCGTTCGAAAGCAGAATGATAATACAACTAGGATGAGATGGAATTAAATAAACCTACTGTGTTGCCAAATCCTGCGAGACTGTGTGACCTCGTTATTAGGAAAGGCGACACGCGAGTAAAGGGCAGTCGAGGAATGACATCCTTCGAAGATGCGGATGACCTCGATGAGTCGGAAGAAGATGTGGAGGATGTTGAGGCCGCGACACTGACGGAGTCTCGACGCTCCCCACAAGGGTAGCCAAGGCAGAGCTCTGGACACGCGTCCCTGACGGATCGAACGACCACCACTCCCACCTCTCCAACGTCGCCGATGTCAGCCCCGGCTGTTCTGCCAGGGGATTGAGGCTCCCATTTTTCACCGCCGACCGCGGTTTCCGCCGCACCCCAACCACCCGCCGATCCGAAACATCCCATCCCCCCGATCGCAGACGGTGTCGGCCACACGCACAACAAAAACGTGCTGCCAAAACGAAAGCTGGGAGATGGTCTTATGGATTCGAGCGGCCCCAAAAGATCAGGGTCGTCGCCGAAGTTGGCAGAGATAATAATATATCTGACGATCGGCGCCCCAAATCTTTTTCCGATGCGCGCCGGGAGTGTATACCATGCCCCGAGATCGGAAACGGTGGAGGTTCGAAGACGGTGGACAGTTTCGCTCGCGGGATGGATGGCGACCCGCCCGGCGACGGAGCAATGCTGGTGGTCCGCGAACGGCGTCCGAGCTGTCCCAAGACGGGACCCGCCGCGGTGGGTTGACATAACACGAACAACGACGCGCTTGATCAGTCATATATATCCTGAAGAAATGCACGATGTTGTCGACCGAGAACGCGAGGAAGAATCCGTCTAGTGGCGGCTTTTTGCAAGATGCGCAAGGGGCAAACGGCGCGGGCGATATCCGCAGGTGGTTGATTCGCCCATACGCCTCGTCCAAAATGTGGATGAGTTCGCCGGTACCACCGTCCCACAGAGACACAGTCCCCGACTCAGTCGCCGCGGCAACCACGACCCGCGTATTCCCGCCAACCTCAACCAGACATGCATGCGCTTTCGTCACTACGTCCGCGGGGTTCCCTGCGTGGATTGAGTGGTCGGGGGATACGAGCGTCTGTGTGCCGTGTACCTCCGAAAGCTCGAGCGTCCCATCGTCCATGCAAAATCCTACAAGAACGTTGTCCGCTTGTGGAACACGTAGTAGGAGCGCCTTGACTAGCGACGCACGCTGCGAAGGATTAAAGTACGTCACACCTACAGCAATACCGACGCCCCATTTTGCTGCCAGGCCGCTTTCATAAGTCGCCACCAAAGACACAGGTGATTGATGTTCCGTCGGAGAGTTAGGTTCTGACTGAGGAGGCGATTGAGGAGGCGTTGGTCGCGTGTCCCGCGGAGTGTGGAGAGGAATTGTAGGTCCACGACGCCGGCAGAGGAGTTGGGAAGAGAAAGGAGCGGCAACGGCTGTATGTTATCCTTTCCGACGCTCCAAACAGCGATGTTGCCTGCGCCAGTCCCACTGCACAATAACCGCCGTCCGCATCCACAGCAACGCATGTGAGTGTCGAAGATGCGCTTGAGGTGCTGGCGGAGCGCAGGAGGACATCGGTGACGTCGATCGCGACGTGCACCCGGCTCGGCATGCGCCAGATTATGACCTCGTTCTGCATTCCGACCGACACGACAATCCCCCCATCATGACTAGTTGCGATGAGTTCGACATCACTCGCAAACGCCCGAGGGAGGGTGGAAAAGGAAACGCGCCCCTTGAAGGCACTTGCGTCCTCCTCCACAACGTCCGGGGAGTCCATGTCTGGGCGATTGCGCTGTGCTTCAAGAAGATCGGCATCCTTGAGCAGGTACAGTAGCAAGCCGTACAGCGCAGTGGTGGTGGCGGTGATCGGCAGTACGACAATCTTGAGCACCCAGAACACAACGCGAAAGGTACGCATGGTCAATCGGTGAGAGCTGTGAGCATCTGTACTGCGAGAGTTCGGATCCGAGCGGAAAGTCAGGATCGTCGGCGCTTCGATACGGAGGTGCAGCGGTGTTAGGTGGGGATTCAGAGTTTTCCAGATATTCCAGGCAGGCTGAGAGTGGTGCGAGAGGTTGGAAGAGAGATTACTACGGGTGACCGCGGGGGGTGGGGGCTCTTCGGTGGGAACGCGCGGCTGAGGATATGTTGTATAGTACAGTGTCCCGGTGATTGCCAGCAGCTAAGAAAGTTTAAGCTACAGAAAGACGCGGTGGTGTGAGACCATACCATCAACAAACTGATATTCTTCGTCGCGCGTCCGCGGAGCATGTTTTGGATCACGATAACCAATTTTTCCCACGGAGAACGCGATTTCTTCGAGGTCTGTTTAGTGACCGGAGGAACGGCTGGAGCTAAACTTGGGTTTTGGCGGAGTAGATCATCCAGCTGCAATTCACGGTTAGGAAACGAAAGCTGATGACCAGAAAAGACCTGCCTCAAGACGCTGGATATCGATAGATAAAACCGCCATGAAGAAGGTGTGTGCAAGGAACCAGTGCGCCACGAGAACGACAATCGCAAAAACGCAGAATTGCCGGATGGCGCCGGCTGCAAAAACAGCGATGACGCCCAGAATACTGTTGTATGATACAACTTTAAGGGTGTTGGAAGTGCCCGCATGACTGAGTCCTTGGGCGATACGTTGTTTAACGGACAGGGTGACAGAGGTTTTTCCAACGGCATCGACCTTCAAAACGGGATGAGGTACGGTCAAACGGGCGAAGGTCATCACAGACAAGATTGAACATGTTTTCAGCACCGACGAACACGATCACGATTGGGAGGAGTTCCCTAGATGACATTGGATGATCAATATCCAATGGTCGAGATGAAGCACTCACCAAGGGACCATGGTAACTTTGAAACCGACCAATGCACAAACACTAACGCTAGTAATCGTACTTACAGCGATCTCAACCAGAGCGGTGAATGTGATGCCGATACGCGAATGGACTGCATCCATGCGCCGCATCGACCAGGAAACATACACGATAAAGCCGCTGTATGCCAGGTACAGGAGCGCAGAAATAGCCGTCCATCCCTTGGGACGCGGGCTCTCGTTATGATACTGCAACTTCCTGAATGATCGCAAAGTGCGTAAGGACCGGGACACACCTCAAGCGCAATCAACGTCGGTTCCTGCGGGGACCCAGTCCGCGAAGCATCTGGGCTTGCTTCCTCAATTGCCTTTAGCCACGCGAGGTGCTCGGTTTTCCCAATACAGTCCGAGTTGGGGAAAAAGTATGTGAGAGCGAGGTAGATTGCATAGTCAAAATTGGTGCCAGTAACGTGGGACTCGTCGGATCCGCGGCCAGCCAGCACCATTTGCGGCGTAATAGGGATGCCAGCGATAGATGCATTCCGGCTGAGGAGCGTGTCGAGAATGGCGGGGTCGTCGAGCAGTGTAGTCTCGTTGTGGCGCCAAAATGCCAAAGGCGACACGACGAAGCACGTTCCGTCTGAACGCTTGAGACACGGCAGTTGGAGTTCGTCGATGCGACGCTCAAACTCCAAGGTCGTTTGGAGGATTCGCTGATTTACGGCGCCGTCGTGACGACTCTGGATAAAAATTCGTTCGACGCGAAGAGTGCGATCCGTGAGACAGCTGCGTTGAATCTTCCCCAGAGAAACAGCATCTTCCAATACGCGTAGGGAGTCGTGACCAGCCCACAATTCACGAGGTCCTGTGGATATTGCGAACGTGTGACGTCGAGTATTGATAAGAACCCCGGGCGCGATGACGAATACAGGGCAAGGGCGGGGTAGAAGAGAGAGGTGATAACAACGCAGGACACCAATATGATACGGATTTGGTGGGTTGCGCAATGTCTAGGGGTGAATTGTTAGCTGGCTCGACATTGAGGACGCGTGGGGACATACAGTCCGAAGTGGAGAAAGAAACGAGTCCGTACGTCCTAGCATACTGGAGCAGTACGCTGGGACCATACATGCTGGGAGTACGGTTCAAGTACAATCTGGCCCAACGTTGCCGTTACGTCTCTTGGGTTCGGGAAGCGAAGCGAGAGTAAGAGGTTGAACACGGTTAGAGAAGCATGTGCAACCAATGCCGCTGGCAATGGCGACCGTAGAAAAGGGCGGCACTATAGACCCAAAGGGAAAATGCTCGCGGCTTTTCAATTGCACGAATATTTCAAGCGCCTATTATTTGACAGCTGCGGCGAACGGCCCGTGTGACAAGTAACAGTGTGACCAATGACCTCTCGCCGACATCCCCGACAAGGAGAAAAGATACGCCAATGTAATGGCAATGAACCTGGGGGTCTCGGCGACAGGAGCAGTACAGGAACACGATGGTACACATGAAAGCAGACAACAAATTTATTCACATTAGGCACTGAATCTAAAAGCGGGATTCCGCTCGTCCACAAATCCCCACACAACCTCGTCCTTCATCTGCTGTCCTTGCCATGCAGAGAGCGACTTGGGAAAATACGGCAGCACTCCCAACAAACTCTCATCGTGCGCCAAAACCACAAAGAAATCCTCGTCAGCGTCAAAGACCGCGATTTTGTCGAGCGAGACGCGTGACACGACGGGGTTGGCGTCTGCACCGCTGTCGGGAATGGACAGCAGCGGCTGCGCACGCGAAAGCATGTCGAAATCACCTGGAAGGCTGTCCGGGGACCAGAAAAAATCCGTCGAAATCGTGGCCTTTGTTTTGGCCAGAAGTTCTGCTGGGCAGGGGTATGTGCGCTGAAATTGTGGACGGGGCCGCAGTTGACCAACGTGGTGACATGTGTCGGCACCAAGCACGATAAATGAGGTGGGTGTCACCCGTGCGAGGGCTGTGATATGTCCTACCAAGTGCTTTTACGAATCAACTCAGAGTCGGGCAGTTGATTAGGTGGAATGCTCACGCCAGGTGTGTTTAGCAGATAGAAGCTCCCGTCGCCAAAATAGTCGAGAGCTGGGAGACCACTAAAAGTTAAATTTGCGTGGTCGAAATTTAGTTCGGTGACATTATGGCCACTAGAAAATGTAAACAAGTATAGAACTACGCGTAGCACATACGCAAAATCGCTGGCTTGCAGTGCACTATCCGGGAATTCTGGATAGAGGCTTCTGTTGGTACCTGGCCCAACCACCAGACTAGTTGTGTTGGGGAATTTTGACATATCACCGATGTGGTCAAAGTGCGAATGGCTGAAACATATAAATGAAGAGCCACGATTTACGACGCATAACTAACCTCCAGATGACGGTCTCTATACTGTCGAGCGAGATGCCTCCGTCCTCCAGGAGCTCCGTAATGCCTTTGAATGGTTCCGTGGAGTAAACTCCGCTCTGGAAAAAGCTGGAGACGCTGGGCGGAAAGTTGAGCGGGTCAGTCCTCATGCCCAAATCGAACATGAATCGTCTCTTGCTGGCAGTGTGCTCGACCAGGAATGCATGGAGGGTAAGGGGAATGGTTTCGAATGCTGGGAGAACAGGCTGAACGAGAACTCCGGGAAGAGTCGCTGTAAAGTTGGCGACATTGAACGCCCTGACGTCGACGGTGGCCTGTGAAGTCGGAATGCCGAGCTTTGCTGTACACCGCAGAACAAAAATTGCAAGGAATAGAAAGGAGACCATGGTTTGCAAGAGATTTAGAAAGCTGGAGTCCTTATATACTTCGCGATGAGAGTGGATCCGACGGTGACTCGCGAGTGGGTCGCATTCGCATCCGTCGGCGTAAGACTTTCCCTTCGAGACGCTGAGTCAATCTCGGACAGTCTCGGACTCGGGCGCTGTTCGCTTGGGGCACTCCTTTCAAAGTTGTGTTGCCACCCGAGTCGCGTTGCCCCCCGAGAGAACGAACCAGTCTAGTAATGATGAGCGTGCTCGAGCCAAGACAGCAAGAACCACTTGAGAACGAGGAAAGACAGGATAAGACTCAGGATAAATATGAAAACATTCCAAAAAATTTGGACAGTTCCATAAATTTCCGTCTGGGTTCCGTCGGCTGAGCGCTGAGTCTCCGAGCCTGTGAGTCATCAATTATAATCTTTTGACGCGTCGCGTCACAGTACGCTTTTTTTAGGAGCCCGCAATGGCATATTTGCACAGACGGCCCAGTACTCATACAGTGCTTCGTTGGTGCAAAGAAAAGTGGAAATAGTTCCAGGCAGGCGACTCGGATATAAGTAGTTTTAATCCCTGGCAAAGTCGACACAATTTCTTCACATTAGGCACTGAATCTGAAAGCGGGATTCCGCTCGTCCACAAATCCCCACACAGCCTTGTCCTTCATCTTCTTTCCTCGCCATGCGGAGAGCGACTCGGGAAAATACGGCAGCACCCCCACCAAACTCTCATCGTGCGCCAAGACCACAAAGAAATCTTCGTCGGCGTCAAAGACCGCGATTTTGTCGAGCGACACGCGCGACGCGACGGGATTGGCGTCTGCGCCGTTGTCGGGAATAGAGAGCAGTGGCTGCGCGCGCGAAAGCATGTCGAAATCACCCGCATGGCTGTCCGGGGACCAGAAATAATCCGTCGAAACCGAAGCCCTTGTTTTGGCCAGAAGCTCCGCCGGGCAGGGGTACGTGCGCTGGAATTGTGGACGGGGCCGCAGTTGACCAACGTGGTGGCATGAGTCGGCACCAAGCACGATAAATGAGGTGGGTGTCACCCGTGCAAGGGCCGTGATATGTCCGCCCAAGTGCTTTTACGAATCAACCTAGGGTCAGGCAGCTGATGAGGTGGAATGCTCACGCCAGGTGTGTTTAGCAGATAGAAGCTCCCGTCGCCAAAATAGTCGATAGCCGGGAGACCACTAAAAGTTAAATTCGCGTGGTCGAAATTTAGCTCGGTGACTTTGTGGCCACTAGAAAATGTAAACATGTCTAGGACGTCGGACGAAACGGGCATAGCACATACGCAAAATCGCTGGCTTGCAGTGCACCATCCGGGAATTCTGGATAGAGGCTTCTGTTGGTACCTGGCCCAACCACCAGACTAGTTGTGTTGGGGAATTTTGACATATCGCCGATGTGGTCAAAATGCGAATGGCTGAAAAATATATAAATGAAGAGCCATGATTTACGGCGCATAACTAACCTCCAGATGACGGTCTCTATACTGTCGAGCGGGATGCCTCCGTCCTCCAGGAGCTCCGTAATACCTCTGAATGGTTCCACGGAGCCGCTCTGGATAACGCTGGATACGCTGGGTGGAAAGTTGAGCAGGTCAGTCCTTATGCCCAAATCGAACATGAATCGTTTCTTGTTGGCAGTGTGCTCGACCAGGAATGCATGGAGGGGAAGGCGAATGGTTTCGTATGCTGGGAGCACAGGCTGAGCGAAGATTCCGGGAAGAGTCACTGAAAAGTTGGCGACATTGAACGCCCTGACGTCGACGGTGGCCTGTGAAGACGGAATGCCGAGCTTTGCTGTACACCGCAGAACAAGAAATGCAAGGAATAGAAAAGAGACCATGGTTTGTAAGAAATTTAGAAAGTTGGAGTCTTTTATATACTTCGCGATGAGAGTAGGGATCCGGCGAGGGCGTGGTTACAGTATCAGTGGCTTCAAGTTACCATATAGAGTGCAACCATTTCTGGTTACTCCGACAGCTCACCGCAAGGCTATGGCCGGCCGGCCTCTTGCTCAGGGATCACAGTCTCATTGTCGAACGCTGCCCGCTATGGGGAGGCGATCCCGCGTCAGTTTAAGTTCTGCAGATTTTGCCGAGGGAGCGCGGAGGGTGAAGTGTACGCTTTAGAATACAGGCACCGTCTGGGACGATTCCCAATTAAGATTTCATGTTGCGGCTGGTTTCGTCAAGGAAAACGGTTCGGATTTTTGCAAAGTACATTCACCTCGTTCTGTGTCTTTCAGGACACTGCTCGATATTTCCCCGTAGTGTTCAGAGTTCCTGAATAATTGGCTCTATGGAGGCGTATTCATGATGGGTAGATGGGGGATCACAGCAATTTGGGTGTCACTGTTGATGATCGGGCAAAAAATGTATTATAACGGTACTTTCGTGCGTCCTTGACGCGGTAATAATCTATCTTGCTGTATTTTCAACTGTTTCATATATTCTATTGTCTCTTCCGCGCTAAACCACATTCAGACACGGGATGAGCAATAAAGATAGAACGCACGATGCGAAACCGGGTTTGCCCAATGCTTTTGCGGCCATGCGCCTGTTGTGTCGAACAAATTTCGAGGCAGTCTTTCGGCTCTCAAGGGCCTTCAATGCAGATGTAGGGTCGGCCGGAAGGAATGACCTTTGGGGAGATCGTGGTGGCTTCACCACTGGTGACTGTGCTCGTGCCAACTCAGCAGCATCCGCCGCGTTCTTTTTCTGTGCATCACGGAGAGTAACGCGCAGCTGCATGCCCTTCCATCCGAGGAGGTTCGCGCTCGTTTGCATCAAATAATTGTCAACCCCGCCTTTCTGCGGTCAGACGTAAATGAGACAGTGCACAGAACGGTGACAGGAAAATAAAACCTTCTTGATAGTCTTCAGCGCTGCCGTAGTTAACTTGACTCGGACATGAGACTGGAGGGTTTCGGAGAACAGCCTTTTACGCTGGACGTTGGGAAGCCATGAGCGACGAGTTTTGTGGAGCGAGAACGGGACGTTGTTCCCGTATTGCTTGGTTTTCCCTTGGAAGAGACCAAACTGGGCGCGCTTGAAGGGCTGTGAAGTGACCGCGACCTCCGACGGCGGGCGCACACCCAGTGCTCGAATGGTTGGTCGCATAAATCGAAGACGTCGGTACACAACCAGCAACAAAGTTGCCATCAACTGATCTCTGATTCTCAAAGTACTGATCTCCACACTTGCCTTTCTACTTGCCTCTAACTCGACGCTGGTCATAATGCTTCTTTCCATTCTGGTACCTCTCATGCTTTCAGTATTCAAAATATTTTCCGCCCAGTCTGCTCAACATCCACTCTCCGGAATCAACCCTGCCCAGTTCGACAATCATTTTAATGAACCAGGTATGATTGTCAATGAGCAGTAAAGAGAACCCTCCTGCAGCGCTCCGAATTAGGGTTCGACCTCGATCTAAATGCTCTTCGACTCGTGCAATTTTCATTGGCGGAAGAGGCAGTTTGGATGACCGAACGAGACAAACTGATGGCCAAAGCAATGGGCAAAGGCTATCTGGATATGTGGGCTAGTCCTTTGACGTTAATTGTGCTTCAGACTCATCCGAATTTAATTGGCACGAAGTACTGAAACACAAAACCTTGGAAAGTTGTTTCCAAAACGCCGGTTCAATTATCCCGATCCTAATTCAACGATTGTCTCGGGAATTATTGAAAACCTAACAACGTCGGAACCAAAAAAAAACCTGGAACTTTTTTCTTCATTCCGCACGCGTTACTGCCTTTCAGAGTCTGGGAAATCAAGTTCTGAATGGCTTTTGCAAAAGATTAGAAATTACACAAGTGAACTAGCAAGTGAGGAACAAAAACCTTTAATTTCTGTGGAGCTGTTCCAGCATACCTGGAAGCAGCCATCTGTTGTAAGTGTATTACCTTTCCACTGACATTTACGATGACATGATTAGATCGTTCGAATGGGTTCGCCGGATTCGCTAGATTCAGATCCCATTACCGTCGTAGGCGCACACTGTGATAGTATCAATATCGCAAATCCCTATGTATGTAAATCTGCGCCCTGCGTTTCATTTTATCTATTGATGATTAAACCCAGTTGCCTGCCCCCGGAGCTGACGACGATGGCTCTGGGACAGTCACCATCCTCGAAGCCTACAGGGGTTCGTTTTGGAACACATTGCGAAGTTGTGTCTTCATAAATATCATTGCAGTTCTGCTCGTCGCTGGCTATATTCCAACTTCCCCTCTAGAGTTTCATTTTTACGCCGCGGAAGAGGTGATATGAACCCCCCTATAAAATGCAGCATCGGACATTTATCATTTGCTTTTTTTCAGTGTGGATTACTTGGCTCACAAGCCATTGCCGCCACATACGAAGCCGCTGGCAAAGAAATCAAAGGCATGATCCAATTTGACATGACCGTCTGCAGTTCCCTTGTTGTCTCATATGTGTTGAACTGATCACTCAAGTAGGCCTGGGTCAAAGCCGGCTCACAGGAAGAGATGGCAGTCATCACATCCTCAAGCGATCCAGACTTGACCCGATTCGAAATAAAGCTCATTGAGCGATATGGTAGTTGTCACTTCAATCCTCGGTTTAATCACTTAATAACTTGCAGTCAATATTCCCTGGGTATTGGCTGAATATCCTGGTGGAGTCGGTATGACAGACCATCTTTCATGGACAAAAGCGGGCTATCAATCGTGCCATGTTCTCGAGAGTGCTTTCCCTAATGCTAATTCTCGGAGTTGGTTGACTTTCCCGGGTCTCTCTTTTCTGCCGTAACTTACGAGCGAAAACAGATATCCACACGCCGAAAGATACTATTGATATCTCCCCTGAGTTTTCCTTCGACCATATGCTACAGTATGTCTCTTTTACTGCATAATTTCATTGGTTGACGTTCGCACAGATACGCGAAACTTGCTGTGGCGTTTGCGGTTGAACTGACAAGTTATAACTAATTAGAAACGACTAGGTGGATATTAGACTCTGACTCAAACCCTAAATACCAAGTCCCGGACAAGATGCGCACTTCAGTTGACAGGAATAAGTCGGTATTACTTATGTCGAACGAATGCAATGTCTGGAGTTTGATCGAGATCCAAGTACCGAGTTGGAGCCTCAGAGTTTTTTGCCTCTTAGATTTTCACAGTGAGCTAAATTGAACGGTGGGTTGAATAGAACACGAAGACAGTCTTCCTATACATACACAGTTTTAATGTATAGTCGCGGTCATGTGAGCTGACGCGAAGAACAAACACGGCCAAATCCTTTGCCGCGACGTGATTCTTAAAGTCTCGCTGCTATCATCTCCGGTCGCAGACTTTCCGCTGCCACATTCTTGGCTTTTAAACTTTTCAATTCTCCTATTCCATTCTTGTCGAATGTCTCTAACCATTTCTCTACACAACTTGTTAAATTTTCGGTGTGCAATTCGAAATGACCTGTCCTCGCGGAACTTCCATGCAGAAGATCCATCTCTTCAGCGCGGAATGACGAAAAAAAAATGACGAAAAGGCTGTGTTATGTCCGAGTCTCCCGAAATTTTGGTCAAAATTCAAAAGTGACGGAAGATGCCGAGGAGGGTATAAAGGCCAGCCGCTTTCGAGTTTACCCGTCATCCTCTTCTCTCTTGACTCCCACCCTCTCGTATGCGATTTATTCCTCTGTTTTCTTTCCTCCGAATGTTCTGACTTGGTTTCGCTCTAGCTCTCTCGCTTGCTTCGAAGGTATGTCGCAATCGCCTTTTCATTCCGCCGACGCTCATGTTCACCCGTTTTCTCTTCCTCGCCGTGGACGAAATTGCATTCTCGACCGATTCCTTACACTCAAGATCCTTCTTAAGGCCTCAAGACACGCCTCAAGACACGCCTCAAGCCGCCTCAAGCTGCTCAAGGGCTCAAGTCTCAAGACGCCTCAACACTTCAAGACACGCCTCACTCAAGACCTCAAGACTTTACGGCAGCCGGCCTCAAGACGCTTCAAGCTTCTCAAGTCCTAAAGCCTCAAGACGTCAAACTTCCTGAGGACTCAAGACACGCCTCAATATGCTTCAAGCAAGTCTCAAGACGGCAAGACGCCTCAAACCCAAGACGCTTCAAGTCCCTCCTCAACTCAATACTCAATACTTCAAGCTTCAACCTGAAGACCTCCAGACA
Source organism: Mycena leptocephala (assembly GCA_029378395.1). Lineage (NCBI taxonomy): Eukaryota > Fungi > Basidiomycota > Agaricomycetes > Agaricales > Mycenaceae > Mycena > Mycena leptocephala. Next base: position 254,196 of record JARJLF010000193.1, read on the forward strand.
CGCGTCAAACCTCAAGACTCAAGATCTCAAGCCTTCAATATCTCAAGACGCCTCAAGACACGTCAAGCCGCCCAAACCTCAAGACGCGTCAAGGACTCAAGATTCTTCAAGACTTTAAGGTCAAGACTCAAGGCTGCTCAAGGCCTCAAGCTCAAGACGCGCTTCAAGAAAGTTCAAGTCGCTCAAGACCTCAAGTCTCAAGTCCCAAGACGCCTCAAGATCAATGCTCAAGGCCTTTCAAGCTTCAAGTTCAAGACCTCAAGACGCGCTAATATTTCAAGACCTCAAGCCTTCAATACCCCAAGACGCCTCAAGACACGCCAAGCCGCTTAAACCTCAAGACGCGTCAAGAACCCAAGATTCTTCAAGACTTCAAGGTCAAGACTCAATCTACTTCAAGGCTGCTCAAGGCCTCAAGCTCAAGACGCGCTTCAAGAAAGTTCAAGTCACTCAAGACCTCAAGTCTCAAGACTTCAAGCTTCAAGACGCGTCCCATACTACCAGACCTCAATTGATGCCTCAAGGTTAGGACTCGGACTCTCCTCAAGACGCTTCAAGCCTCTCAAGACCTAAAGCCTCAAGTAAGATGTCAAGCTTCAGAACTCGAGACACGCCTCAAGGCTCTCAAGACCGCAAGTCTGAAGACGCCAAGACGCCGCAAACTCAAGACTCAAGACTCTTCCAGCCATCCAAGTCTTAAGACGCGCTTCAAGACTTCAAGCTTCAACTTACTTCAAGGCGTCAAGACCTCCAGACGCGCCTCAAACTTCAAGACTCAATCAAGGCTTCGAGATCTGAGAATGCTTCATGGCCTCCGAGTCAAGTTCAAAACCTCAAGACGCTTCAAGCTTCAAGATCTCAAGCTGCCTCAAGGTCAACTCAAGACACTTCAAATTTGAAGACCTGCCAAATGCTTCAAGCCCTGGAGGCATCAAAACTTCAAGACGCGCCTCGATCAAGACCTTACGGTCAAAAATCAATACGCTTCAAGCCCTCCAAGTCTCAAAACTTCAAGACGGTTTGGCAAGTCGCTCAAGAATTAAGATCCTTCCGAATCGATACCTCAAGATTCAAGACTCAACCTCAAGAGCTACTACCTCAAGACCTCAGGACTCAAGACTCAAGATACCTCAAGGCCTTCAAGACATTTTAAGACCTCAAGATCTCTCAATCCTTCCGAACGCCTCAAGATTCCAGACTTCATCAAGACAGGCCTGAAAACAAAGTTCAAGCTTCAAGACGCCTTAAGACTTGAAGAAGTTTTCATCAGGTGAGACCAAGGTGCGTCGTTTCTTTTCCCGGGGAAGGGTGAGAGCTTTGCTCAATCCTCGTGCTCCCTTGCCGTGGGCCCCGGGCTTAGTACGCGCGCATTTGGCTTTACCCACCGCTTGCGCGCGTCAACTAAATGCACGTTAAAAAATCTCTTCTTCTTCTTTCCTTATTATTGTCATGTTGCTCCAAATTTAACTGACTATCGTGCGAATCAGAATACTTATGGGTTTTGGATTTTGAACCGTCGGTCCAAGCGAGTTTGAGCGAATCACGTGTACGTACATTCACGTGCAGGACAACTCCGATTCAAAATCCACACCATATCATGTCCTCGCTGTCGCGGACGGCGACAGGCCCGTTTTTAAGGCGATGTATGTTTTTCGAAACTCTTTCTTGACTCGCACCTACGTGGTCTTCAGTGCTGCATCAATCCCATGCTCGACGCGCAATCACACACTTGGAAATGCCGGCCATGTCCCCAACGATGACCGAGGGCGGTATTGCAGGGTGGAAAAAGAAGAACGGAGAGTCTTTCGTTGCGGGAGATGTCCTGCTTGAGATCGTACGTCCTCGAAAACTGCAGAATGGACGCTCCGGGTTTACCCGTCATGACTTGCAGGAAACAGACAAGGCCACCATTGACGTGGAGGCGCAGGACGACGGTGTCATGGGAATGATCCTGGTGCGCTTTTTCCTCGATTATGTCCTCTGCGAGCTCAGTACATCTATAGGTCCCGGATGGCTCAAAAAACATCGTCGTCGGAAAAATCATCGCTCTACTAGCAGAGGAAGGGGACGACATCTCCAATCTCCAACCGCCGCAGGAGGACGTATCACCCAGACGACAGCAACAGCCAGACCAACGGTCGGAGCCGGCGCGGGCACCCCAAGAATCCAACCCTTCGCCACCATCTGTGTCTCAACACGCTCATTCTTCCACTCCGCCGTCCCATTCACGGCCCCTCTTCCCTTCCGTTCACCGCTTGCTCATGGAATACGACATCCCGAAACCGTCCGAGATTAAGGGTACCGGTGTACGAGGGATGCTGACCAAGGGCGACGTGCTGGCGTTCCTCGGAAAAGCGTCGGGGCCCATGGGAACATACAAGGAGACACCACCGCCCATGGCTCAAGCACAGCCGAAGAAGGAGGAGTACAAGGTGCGATTCATTTCTGATCACAGAATTGGACCTAATAGTTCCATTTATGCAGCCGTTGGATGGACCTGCTCTTCGCCGATTAATTGTGTCTACGATGCTACAAAACTCGGTCAAGGCGCGGAATCCCTCTACGGGTAAGTTTGCTTCACCTTACGCCGATGCTTATATCTAACGGCCGCTAGATTCCTTAGGGCAGGCGGACTTCGACTCCGTACTTGCTGATTATCTTCCGTCAAGGCCCCTACCGAAGCCAAAATCTCCCCCCGCCCCACCTCCGCCGAAAGCTAAAGATTGGCTGGACGGTTTAATTTGAACTAGGAGTCAATAGAATTAGATCACCAACTTCAATACAGTCAGTGCATCGCTTGTAGGTTCAATCTCCGAGATTTGAATCAAAGAATCGTCCTCTTCTAGTTGAACTCCGTCTGCCTCAGCGTCTCATCGCATCATCCACTTGCTCTTTCTTGATCATTTAATAAGGCCCAATTTTTCTTCGACCATTGAAAAACATCGTGCGATATACCTCTGCCCAAGGCCGACTGCCAAAGTCAACCCTGCCTAGGGCCAACTTTTGGACCATTGAAAAACATCGTGTCGTCAGGCGATATACTTCTGGCCGAGGGCCAACTGCCAAAGTCGACTCCTGCCAAGGGCCAACCTAAACCCGCTGTATATTGAACACTGATTCAATGGTTGCAGCCTGTGCCAGGTATGTGGAATGGCGAATCCAAGGTTTGCTGTCTGAGGTCCCCGAACCTAAAACGGCGCCTTAACTTTAGTTCTGTGAACGGACATCCCGACCTACGGAAGGAGATGTTGGCCTTCCAACTACAAGTGCTGTGTTCAATTCAAATTCGCATTCTGATTCGCGACTCGCTGCCAATGTTAGATTTCTATCCTGGGTTTCCCCTGGATTTGTTCACTGCGTTGGGCGCACCTAACACAGACTCCCGAATATATAAATGACATTCACCGATGGCCTTTGTTATCAGTTTCCCATGTTGCTGGCTATTACCTCTCTCCTGGCTTTCTTCGTATCTGCTACTCAAGATGAGTAACTTGAAATGGAGGCCTACATGTATTAACCGTACACGAACTACAGCGGCTCTGGTGCCCGACGGCACATATAGTGTCGTTGATTTATCAGGTTTCTCTTTCGGCGTTCTCAATCTCACGTTTCCTGGTGAGACAAGTTGACTTTCCTGCGAGAGAAATCATTGAAAACGTCGCAGGCGCCGGAAATCAGGTCTAGATATTTTACCTCGTTATTCGACCTTCTCCTTATGCAGGTTTCCTAGATTATTGCTCGATCTGTGGATTCTTCCAAAATCAAGGTCACAAATCTTCCCGGTTCCACGATCTATTCTTTTCAAATCATCAGTGGATTCGGCGCTCCGAATTTCTTCAATAATCCGAATCCCGTTGTTCCTGTAGTCTCTGCTTCCTAGGTTTGAGAAAGATCTAACAAATGCTATCACACCAGGGATCCATGCCATTCACAGACACCGGTGCTGCTCTCTTGAATCTCACAGATATAGAAGGCGGATTCCTTTACACGTATGCATCAACGGCGCAGCGAACAACTTTTTTTTGAGTTTACTATCATTTTATTTCACAGGATCACAGTCCCGTTCAGTAATCCTCCCTCGCTTTGACGAGTAGTTCTCTGGCTGTGGGCGGGCAGATAGTCGTATGTCTTTTTTTTCCTTTGCCGAGCATTCTAAGTAGTGATGGCTGTTCACCTTAGTTGAAATTTCAGCCTCTAATCAACGGTGGGTTTGGATTTCAGCAGTGGCAGTTTCCTCCTCCGGTGTAGTCTCGTAAACCAGACTTCACACCATACGATTATCTCTTGAATGCAGCGCAGGCTACGGTTGATATAGTTTCCTATGTTTTTTATTTATTAGTAATGTCGAATGAAACAATATTGTGATCAAACCGGAGGCTCTAAAGATCAAATAATGCGAAAACCTTCGGGTTGGACCCTTGGCCCCAGAATTCAACCACACCACGTGATCGGATTTGTTTTCAACCAAACCATAAATCTCCATCAATTCATGAAATTAAAGAATTCCTGAATGATAATTACTTTTTAATTTTCCTACGGGCGAATCTAGCTACCCATTTTCTTGGTAAATGGACATTGGAAGAAGATAGTTTCTATTTGAATACAACGGCGAATGCGGTCAGAAAGAGATCACACCAACATAATACATGTGGGTCAAACACCACCGCGACCATGAGAAGTCAATAAGGATCAGCCTGAGTCTCATCTAGTTGTAGGCCCACCTTGTCCGGTCCGGATTGACAGCCCGTAGTACAAGAAAATATGGGAGATGGAAATTTTGCGGTTCGTTGTACAATGCGGCGAAAGTCATGAGCATCGGCCTGGGATAAGGTCCCCGGGAGTTATGCAAAATATATTGGAAGACATAGTCTCGGAAGAAAGCAGAAGGGAATAGCCAGCCTTATAGCTCATACTAACAATGACCCAGCGCCCAAACATGCCAGACAACTGCTTACACAAAGATTGCATAGGCCACGAGTGTAAAGTAGAGTGCAGGATAAGACTGAACAACTTTTACGGAACAACGGAGAGGACACGCCACATTAATCCATGAAGTCCTTGACGATCTAAATGTATCTGTCCCGTTCCTCCCACATGGGCAAGTGGCTCGAGTTCTCGAGGGTAACCCACTTGACCTTGTTGATCTTATCGAAGAAGGGCTTGATGACACAGTCCTGTGAAATGTCGTATCTCCCGTTGATGATGAGACAAGGTACGGTGACTTTGTCGACGCGATCGGTGATGCTCCAACCTTTCAGCGCACCACCATTCCTGAGGGCGAAAATGAGTGACTGATATTATGGCGGACATAAAAGCGTACATGGCCAAGCTAGTGGTTGGGTCGCCTCCTTTCCCAGTCGCTCGGTCCCCAAAGATAGGGTTCAATCCACCTGCAGCAACCTCCTTGGGCTGCGGTGAGATCCGACATGCGTGTTCTTTGTAGAACTCCTCGAGTGCCTCGCGATATTTTTTCAGGTCACTGAAGCCACCTTTCAGGCCTGCTTGAACGTGCCCCGGAAACTTTGACATGAGCTCCACGTTGTATTTCCCCAGAGACTCATGTCGGCGAGAGAGTCGGAAAGAATACTGCCCCTCAGGCCAGCGGGGTGGCGTCTGACCTCAAACTTGGTAGCGAGAATCCCACCCCAGCTGTGGCCGAGGAGGTAGAATCCGTTCTGAGATACAGAGAGTCCGAGTTGCGAGGCACGAGTACCAAAATTGTTGTAGTGTCTGTCTATGAGACTAGAATCCGAGACTCCGACTCAAAGACATCCACGGTAGCTCGATGTTGACTTGGCAATGTGTCGGCCAGAAAGGACTCGAAGGGAAGGGAGACAGGTCTAAGGCACAAATATCTCCGAGTCTTCTTTGTGCTCGATGTTGACCGCCGCGACTCGGACCATGTAGAATGTAGTACTGGGACTTGTTGAACGGTTGACAAGTTTAGATCGTGACCGTAACGTCGGGTCACAACTACGGTTGCGTTCATCCACTAACCACCTATTGGCCTTCTACTGGCCTTCTATTTCCTCTCGCAGAGAACTTCCAAGGACAGGGAATCCTTCGGAGCCTAATATCTAAATGACTCGGTCTTCCAGATGGTTATCTTTTTCTGACTCACCTCCGATTTGGGGTACTGTATAACTTGAAAGGTCGATCTGCATTTGTACTCCATCCATTCCAAAATGCCGCTCGAGGAACGTAAAATTAATGTGCAGCGGATTTTACAAAACAGTCTTGGTATCAGTGTGCGGATACTTCGCCGGGTCTGTCACCGTTTACTGACATTTGACAAGGTAACTTTAACAGATATTGTGCCGGTCAACAGAGGGTACAACAATCACTTGTACACGGTTCAAGTTGTGGATGCTTCCCCGAAACCAGACAATAGACAACCGGGCACGGTCCCTTTTTCGACCAACCATGGCACTGGTCTTGTTGCTCGACTTCTGAAAACGGAGCTCGGGGCCCTTCCGGAGAGAGTCCAGAATGAAGTCGCGGCGCTGGCACTTGTACGCGAACCTTTAAGATCAGCTGTTCGCGTGCCGGATGTTTATGCTTGGAGTGAAGGGCGCGGACCAGATGAGATTCCATTCATTATTATGGAACTCCTCCCAGGTTTTATTCGCTTAAATTGATCATTGACTTTAAACTTATGGTACTGTTATCAGGAGTACCTCTCGATGCAATATGGCCTTCCTTAGACTTTCCTTCCCGTCTCCCGATTCTGAGTGAAATCAGAGATATTCTGATAACCCTGCGATCTACCCAAATCCCTGTTCCAAATGTGCCAACGAATCATGCATTCGGTGGCCTGACTTTCTCTGCATCAGGGGGTATAACCACGACCGTGCACCCCAACGCGATTGGCGGGCCATTTACATCTGCTGAAGGGCAATGGCTTTCGATGCTCTCCCGTCAGCTTCGAGTGGCCGACGAAAATGTCTTTGTAAAAGGCTGGAAAGGGCCAGACTCGGAGCAACCTGATCTTCGAAGTCGATTAAATTCGTTCATCCAACAAGAGAATGGATTTCCAGCTATTCTCCGCCAAGTTGCTAACGAACCTATCTTTGTTCATGGTGATTTCAGTGCGTGAATGACCTTCAACTCACCTTTTCTGATTTTCTGACGGTATCACAGAGTGTCAAAATTTACTTATTTCTCCTGAAACACACCGCATTACTGGTCTCCTTGATTTCGAGTTTGCTCGGATAGGTACCTCTCCAGAGGAGCTCATGGACGGCCTGGGAGATTTCCGCCAGCACACTTGCGTACAACCGGTTCCCGATGACCTAGATCTTCATCTGCTCGAGATCAATGGATGGCCGTGTCAAATATCCGGAACGAATAGTCTGGGTTGCCAGACAGCAAAAGCCTGGAAAGATCTCGTTCAGCTCCCAATGCGGTATGAGGCAACTGCGAAAACGTACGCATTCCTAGAGCAACTCTGCCCGTAAGCCATTTATTTGTCTATTTATCAAGCAGCCGTTGATCATAATCATCCCAGCTGGTATTTTTGCCAGGAACCATGGTGCAACGCTCACGACATGGTAGTGGAAAGGCGGATTGCGGAAAGCGCTTTGAGTGACACCCTCAGTGCATGGGGATTCTAATAGTGTAGAGGCAGCTCTTGCCAGCTCTTGCAAACCAGTATTACAAAGAGCGCAGTGGCCAACTGTATAAGTTCGCAACTGGGCGGTTGTCTAATACGTGCCTAGTTGATTCCTGCTCATCCTACTTTTTCCGACTAATATTCCTCTAACCAGTTGAACTCTGTGAACATTCAAATATCATGTTCGACTTGGAAGGGTATCAGACAAGTACAAGTACAGTCAATCAACCCCAGGAACAACAGCATGAGAATATTACGATCTAACACGTTAAGCAATGTTTGTAGGATAAAGATATTGTTCTAGAGTCCAGGTTTCGTAAATAATAAAATATAGATTCAATGGTTCGAGTGTCCGAAAACCCTAAGCCTCTAACCGATTGGCGTATTTAGATCTCGCTCGCAGGATATGGCCGTATTTAAAAAGCAGCTAGATGGCGATGAAACACAAATCGTGAAGACATGTCAGAACCTGGGTCACTCACCCAGAAGATCACCATCAAAACGAGCGAAACACCCGCTAACAACGCTGAACCGGGCCCCAGTCCAAGGTTATGGAAGAAGGCTCGGCCGAATAGTCTGCGCGCGTTTCAGATATTAATCTGAGGGAAAAGATAGCTTGGAGAAGAGAACGACGCGACGTACGGGAACACGCTGGCAATGACGGACCGGAAAAGATCGTTGCCCGCCAAAGCAGAGGCCGCATACGCCGGGTATGCAGAGGTTATGTATATAAGAATGGATTGGAAGTTGAGGAATAGCCCAGGGAGGTAAAGAGAGGCGCCAATAATGGGGACAATCCTATCACGTACGGCGTCAGGAGTGAGATAAGATTGTAAGAGTGAGCTAACCAGTGGATACTAGCTCTTGAAGTAAAACCAAAAATAAGCACGCTGGCGGGAATGAAGAGACTGCCCATAAGACCGATCTCTAGCCTTATCTCAGGGTGTACTATCTTGTTCGCCATGGCCGCCTTGATGTACCGAGGCGTAATGTGATATCTCTGGTAGATGCAGTAAACCACATACTGGGGACCCATATGAGAGACGAAGGACGCGAGAACAATTGAAGGACTCACAGTAAGAACTCCAGTGACGACATACCCCAAGAAAGGCAGGCTGCTCACGCCGAAATCGAAGTGATAGATGTCAATGAAGACGAGTGGGAACGACTCGAACCACAGATAGAATAGCGCATCTGGGAATCGCAGATGAGGTGAGCCACCACAAAGGATTTATCAACAAACAAGACTGACAAACGAAGCCCAAATACACATTCGCGAACATGAGCACCGGCTCCGTCATGAGCACGAACGGGCGCACAAACGCCTCAAACATGATCTCACCCGCAGTCTGCGACTCCTGCGCGCGCTCAGCAACCGTGTGCAGCTCGTCGTTGCCCGCGAGCTTGCGCAGCCGCCTGGCCCGCTTAAGCAGAATCGTCGGCTCGTAGGTCTCCGGAAGAAGCAGGGCGAGGAAAATCAGTGCAAAGCCCGAGATCCAGAGGAGCTCATACATGGGCCAGCGCCAGCCGTTCGCCTGCGCTGCGAACGACCCGACGATGGGCCCCGCGACGGGCCCGGCGATGGCGAAGAGGGACCAGATTCCCATCACATACGGGAGCTGCTGCAGTGGGAACATGTCGGCCATGGACGCTCCGCCGGTCGCCGGCGCAAGGCCACCGAAAAAGCCTGTAAGGAATCGTAAGGCGAGAATAACTTGGATGTTTTTCGCTGTAATGATCGGGATTTGGAGGAGGACGAAGAGAAGGAGAGTGTAGATGTAAACTGGGGTTCTGCCGATGGAGGGAATCTCTTGCAACGGTGCCAGGAAAATTGGGCCGACACCGTAGCCTGGAAAAAGAGAACGCGTAAGCACGTTGAAGGAGTACATTGGTGGAGAAGGAAGCCTTGCCGATAATGTAGAGCGTCAGCCCGAGCGTAGCATGCACCAGCGAGACATCGAACTCTTGCATGATACCAGGGATCGACGCCGTGTATATCGCCGAACCGATATACACCGAAAACGTCAAGAAAGAGATCGAGCTCGAGACGAATACACGTTTGGTGAAAGACCAATTTCTGAAAGCCGCTTGGTTAGATTCGGAACGCCTGGACGGAAAGAAAGATGCAATACAAACCTTGGATTGTCCGGGTCGTCGTCGCCGTCCCACCCGACGAGGTTGACGTCAGGAAAACCCATGGTACGAGGGGAAGACTCCGGATCCTTGACGAGACCCAGGGCGATGGAGTCTCGTTTCACCTCTACCGTCGCGAGTGAGTCCTCCGAGTCGTGCACCATCTTGAAATCGGGACCATCCTTCGTCGTGGGTTCCGTAATAGGCGCGAACGCAATCTCGCTCTCGGAGCCCGGGACGGCGAACGTTGAGGGGATGGCGTACACGGCGGACCGCCGCCGCTGCTCCGCGTAGGGCGAGGTAGAGATCGAGATCCGACTCAGCGGCCGACTCGGCGCGTCCAGGGCGATGACGGTGAAGGTCGTCGAGACGCGTTTGTTGGTTACTGGCATGTCTATCGGCGTCGACTCTTTCTGCACTTCCTCGACAGCTTTGGGAGGCGGCATAGAGAGAGCGACAGACACCGGTCTTGACCTTTGAGGCAGGAAACGCGAAGGAACGACATACCCGGGGCGCTGGTCTGCGTAAGGGAGCAGCCGCCCGCCGGAGAGGTGGTTTACGAACTGTCCAAGGGTGGAGTCGCGGATCAGGTCCGCCATCTTGCAGTTTCTTCAAAAGAGTGGATGAGCCTAGACTATTAGATAGATCCACCTTTATTAGCGAGGAACTGGAGGACACAGCCCTCGAAGACAAGCTGACAGTGAGTTAGCCTATCGCTTGTACGTGTTCATACTGGGGCCCGATTGTAGGAGCCAGTTGCGTGGATACCGTCTTGGTGTTTCATTTAACTTGAGTTTTGGCTTTGAATTTGGGGGGAAGAATGCCGACGTTTGGCGATGACCGATGACAGAGTAATCCGGATGACTGTCGAGGACGCCGAGTAAGTAATCCTAGATCTTAAAGTCATTTGCTCTTGCTCCAAGATTACTGTCATGACACGGACACGGAGGTCGGGGTGGATGCATGGTTTCTCCATCGACATGAAATTTCCCGCCGCACAAGAATACATTTTTCGATATATAAGAACCTGGATAGCATAGCTAGACTGGTATAAGCAAGCAGTACACGTTACTGGAAATGAAAAACACACCTTGACTCGATATTGTGAATATTACCCAAGCGCATCAGCGTCCTTCCTATTCGCAAACTGCGCCCACTGCTTTTTATCAGACTTGAAACGTCCCCAGAGCTTCAGCAAAAGCAAAATTAGCCTCGCATCTAATGGAGGAAAAATAACGGAGGAGGGTGAGGCTCACGTATTCAATGAAACTCTCGTCCTTCATAGCTTGCAGCAGCGCATTCGGATCCTCTGCGAGCGCCTCATCGTCCTCGCACAAGCTCTGAATCTTCTCCTTCACACGCAGGGCGAGACTGTACATGTAGTGCCGCGCCTCGTGGCTGGATCACATTCATTTTATTTTGCAATGATAGGACAGGCGAAGGGAATTAAGGACGACTTACTAGGCGAGTGCGCGGTTAAAACACCGTCTCCCAATGACGAGCTCGAAGCGCGGCGGGTACGGCAGATTGCGCGCCTCCGCATTGTTCTCGAACTGCGTTGCCTTGCCGTACTTGATCTTCTTCTCCTTTATGTCCTATCCAAATGCAAAGCACAAGTAAGTACAAGTACTGTTTTAAAGAAATAAATATGAACCTGGAACGTATCGTGGTCGTAGATACCCTTCTGCGTCGATATCGTGTACGCCCCGCTGAGGTCACACGCATACATCCCCCGCGTCCAACATGCGTGGCAGTCGCCAGTGCCTTCGCAGGAAAGACCATCCGCGAGCACAGGGCGCAGGTTCAGCGTAGCGATGAACGGCGCCTTCCACGTCGAGAGCGTCATTGAATCCGCGAGGGGGTCGATATGGCGTTTTAGAGCATTGACCGCCGTGTCGAAGTACTCCTCTTAATAGAGGGATGAGCAGCCAGACTACGAAATAAGCTCTATACATACTCTCGTCGTCCGTCGCCGTGGAGAGATACTCGGGATCGGAATGGAGCGCGATGATGTACTCGACGAAGACGGCCAAGTGTTCGTCGAGCGTGCGGCTGGAATACCGCATGCGGTCGAGAGCAGCGTTCGCGTCGGCGTCGGCGTCCCCGTCATCCTCGTCGACAATGAATGTGTCGTTCTCCGCTTCGTCTCCGTCGGCGACATCCTCTGGTTCTTCATCCTCCTCCTCCACTTCGGAGAATGGGGTGAACTCCCTCTCTTCCTTCTCGTTGACAGCGTCCGTCGGGACGGGTGCAGGCGACGACTTGTTCTTTCGAGCCTTGGCGTAACGCGCAAGCGCGCTGGACCTAAGTTGCTTCTGAGTCGGCTTGGAGGAAGTCGGCTGAACGGGCACTGGAAGAGTATGATTTTAAAGTCAATGAGAGTGATATATACGGACGGGCGAGGTCCTCTGGATCGTCATCGGAATCTAGCAGTGTCGACGCCTTGACGTCCTCCTCCTGCGACTTGCGGCGTAGCCTCCCTTGTCGCGGCGGAGAATCCGCCAGAGAGTCGCTGTCCACATCCACCGGCGAAGATTTTCTGACGCGTCGTAGTCGCTTCGGCACTTCATCTTGCGCGTCATCGGAATCTGACTGCACCTCAATCTTCCGCTGGACCCGCCGCTTGCGGGGTGAGACGTCCTCATCGTCTGAATCATGGCTTGCCACTGGCGGTGGCGTAGGCGTTTGCAAGCGTTGTGTCTTCTTCTTTGCGGCCTTGGGCGACGGTGCAGGCTCAGAGTCTGCTATGTGGGCCTTGGCCTTCCTCCGAGTCCGCTTGGGCGCGTCGCTCGCGTCGGAGTCTTGCACGTCGATGACCGGGATTGTGGTCTGTTTCGCGACGCGACGCGCCCGTTTCTTCGGTGGAGGGCTTTCCAGCGAGGTCGATTGAACAGGTGCTTCCTTTCGTTTAGTACGGACCATGTTGGCAAAGTGCAGTAAAGTGAGAGCAAAAGTACGCGTTTACTTACGAGACTTTCGGCTCTCTTTTCCCACGATTGCTTTACACTTACATTCATGCAACGTTATTTATTCGAGGTCGCGCTCGCTGTCCGTCGTCGGCGTCCGTCACGCAATCCGAGGTGCGACCAGTGGATATCCTCCTCAGTCGACGTCTTCGCCCCGCGCCCAATGTCTGAGCAAACACCTCGGCGACGTCGCCAGCTTCTGTTCGTTCGACTTCTCCCCGCCCGCGGACGTCTGCACCTTTAACTCGTTCGCTGCCTACAACTAAATAAGCCCCCGCACTTTGCGCTACTCTCTGCTCTGTGCATTATGAAGCTTTTCCTGGATGGACGTGTACTATCAGTATCATTGTATGTATGTTTCTACCCCGAATTTTCGCACATGTCTTTTCCAAGTGCTGGAGTTTTCATTTGGTCTCTGATGTTTCTAAAGGGTACTGTATGCGCATGACATACTCAGTCACCCGCAAATGCTGGCTGCTCTGGGCGACAAGTACGACGTGCTTGCGGACTTGTTCTGCTCGCTCTTCCTGTGCAACCCATCCTCGACCGCAGCCTCCAACTTCTCCAGAAAATCCTACCTGTCGAGGATTTCACCGTCTTCTCTACCCTCGATGAAATATATGTTCCTACCGCGCAGGTCGACGACGAGAATCTGTTACTTGATCTAGCTTTTGACGTGGTGCTCTCCCCCACATTTCGAACCGGTCAATCCCGACATATTCTGCGGTTGGTGAAGAGGTTTTAAAGACCAAGATACCGCCTCAAACATAGCAATTCTTTGCAAGAGTCCTCACCGGGACAATGGTGAAGTTTTGAATGTCCAAAATCTATGAATGTAAGAGCTCCTGTGGGCCGTCTCACGATGTTCCGCAACGCTATGTCACCGTGCTCCACCCCAAGACGGTGGATATCACGGAGACTGCCATGGAGCCTAATCCTGACAAACATCGATATTAAAACAGCGTTGTTTATAAATTACTCACTTTTCATCTGGTTTTAAGCCATCCCACCTTTCTAAAACAAGGGACGGTCCCACGTTCTCCAAAACGATACCGATCCATTCGCGAGGGAATGGTGCAATGATTGCCCATAGCTTAGGCAGTTCTGTGCCTTGAAGGGATTCTAGCTGCCGGTACGCCTGTAGTTCAGATGTAAGGGGTTCCACAGATTCCATCTCGTAAATCTTTATAACGACCGGGAGCTGGTCATTTGGAGAGTTTGGGTTGTACATCTGTCCATAGGTGACCTCGGCTTCGAGACCACTGCTGAACTTCCAAGACATTGAACAGTCTTGGGAGGAACCTCGTCGAGGTAGCTCTCGTCACTCTCAGAAAATGAGGTAGACATCATAGGCTCAGAGGTGGAAAGCGCAGGCGATGAGCTGCGGGGGCCGAAGGGCTGCGCGGTCTTGAGGAAAACCTCGTCAAATAGGGCAGGGCAGCCCTCGTCGCTCTCACTCGAAGCGGTGGAAAGCGCAGGCGACGAGCTGCGGGAGTGGGCGGGTTGCGGACCGAGGGGTACTACTTGGTCGTAATGGAGGACGATTACCGGAATGGGCGCCCTCCAGAATTTACTAGGAATTGTTAGGATATGCTGGATAGCAATAGATAAGCAATAGCAAGAATGGTAGGTTCGAAACATACTATATGGGTGCCAATGGGTATTTGTTGAACCTCCGTATCGGTTCGTTCATCTCCCATCGCTCAGACGAGGTATGTAATTAATCAATTGCTGAAGGCACTGATAAACATAAACAGGAAGACGTAGACAGATAGGAGCAATGTACAAACAAACAAACGCCAAAGTCTAAATAAGGAGATTTGTGAAATCAAGGTGCGGTACAAAAGGTGCGGTCATAATAGTTGTTAAACTAGAGTCAGAGTGGTAAGGATTGCAGTTGCTGGAACCCCGCCATACCAAAAGACACAAACGGCGGTGTACGACTAACCCATGGATCCATGGGTTGGATTGATCGGAGATTTCTTCTGGCTGAATACGGTCCCCTCCATGTAGAGAAAAACAGATGCGTGGCTCACCCAAGTGTTCTGGTAAGATACATTGTCGTCGGATATGTCGGCAAAGCCTCGCAACAAATATTCAAAAGCTGTGTCTTCCGTCTCCGCTTGCGAGGCATTGAAGAACTGGGCTTTCCAGAGGCCGAGGTAGTCTGCGAGGACCTTTGGCAAGACCATCCAGGATCCCGCTGATCCTCTTGGCGACTCGCTTTGTTCGGGGATCTTCCTAGCAAAAGGTGTGAAGGAATGGAGGACAAGCGGGGTTGGGCGTACCTCTTCTTCTTTGTCTTTTTTCTTCTTGCCTGCTCCCTTTTTTACCGGGTTCCTGACATCCTTCAGCGGAGGAGGCGCGCGCGGGGTGCGGGAATTGAGAGATGCCTGTAGGTGTTGAATTTCCGGCGCTAATTCGTTGGCAAACTGGACGGTTCCCGGACTGTCGCTCGCTAGGGCAGCTGTGAGGTCGGCATTCAGCTGGCGGATTCGTCCAGGGAGATCTCTCTGCACTTGTCGCCGCGCGTCTTGGGACATGAGAAGTATCTTTTTGATTTCCGTCCTACTTGGGCTTATGTAAATATCAGAGTTCATGTCGCGTCGTACTGAGAAAATACCGTATATATGTTTGACTAGGGCCTAAGGCCTACGACGTCCATTAAATTTAAGAGGCTGAACAGACCACGTGATTTTCGTGCCCACCTCCTGGGCACGAAAATCACATGGGCTGTTTAAGCTCTTCAACAAGGCCGCAGTCGCGTCCTTTCTCGCGCCGATTACCACTCCAATCAGATCCATGGGTTTTCAAACCACAGTAGAGTATTTTTGTCAAAGATGGAACGTCGGGTTGGATTGGTGATGGGTGATATTTACCTGCATGTAGTCTCCTCCACCTAGAGGTGGTGTCACTCCCTCTTAGCTCAGTTGGTAGAGCGCGTCACTAGTATTATCTGGATCAATGACGAGGTCAGTCGTTCAAATCGGCTAGCGGGAATTTTTTGGTCGTTTTTTGCCGGCTAGCAGAGATATTTTTAAGCTTAGGTGGGTACCGATGCGATAAAATATATCACGCTATAGGATGAGATTGTAATAATAATTTTAAAAATGTGCAGAGGGCGCTTCCAAGCGCGATGTATAGATGAGATGCAGAGTACGATTTCGGTAGGTGGATAGGTAGGTAGGTGTGTATAGACGAGGCGAGTAAAATGCAGGGTTCAGACCAAAGAGAAACGAAACAAACAAGAAGAGACGACATGTACAAGAATCGGTAGTGTACATACACAAAAGACCTATGTGAGGCGGCGTAAGACCCATAATAAAAAAAGGCTAGGCTAGGGGAGGGTAGAGTAGGTGGGTGGGGCGGGCGGCTGTGGGTGGGGAGAGAGGGAGTCAGCGTGTGTTGTGTGTGGAGGCAAGAAAACATCAACTCACCACTAAAACGAATATATACTACTTCTTATAAGACTGGTGGTTGGTTGGCGAGACGGGAGGAGGCAAGCTGGTATGTATGGTATCGGTATCTTGGGCTATCGGGCTCTTGGGCTCGTGGGCTCTTAACGGGCGTCGCCTAGCTTTTGCGTGCGTGCGTGCGGGTCGTCCTTGTCATTGCTACAGTGTCGTGTCTTGCCATCCGGGTCCGCATGCGAGCACACCACACCCCACGGATCGCGCGCAGAAGAGCACAAACAGCAACGAGCACGCAAAGACGCGCCGGGCGCCGGGCGTTTCGGTTTCGGGTTCGGGTTCGTAAATAACGGGGCGCATTTTTATAAGTAATGTACGGGTATGTCTTTGACTTTGGCTTTGGCCTTGGCTTTGGGTGGGTGGAGATGGGGAGGGTGGGGTGGGTGCGGGTGGGGGAGCTTTTCTTTTCGTCCTCGTCCTCGTCCTCGTCCGTCGTTCGGTCTCGTTCTCGTTCTCGTTCTCGTTCGTGTCATCGGTCATCGGCGTCGGCAACCTCGTCGACATCCCTGCTTCCATTGGCGAGCGAGCAGGGGGGGGGGGGCACCCGCACGGCAGCAGGAGGGGAACGCATCGCGGAGCCGGGAACGAGGAAGGACAAGGTAGGCAGGGGGGTGGGGGGCGGGTCAGGCAAATATTCACAGCAAGCAGAGCAGGGCAGGCGCATAAATAGACTTTGTGGGGGTGCTTTTGGTCATGTCGGGTCGGGTGGTGGGGCGGGTAGGGATGTCGTCGTTCTCGTTCTTGCTCCTTCTCCTTCTCCTTCTCCAGGCAGTCGAGGTAGTGGGTAGTGGACGCTCCCTCTCCAACGACGAGGGAGCGCGCAGCGCACGCGGTTGCGCACGCAGACACCTACTCCTTATGCCGACTAATCTTCTCCACCCCCGCACTCAGCGCCGTCACCCTCCTCTTCTCCTCCTCCTCGTCCTCATCTTCGTCTTCGTCATCATCATCATCCTCGTCCTCTGCGCCCTTCGCTTCCTTCCCCTTGACTTTCTCATCCTCATCCTCCGACTCATCCTCCGAGTCCGAACTCGAGCTCGAACTCGAGGACGAACTCCCCGATCCAGAGCCCGTCACCGTAATCGCCGGCGCGTCCCCATTTCCGTTCGCACCCACCGCACCCGCCGCACCAGCCAACCCCACCCCCGAACTCGACGCGCTCCGGTGGTGCCCATGCGAGTGCGAATGCGAGTGCGAATGCGAATGATGGTGCCCCCTGAAATGCGCGGGCAGGTTCACGGCGCGGAGGACGTGTTCCTCCGTCGACGCAGCGGACGTGGGCGGGGTGGCGGACGCGAGCGACGGCGTGCCGAGCGGGGAGGCCGTGGTAGAGGCGGAGCCGAGGGCGGGGAGCGGGAGCGGGGATGGGACGGACGCGGACGCGGACGCAGAGGCAGGTGGCGAGGCCAGCGTCGCGGCCGGAGACGAAGTAAGCTCCGTCGGCGTCGGCGTCCCGCTCCCATTGTCGTGTTCCCCTTCCTTGTCCTTCTCCTTGTCTTCTTTGCCCTCCTTCCCGCCTTCTGCTGCGTCCGCCCCACCACCCTCCCCTCTTTCATCCCCTCCTTCTCCTTCTCCTTCTCCTCTCCCACCGCCCCATTCTCCTTCTCCGCCTCCTCCCTCTCCTTCCTCTCCCTCTCCACCCTCTCCCTCTCCCGCGCCTCCCTCCTCCTCCGCACCCACCCCATCCCGCTCCCATCGTCGTCGTCGTCCCCGCCCGTGGAAGACACGACGCCCATGCCCACCGCGCCCGCGTGTCCGTTTTGTGTTTGTGTTGTTTGTGAAGAAGAAGAGGTGGAGGTGCCGTTGGTTTTCGAGCCTAAACGCGTGATGAGAGGTTAGTTGGTTGTGACATTGTGATAAAGGAAGAACGAAGAAAACGCACCTCCCCCGCCCTGCACGCCCTTCCACGCCGCATGCCCGTTCCTCACGGAACCCATCCCGCCGTACCCCACTCGACAAACTCGGGCTCGTCGTCGCGCGCGTTGCCGAAGGGGTTGTGTGTGCCTGTGCAAACAGTTAGTATACGATATAAGTTGTGGGTAAGAAGGAGTGTGTTTATGGAGGTGAGAGGAGGGAAGGAAGGGAGGAGAGAAGAGGCTGGGAGGGAGGAGACAGGAGATGAAGGGGAGAAGGTAAAAAAGCGGCGCAGCGACCCAACCACCGTGCGCGAGGGCGGACATCCGCCACCGCAGGGCAGCGAGCGCGCCCGCCAATCCGCGCACACGCACACGGACACCGCCCGAGCCCGACCCGGAGGTAGAATAGCCAAAGAGGAACGCCCAGCGAACGAACGAACGCGCGCGTCGACCGAGTCGTCGCCCACACCCGAATCACAATGTCCCATGGGTATCGACTGCGCCTCTGGCGTGTGTGAGTGCGTCCCCAACCGTCCGCACGGCGACATCCGCCACCGTACGCCGCACCCACCAACGCGTCCGCGTCCACGCACACGTAGGCACCCCTGACACGACACGACACACAGACGCCGCCCGAGCCCGAGATAGGAATGCGAATATGGAATGCGGAATGCGGAAACGAAGAACGAAAGAAGAAAAGAAAGGGATACGTGGAACGAACGAATGAACGAATGAATGAATGGATGGATAGACAGATGGGGGGAAGGTGTGAAATGAAAGCGAGGAGCGAGGGAGCAGAATGAATAGGAAAGGAGACCCCAACGAAATGAACGAACGCGTGCGTGCGCGTCGTCTGAGCAGCACGCGCAAAGTGCCTCGCCTCCTCTGCATTAGAGGTTCGCGACCCAGCCCCAGGTGTGAATGTACGCCCATGGCCAGCGTAGGCCAGCTTCCGAGGAAGCCACGCCGCGGATAAAGCGTGCAAGTCAAGTCAAGCAAAACGAAGACGAAGACGAAGGCGAAGAAATATGGGACACGCGATATGAACCCGAAGAATGAACCCGCGAGGAAATGGGGAAATGAAAAAAGTGGGCCGAGCACAAAGCAAGGACGTAAAAAAAGCAAATGGCGTGAGGCGAGGGCGAGGGCGGAGGGGGGCGCAGAATAACGGCGGCCCGTAGCGCGAACAAAGAGACAGAGAAAGACTCACCATTAGCATTCCGACTCCCATACACCCTCCCATTCAACATCCTCGTCCCCCTCTTCCCGCCGAGCGAATTCGCAAAGGGATTCAGCGCAGGCGCACGCTCACGCTCCGCTCTTGCCCTTGCCCTTCCCGCTCTCCTCCTTCGCGCCCCCGCCGAAGAGCGACCGCCCGCGCTTCTTCGGCGTGCTCGTCGAGGCGGTAGAGGTCTGACTCTGCGACCTTGCAAGGGGCGAGCCGTTAGTGGAGGCGGTGGACCCCCAGGCGTGAGGGGGGCGCCCCACGCGGGGTCGCTGGGAGAGAGCGGGTTGGCGTCGAGCGAGGGCGTGGGTGTGAGGCTGTCTGTGCTGCTCGCCGGCGTGCCCGTGCCCCGGCGGAATGGTCTCAGGAAAGACTTTGGCTTGGGCCAGGTAGAGCTCTTGCTTGGAGGGTGGAAGGAGCTGGGCGGGGCTGGAGGGAGGGGATGGATGCGGGGGCGGCGGGGGAGCTGTATGGGGAGCTGTAGGGGGAGGAGGAGGAGGAGGGGAGGGGGCTGCGGGGAGGCATGGGGGACGGCGGGGGCATGGCGGTGTACGCAGCGGCGGGAATGCACTCGGCAGCGTCGGCAGGGTCCGGGAGGGGCAGCTCGTCGCCGTCGTCGGTGAGCATGATGCTCCGGCGGGGGTCGGGGAGCGGGGCGAATCGGATACGTCTTGGTGGTTTTTGCATTGTGGGTGTATTTGCGCTGTTGTGGCTGGCGCTGGTGTGAGAGGAGGTGCTTGATGAAGCAGAGCTTGATGCGCTTGTTGATGCGCTGGTCGACGAGGAGAGACTGTTTGTCGAGGGCTGACTTGGCAGCAGAATAGACTGCGGCGGGGACAGCAACGACATGGTTGGACTGGTCAAAGCTCTGATTCACACCAAGAAATCAATAACAGCGGTGTCGGGTGTCCGCCAAGCAATTTCTCATATAACATAACCCCGGCTTTCTTTTCTTGCTTATCTCGAACTGCTTTGATTTTGCTTCCGTCACTGTCCGCGCCGAACGCCTATAAATGTCCTTCGCCGGGGCATCTTACACAACGATATGCATCCCGAATTAGTCGCCGTCGATTTGTCCCTCCTATCCACACCCCGGCACTTCCCGCGCCCTTTTCTGTTCCCATCTCCCATCACTCCCACTCTCCAGGGTTTTCCGTCTTTTCCGCGCACCCCGCCCTTACCCGCAGACGCGACGAACGTGGTCCAGTCGACGAGTCGTGAGACATTCCGACTGTGGGACGTCACAGTTGTTTACGGCTTACCGACTTGCCGACTTCACCATCCATCAAAAATTATCATAATCATCCAGCCTGGGAAATCTGACGGTGCCGCCCGACGCGCGTTTCCTTACAGCGGGTGGCGTCCCGTCTTTGCTTACCCACCGTTTCCACGTCGCACTACGATCATCATGGCCATGCGCGACGCGCATACCCCCGTGGGATAATCACCACCACGGCCACGGCGATGTGCACTTCAAGTTGATGCTCCGTCGCTTTGCTTCCGGATCGACGACTCGGAGGGCCTGGACCTTTCTGTGGGCGCCCCGTCACGACCCGGCCACCCCCGAACCGAGCCCACAAACGCCCACATCTCCTGTTTTTCTTTTGCAATTCGCCCAGCTGGTTCGTTCTTTTTCAAGTCTGCTTCAACGTGGCCCTCGTACTTATGAAAACCGCATGCCGATCCTGGACGAGGCCTTGGCGGACGTGCAGATGTCTTCAAGTTTGGTGAATCCTATGTACATACGCTTGCGAAGCAGCCCTAGACGACCCTACGTGCCAGCGTATTCGAACGTGTGTCTGGGATACGCAGCCCTGCAACGCGTCTCCAAATTCCAATCGTAACATACATGCATGTAAGGTAATCCCGTCTCGTCACTGTATTTCCGCAAACAAACAAACAAATGGTCCTGAACTTCGAACGTGCGCTGCTTCGATCCACTTCCACGAGGCAGGCTCATCGATCATCCTATCCGCTCTCAGGCTCGCCACTCTCGGTCCTCAGGGCCAGCGGGACTGCAAGCGCGAGGAAGTAATATCGTTTCTCAACACGAACCGCTCGATCTGTCTCTGACTCGGACATGCCCTCGGAGTCTTGTTCAGTCTCAGGCTGCCGTCTAAGGTCTGTTCGAATCACCTATTCATCCGAGCGAGAAGGGAAACGTCTGCATGTCTATAGTTGTCTACATCTTGGTTCGATCTTCAAGTTCGTTTCGTTTCATTTTGTATCCTACGTACACACATCTCCAACGAAAAAAAAAGAAAAAAAAACGCTAGTTGAAGGGAAGGGAAATTGAAAATTGAAAAATCAGGGGGATCCTCATGCATGGCCCAACCCCGAATTGAACGAGGGTCCTCCTGCTTGCAATGCGTTCCCATCATTTGGAGCAGACGCACTAACCAACTGTGCTATTGGGCCAATGATTTTCTTTATTGCTGGCTACTGGTGTATACTGGTCCACAATATTACTTAGCGGAGTCGCGTTCAGAATTCAACGAACTGGTTGAACAGTCAATATAACATATTCTGCGTGGAACGGCACCCAAAAATATGACGAGCGTGTTGAGAGAAACGACAATGGAATAAAAGTGGAGAAAGTGGAGAAAAGTGGAGAAAAAATAAAAAAAAGTACGAACCTACCATGGCCCAACCCCGATTCGAACGAAGGTCTCCTGCTTACAAAAGACGGGAGTCCGGACCAATTTAGAGCAGGCGCACTAACCACTGTGCTATTGGGCCGATGATTCTATTCCTTGCTGGCTACTAGTGCATGCTGAGATATAGCGGTGACAATATTAGTAACGGGTCATGTTCAGAACCCAACAAGCCAACTTGAACAGTCAATGGAACATATCCACACCCCTAATATCCCGTGCCAAAAATACTGAGAGAAACAACATGGAATGAAAGGGATCAAAAAGAATGTATTCAAACATGGCTCAACCCCGATTCGAACGAGGGTTCTCCTGCTTATAACACCAAGCAGTCCTATTTACAGCAGGCGCACTAACCAACTGTGCTATTGGGCCAATGATTTCTCTCCTTGCTGGCTACATACTGGTGTATACTGAAATATGGTGGTGACAATATTAGCGGGTCATGTTCAGAATTCAACAAGCCCACTCAAACTGGTTGAAAATGCGTGGTATCGTTGAACGAACCCCAAAAGAATTAGCAAGTTGAAACTACAGAATAACAGAATAACAGAAAAAAAGAAAAACAACTTCATGAACATGGTCCAACCCCGGATCGAACGAGGGTTCTCATGCTTACAAACACAAAAGTTTTTATATTTGGAGCAGGCGCACTAACCAACTGTGCCATTGGGCCAATGAATTTCATATTCTTTACTAGTGTGTAGTGGTGGCAATTACAATTTATTATTTAAACTGGAGGTCATATTTAGAATTGGTTCAGATTTCATCTTCGAAGACACTTGTACTACACAAGTTGACAGAAGGACAGAACTAGAAGGCATATTTACCTGCAATGGTGCAGGCAGCCCGCCACTTCTGTATGGTTGAAAAAGTGGAGTAAGCACTTTACTGATATTAATGCCCGGCTCTTCCACTGTCCACCCTCATCCAGACATATCTCGCTTGTAAAACCGCTCCCGAAAAAAATGGCGAGCCTGTGAAAGGAACACTGAAAAAAAGTGAAACAAAGTGAAACAAAAAAAAACACCAAATGAAGCTGATCATGGCCCAACCCCGAATTGAACGAGAGTCCTCCTGCTTACAAATAATGCATCTAGTAACTTGAAACAGGTGCACTGACCACTGTGCTATTGGGCCAATGATTTTCCTTCTTGCTGGCTACATACTAATGTATGCTGAAATATAGTGCTGACAATATTAGCAGGTCATGTTCAACATTCAATAACTCGGACTGGGACAGTCGAAAAAGGACAGAAAATGTAACACATCCCGCGTGGTATTGGTATCGTCGAACGAACTGCCGCAAAAGAATTAGCAAGTTGAAACCGCAGAATAACAGAATAAAAGAGAGAAAGGAAAAAAAGAAGAACAATTTTATGCATAAAGCATAGCCCAACCCCGGATCGAACGAGGGTCTCCTGCTTACAGGTCCACCACAATTCATTTAGAGCAGGCGCACTAACCACTGTGCCATTGGGCCGATGATTTCTCTCCTTGCTGGTCACATACCAGTGTATGCTGAGATATGGTGGTGACAATATTATGTAGCGAGGTCATGTTCAACAAGCCAACTCAAACTGGTTGAAAATGCGTGGTATCGTTGAACAAACTACCCCAAAAGAATTAGCAAGCTGAAACCGCAGAATAACAGAGAGAAAGAGAGAAAGAAAAAATAGAGAGAAAAGATTAAAAATTAAAAATTAAAAAAAACTGCCACAGTTCGAAGCATATGGCCCAACCCCGGATCGAACGAGGGACCTCCTGCTTACAAAGATATTCTCTTTCGAATCATTTACAGCAAGCGCACAAACCAACTGTGCTATTGGGCCGACAACTTTGT
This sequence comes from Mycena leptocephala, assembly GCA_029378395.1. Lineage (NCBI taxonomy): Eukaryota > Fungi > Basidiomycota > Agaricomycetes > Agaricales > Mycenaceae > Mycena > Mycena leptocephala. The sequence continues at coordinate 277,955 of JARJLF010000193.1, forward strand.
AAGCTTGTTCTCTGACTTTGTTGTACGACAATGGTGGTGGCGAGATAGCAATATCAAACGGGGATTCATGTTCAGAATTGGTTCAGAACTCAATGTTCACCTTGAACTGGGACAGTTCAAAGAAGGACGTACAGAGAATGAGCGAGAATACATCTTCATGTAACTGTGCCTCGAAAGTTGAACCCGTCTGCTTTCAAGGTGGTTCCAGTCACTTATGTATAGTTGAAAAAGTCCTCCCAATATCCGACTCCTCCACTGGCCCTCTCATCCAACAAACATGTTTCACAAACTCTCAAATAAATGGTGGGTCTGTTGAACGAAACAACAAAATAAAAGAAAGAAAAGAAAGAAGGAAAAGAAAGAAGGAAAAAGAGATCACTCTCAATTATGGCCCAACCCCGAATTGAACGAGGGACCTTCTGCTTGTAGTCATGGCAAGAAACAAACATAACTTAGAGCAGGTGCACTAACCACTGTGCTATTGGGCCAATGATGTTTTGGCTTGTTCTCTGATTTTGTTGTAGGACAAGGTAGTGATGTAATTTGTACTTAGGTCATGTTCAGAATTCAATGTTCAACTTGAACTGGAACAGTGAATGAACCAGAAGACATGGTTGAAGTTGTGGTTGAAAAAGTGGAGTAATGCAGGCACTTCCTCTTATCCGAGTCCAATTGCTACCGGCTCCCTCACGTCTCGCTCGAAAAAGCCCACCCAAAAATTGCGCGCTTGTCAAAAGAAAAGAGAGAAAAAGGAAGAAAATTCAAAAAATTGATTGAAATGTTATGACCATGGCCCAACCCCGAATCGAACGAGGGTCTCCTGCTTATAAGAAATGAGATACAGACAAACTTGAAGCAGGCACACTAACCACTGTGCTATTGGACCGACAATTTTCTCTCTTGCTGGCTACTGGTGTATGCTGAGATATGGTGGTGACAATATTAGTGCCAGTGGGGTCATGTTCAGAACTTAGCTTTAACAAGCGGATTCCTCCAACTCAAACTGGTGGAAAGCCTAAGGCGCACTCAAAACTATATCCTGCGTGGAACGCCACCACTAATACCCACTCCAAAAAATTAGCGAGTTGAAAAAATTTAAAACTTAAAAATTTACTTCCACCGTCATGACCCAACCTCGGATCGAACGAGGGTCCTCCTGCTTACAATCAACGATTTACCGTGCGAATTTGAAGCAGGCACACTAACCACTGTGCTATTGGGCCGATGACTTTCCTTCAGTGACAATTGTGCTCTGATTTATGTTGACTCACAACTGCGATGGTTGAAAAGTGGAGTCGGCACCTCCCGGTGGCTGTTTCGTGGCATTCCTCCTCCTTCATCCTTCATCCTTCATTATCCGTTCCCTGCCTTATTTCAGGGTCTATTTCAAGCCGACTTATTTCCCACTGGAAGAAAGGTACCGTACCGACAAATTCATTTCATTTTGTGCCTTCACCTCGGACAGAGATCGCGATACACCGACGAGTACCATGGTCGCCAGGTTCAACCTCGATGTCACCCGCCAATTCGTTGACTTTTACTACTAGACGTTTGACTCTGATCGCATAAAACTTGCACTACTTTACTTCCCGCTCGTCTCATTCGATCTCCAAGTTGATTCGAAGTTGTCCGACGTCCTGGACCTACAGCGCGATACCTCCATTCTATTCTACGAAGGCCAACAGATCTTGGGCACCGCGGCAATTATAGAGAAACTAACGGTAGGGTACCCCCCTGCATCCATCTACCAAGTGTCTCACCCGGCAACGTGCACGGTGCCAGTCCCTCTCGTTCGAAGTCAAGACAAAGGACGCGCAGCCTTCGGTGACGGAGTCCAACCTCCTTATCTGTGTGACCGGAGCCCTGGTCGCGCGTCTGTCTGTCTCGTCATCGTACGGGCTCCGATCGTTCAACTGCTTACTCCGTGCCACATCTCGCACACACGCAGATCGACGACAACGATTCGTTGCCGTTCAGTGGGACATTCTACCTGATTCCAGACGGCGGGAGCTACTACATGTGCGTCTATCATCCCTCAATCTGCCTCGAGCGCCGCGGCATCAACTTCTCTAGCTTCAACCATATTTTCCGGCTCATTTCCGAGTGATCGCTCTGATTCTGAAAGACGGATAGTGGGACCAATGGGTGAGCAGGGGTATGTACGATAACCTTAGACTGTTTTCTTTCTTCCTTTCCTTTACTGATGCAAATTCGCTACCCAAACCACCCCGTAAATTCCGAGTCGTATTCGGAACTCAATATTATATTCCCATCTCTTCAATTCTCCCAACGAAAGCGCAGCGTATTCAAACGTGTCCGCGCGCGCCTCAGCTTCGGGGTCAGCGGGACTGGCTTCAACTTGAAGCCTCGAGGAATTTCCGCGTGGAGGATTTGAAGGAAGTTCCGCAATTCGTTCACCTGTCAGTATTCAACATTCAACTTCAATACCGGGAAATCATTTCCACGAGCATATCATCTCTTTATTTCTTTGATCCAGGCCCTGAAATGCTCTCGTTCTGACTGCCCTTTGTCGTCTGTTCTGTTCTGTACTGGTTCCCCATCGTCGCTTATCAGTATGTTTTGCAATCGGTTCGGTCATATCCACTGTTGTTGGTTTATACATCGGTTTGAATGCACATCTGTTCACTCAATGTCACTGTAACATGTACTGCGTGGTGTTTCAGTGAAAGACATCCCAAAAAAAATGACGAGTTGGAAGGACGAAAAGAAAAGAAAAAAAGATCACTTCCATCAATCGGGCATGACCCAACCCCGAATTGAACGAAGGTCTCCTGTTTAAAGATAAGGACTTACAAATCAGGTGCACTAACCAACTGTGCTATTGGGCTGGTGACTTCTTTGGCTTGTTCTTTAATTTTGTTGTAATACAGTGCGGTGACGATTTGGATAGTACATATTCAACAACTCGCAGCAGATTTCGTTAAATTCAAGCTGAACCTCCGTTCCGAGTCCAATTGCGCAAGAGACTGGATTAAGCATGCAATCTTTACACGAAAGTGCCCCGGAGAAACATTCAAGCAGAAAAAATGGCGTGACTTGTGGTTGAAAAAAGTGGAATCGGCACTTCCCGGTGGCTGTGTCGCTGTTTGGCTCTTGTCCTCCTCCATTTCTTGTCCCCTTCCCAAAGTTCGAACGCCGGAGAAATGCTAGCAGCGCCGGCTCTCCTAATGCTCTGAATCCGGCTCAGCATAGATTTTCCACGTCGTTGGCATCGAGCCATGGGCCGCAACAATTAGGAAGAGTGGGCCTGGCTCACGATCTATCTATCCCCTGCCACCTCTCCCGGGCCCACAGTCGATCCTACTAGCGATAAACGTACACCCATGTGCACCCACAATATTTCTACTACCTCTTCTTATGATGATTATTGCTCTGGCGTGGAACTGTCAACTATCACAAAATCGCGACGGCTTTTACCGACTTCGATTGGCATTGCGGGGTCCCTCCTGCAGCCACTGGTGGCGGACACAATCTCATCCACAATCGATCCTAGGTACCAACCTGACACTTTCGAATCCAAGGCAATTCCCGAGCTCTTTGGTCGACGCGTCGCCCTACACAATCGATCCCAGCGACTCTTCGAACGTGGGCCTATATACCCCGGCCCCAACACATTTTTTTCTCTCTTTTTTTTTCGTATTCCAACTCTGGCCGGGGCCATCGTCGCAGAATCAGAATCACTGTCACCGACGAAATTAGATTCGGGTTAAGGATCCCGGATCTCCTTCTTTAATGTCCGTCTATCGCGACTATTTTTTGCTGGTGCTAGTCCTATCTACTTCTCCTGTCCGCCCAGGGCCTTCACAACGATCATTCCGCGGTAATATGCTGCCCTCTGATCCAAATCCGATCAGGACCGTGTCTTACTCCCGCCAACAATATTATTAATCGACGACTCGGACTGCCAGCGCAGCGTATTCGAACGTGCGGCTCGCATCCACTCACTACGCCGGGGGCCATCGACTCGGACTCGGAGACTGTCACAAGCGGCTCGAATCAGCTGCCAGTGGCCCGGGGTAAACTAATCTCTTCCAATTGTAGATTTTGTCTGTTGGCTGATCTATTGCGCCATCCGAATTCTCGGCTGTTGAATTTTCTTTGCAGTTTTTCCTTCTATCCCCATGGCAAGTATTTCGTTAAATTACTACGCGTCACATCGTCCAAACCCGATCAGAATAATCGAACCCGTGTCTTTCAGACGACTGCCAACGCGGTGTATTGGAACGTGTACCCCACCGAGTCTCCCCGGAATCAAGTCGCTCACCACGGAAATTACAGTAATGTTTTTGATCGCTGTCTGTTCTTGACCTGATCTTTTATTCCATCTCAACGATTCGCCAGCTCCGCATATTCGAACATGGCGACTGTTGACAACCGACTCGAATCAACGTTGACAATGGAAGAAATCAAAACGCTCCCAGTGGACACGGAAATTACAGTATACGTTTCTCTTTTCTTAGCTCTATGATCTTCAACACCATCTGTTTTGTTGATCTATGCTGTCTCCCGGAAATCGGTCCTGCTCCGAGCTCCATTTTTTCTTGGTCTTTCTTTTTCCTTTTGGTTGGAAAAAAATCGGATGAACCGAAGCCAAACCTGGTTCGCCAATCCGTCCCATCCAGGCAATTCACCATATCCAGGAATTTTTGCGCACACGGCCTCAGCTGCTACTGGTAGGCTATCTTGCGCCCATCGCACACTCAAGAACAAAACTCTCTTCTGATCGCATCCAATCGCGCACACGATCAGGAAACACGTCCGCCAAAAGTCTTGCAGTACAAGTGACAAATTTTCCGCGGCCGGTGCGAGTGATACCCTGGAGGCAAACGTGTGCCTCTGCTGCCTACGCCGGATTCATATGCGTCGATACCGACACCTGAGCCTGAGCCGGCATATCCAAAAGGCTCCGCCCCGACGTCAACTTTGACGATCGCGATGATCGTTGAAAAACATACCTCAAAATTCGCGGTTTTAACCTCCATTCTCCTTCTCGAAAAAAATTCAACGTTTTCTGGATGCGGCGGCGTACAGTACTCACTGGTTCAAGTTCTTTATCCCGATTCATCTCCCGCATGCGATCATTTCAACTTGTTTCGCTTCCAAATCGCAGCTCAAAAAAAGCAAACGTGCGATGCTTCTCCAATCCAGCCCTGGATCCATTCTCGCGTACCTCGTACGCCGGGGCCAACGCAAATCCACCATCGATCAGGATAAGACTGGCTATCGATGCCGGGATACAACTGTACACGACCCGCATACGTGTATAACAGCAAATCCGCTCCGGAAATCAAACCGTTGCACCGAAATTTTGTTTATAACGCCTGGACTTAATGCTGCTGCTGGTTGCTATTTTCGCCTCTTTGTTCAGTTCACTTCTGATTGTTATAAAGCCCAGACCTGATGTTGCCACTGGTTGCTATTTTCGCCTCTTTTCTATTCTCAGTGATAATGTCTCTATCGACTCATTCGACCTGCTGCTGAGTTTGAATTTGATACGCCTTCCTCGGGGGGCGAGTGTCTGATGCCCAAGAATTTCTGTTCTACCGCTGAGTTTTATGACTCCCTCCCGGCAAGTCTATGAAGAATTTCTGTTCAACTTATTTTAGCGCTGCTCTTATACTTCAAAGTTCGAACACTCAAAGTTAAGTCAAAACCATACAGTTACTAATTCTTATCTGGACGCGACCAGACTGGAATTCCATCTCTCCAAAACGTCGCGCACCACTCAAGCACCACTATCTCGCGTCTTGCAAACGTGCGCAGTATGCCGGGGCGAACACTGCTGATGCATCGATGATTCCTCCGCCACTGTGATTTCCCCGGTGATTTACTGTGATTCAGATAGCGGCGTCGCCGGGATGGGGTAACGAATGACAGCGGAGGCTAATCTCCCATCGCGCACCGTAGCTTCGGACACGGAAATTAACGGTTCCGGAGATCTCTTTGATGATACGGTTGTGATACGGACGCGTTTATTTTGTTTTCAATCATGCTATCCCGGGTCGTTCCGAGCTTCTTCAACACTTTCTCTTCTTAATTCCAATCGTCCTGTTCTGTTCTGTTGGAAATAACACTCACCTTTCTTCTACTAGGACAAGCGAGATAGGCATGACAATGCACCACTGGCATATTCCTCTCATTACTCCCATCCTCCTATTCCACCCGTGCCGAGCTCGGACAACGTGAATCCTGTTTGCAGGGTCACTGATCATGACGCTGTGTCGACGTACCGGGTATTCTGCACACTTCTGTGCCGCGCTGCGTCGATCCACTCATGTTCTGCTATACCTCGAACGTGCTTGCTCGCAATGGAGGCGTAACATGCATCAGGTTTGCCATGGCCACTGCCAGCGCGACGCGTACGGCCGGGGATGTTCCCATTCCCTCGCTATCTATGGCGTGCTTGATACGTGTACGGAAGTTGGCCACGGCACCGATATCACCGTGGCCGAAGGGTCCAAATTTCTTTTCTACTCTCCGTGCTTCGCTTCAAGATTGACTTTTGAAGCTCTCACGGCTTAAAATGTGTTCGAGATGCCAGTAGGTTTTGATCAGGCTTGCAATTGAACCTCTTTGAAATGTAGACGAATCGACGTGGTCCGGAGGTCTCCGCGCTGGACCCACAGACCAGTTTAACCCTTGGGTTTGACCCAAGTTTAACCACCAACGTGCCTGCCTATCCTCGGATAGCCCTCCGAACTTTTTGGCGAATTCGGAGGTGAGGACACCTCATTATTTTTGCAACTCGTTTTATTTACAACCCTCTTGATAAATTTTCTTCAAATCAAATGGCGGCCTTGTCGTTCTTAAACACTCGTAAAAGGGTGTCCAACACACTTAACGGCTGGCGTCTTTCTAGCCTTCATTAAATTGTTCGCCGAGCCTACTGCAAGACAGTGGACCCACGAACGACGCTGAATTTCCGAATATGCGGAGGCTTGCGCTGAGGGAGATCCAGAACGTGGTTCACCGCGGACACGGTAGTAATTTTTGAAAAAGATAGTTACCTGACGCTGGTATCATAAAATTCATATCATAACGGGAGACGGCAGCAACATTTGAACCAACGAAAGAGATAATCCCTGCCAGCGGACTCTCGATTAATTACCTGTCGGCGTACACGACTTGACGCCAGGGCAAAAGCATTCACACAACTTGCGTTCGGGGTCTCAGTTATTCTTTTTTGTTTTTGCATACGTTAGCCCTCCCGTAATGAAAACGCCGACAAAGTTAGAACAATGAATGCCGACAACGCTCAGAATGCGGACGACGCGTTCACAATGCCGACAACCTTATGTGACCGCTCTCGGGTTCAGACATCGTACCTTTGACGTACATGCGGGCTATCGGCGAACAGGGTGTTTTTGGGTGTTTCATTTAGTATTTAGGTTGGCAGTTGCCACTGCAGTGAGTCACCGCCAAGGAGCCAAGGCTGATATACCGCAATGAAGACCACTGCGGATGGAATTTTGATTCAAGTAAGAAGCCCGGGCCGTCATTCAGTTCTGGGCTGTTCGAGTCCGACGATTTTCGAGCTGAGCATGTTGTTGAATTTCACAGTACTCGTTCACTTGAAGTTCAACTTCGGCCCGAGACTCCGGCCAAGTTGGACTTGGCATCTATAAAATCCTGCTTTGAGAAGAATTAAATCCCCGCACTGGAATTCCGATTATTGTACGAAAGGCTGCCCCGCGTCGTCCCTGCCACTGACATGTACCGGGGCCGCCACCGCTTGGCGCTGTGCCCCCCTCTGACACTCTTTGTCTTCCAACGTCAGCGAGTGCATAAGAATCGCGCACACGACCACCGAAAGGCTGAGAAAGTAAGTTCCGAACAAGTTTGAACGACTCGATCGCCCGTCGGCGATCATGATCGGCGGGCGCGTGGTCTGTGGCGATGAGGGCGCATGACCGACATTGAAGGATAGGGGCTTGTAAATTATATGCAATTATTGTGCCTTTCAAAGGTGAGACAAGGGCGGTTGTGAGACGGGGTACATTTCAGGCTGTATAATACTGGAAGTCTGCAAATTGCACTCCAAGACAAGAGCCTGTCTGAGACGTCCGCCCGTGACGGGACGGTCTCGTGCATAACGCGACCTTTGTCTATAATATGAGTTTGTTTGAGCGTCGAATCTATTTTTCGTCAGCTCAAATTTTTGAAGATGAGGACCATGAGGAAGGCGGTCCAAATGGCATTTGTGATGACTTGAGTTGAGGAGAAACAAAGGAGAATAAGGGATCTGGTGTCAGGCCGTGTCTGACACGCAGTGCCCGTGTGGTGAGACTTATAATGTTGGCGTGGACTCAGTGAAGATGGATTCGCGAGTAAAGATAGAATTCGAACAAGCCCACCAGATTTCACGAGTCCATGACGCAACATTCAACAAAGAAACGTCCTGAATGCCGAAAGGGGACGAAGCTCTCGTTCGTACCCAAGTGAGCGAGAGGGATGCGTGGAATCAGATTTGGAGAAGTTGAACAGGTGATATTTTGAATGCAACTGTCAGGTCGAGAGTGTGGTCATTTGATTTGAGCCATCCGGTTCAGGTAGTAAGTCTCCAGAAGCACGGTCTGTCAGACGGCGTCGTCCAAGCTCAGGCTGGTTCTCTGGCTGGAATTGATATATCCGGCTCTGGATAGAACAAGTCCAGGGTCGACGGAGTTCGGTGCCTAGGACCATCAGCTCGAACCAAGGAATGACCTTTCAGTGGAGGTCGGTTCCCGCAGTCAGACTCTAAAAAACAAAATTCAAGATAGTCAATGTTTAGTTATTTAGAGGTCGGTTTCTGTCCAGGAAGGAAGGAAGGAAGGAAGGAATGTCCAGAGCTATGATTGAATCAACTTGATTCACGCTGGGGACTCTAGACCCACCCGGCTCCTAGATCAGCTCTCAGCTGACGCTTGGGCTGCCGATTCTCCTCTTCGTTTCGTCTCAAAGAAGCTCCGCCCGCTGCCAGTCGAGTTGCAGTCGTCGATTCTAATCCAACCGAACAACAGACACCCTCGAACGATAGCGAGGCTCACCTATAACTACAACCTCTTGGTAGAGCGGTTAACCAACAGCCAAAATCCGCGACTCGTGGAATCTGTCCGAACTTGAAGCTATGTTCGCCACCCAGTGATACATCGTGCGCGCTTTTAGCCACCGCAGCTGGATGAGGATGTCCCACTGGCACCCTTTAATCTCGCCCGCGAAGCCTCAATGCAACCTCGATGACATCAGGCTCAAGTTCGCCTGTTCCATTCCCATGCGCGGCTTTCGGGTCCCCTGGACTCTTCCACTGTCTTCGTCCGTTGCCTGTGCGCGACTCCGGTTGAGGCGCGACAAGGTAGAGTGTGATGGCTGACAAGAAACCGGCAGCAATGGCCCGGCGCCAATGATCATCCATCAACATCGCCGCGGCCTTCCGTTCCGAAGTCCCGCTCAAGTCCCGCTGCTTCTGACGTTCACTTTGGCTGCTACTGTACTTGCTCTCGACCTTACGAATGCCCCCTTTCGCGCCTCGCCACATTCTCTGCTATCAAGGGTATCTATATCCTAATCTGTCATGCCAGTCAACTTGTTGCCGCTCGGGTCTGGTACAACCTACTGCTTCCCAAAATTTAAAAAGACTTAATACTATGAGGCTGTGAATGCACCTTTACATCCTACGCTCCCCCATCCTCGGTGAACCTCGAGATGTCTGACAGCGACCTCTACAGTCGTCTCCTCTTTCCGTAAAAGCAGGGATACCCATTGTTTCATCCACAGCCATTCGATGACCTTCCAGAGACTGGTACAAAGATTGGGGACGTTGGCCTTATAACCCAGGATGGATTCTTTGACCCCATTTTTAATATTCTCCGCGCAAGAGACGATCCCTCTAACCGATTTAGTGTTCCATTATCTTTTGAGCAAGTCCTTCTCGGCCCTAACGACATCGCGACGAGTGCCCAAGTCCATCCCCCAGGATCTCACATATCTAATACGACCATAAGCAAGGGGCGCCTCGATGTGGAGGCCGGCGTTGAGAACGTGTAAGTATTCTCGTCAATTACCTCCACACATGTGAGACTCATGGCAATGCAGTTTTTTGCCCTTCGGGGCGGGCGCAGTGGTCGAGGTATCGACGAACTCGAAAGAAACGGGACTGCTGCTGTTACCCGACGGCGCCTTCCGCTGGGACTTGCGGCGCCAACAGGTGTTCCGTGACTACGCGTTGAAACACGCACACAACTGGTACACGTTGTCAATGGGGCCCTCCAGCGCATGGCTGGAAAGGGTGACCTCTATCTTGTCACCGGCGTCACCAAGTCGACATCCTGGAGTGTCGCAGCCCTCGAAAATCACTCCGGCGAGGGAAAGCCCCACCCGTCCATCTCCACCCACCCACCCAAAGCCAAAGCCAAAGACATACCCGTACATTACTTATAAAAATGCGCCCCGTTATTACGAACCCGAACCCGAACCCGAAACGCCCGGCGCCCGGCGCGTCTTTGCGTGCTCGTTGCTGTTTGTGTTCTTCTGCGCGCGATCCGTGGGGGTGTGGTGTGCTCGCATGCGGACCCGGATGGCAAGACACGACACTGCAGCAATGACAAGGATGAGCCGCACGCAAAAGCTACGCGACGCCCGTAAAGAGCCCAAGATACCGACCGAAACCGATACCAATACCGATACCATACATACCAGCTTGCCTCATCCGTTCCCGTCCCGTCTCGCCACCAGCCACCACCAACCAGTCATATAAGGAGTAGTATCTATTCGTTTTAGTGGTGAGTTGATGTTTTCTTGCCTCCACACACAACACACGCTAACTCCCTCTCTCCCCACCCACAGCCGCCCGCCCCACCCCACCTACTCTACCCTAGCCTTTTTTTTATTATGGGTCTTACGCCGCCTCACATAGGTCTTTTTGTATGTACACTACCGATTCTTGTACATGTCGTCTCTTCTTGTTTGTTTCGTTTCTCTTTGGTCTGAACCCTGCATTTTACTCGCCTCGCCTATACACACCTACGTACCTATCCACCTATCGAAATCGTACTCTGCATCTCATCTATACACCGCGCTTGGAAGCGCCCTCTGCACATTTTTAAAATTATTATTACAATCTCATCCTATAGCGTGATATATTTTATCGCATCGCGTCGTCGGTACCTAAGCTTAAAATATCTCTGTTAGCCAAAAAAGCAACCAAAAGATTCCCGCTAGCCGATTTGAACGACTGACCTCGTCATTGATCCAGATAATACTAGTGACGCGCTCTACCAACTGAGCTAAGAGGGATCTGACACTACCTCTAGGTGGAGGAGACTACATGCAGGTAAATATCACCCATCACCAATCCAACCCGACGTTCCATCTTTGACAAAAATACTCTACTGTGGTTTCAATGTGGTCCTGGTGCAACTCATGGATCCATGGGTTGGTCACTTGGCAGTGGTAACCGATGCTATCTCCACGTGGGGGAGACCGTATTCAGCCAGAATCTCCGATCACCAATCCAACCCATGGATCCATGGGTTAGTCGTACACCGCCGTTTGTGTCTTTTGGTATGGCGGGCTTCCAACGACTGGAATCCATACCACTCTGACCCTAATTTAACAACTATTATGACCGCACCTTTTGTACCGCACCTTGATTTCACAAATCTCCTTATTTAGACTTTGGCGTTTGTTTGTTTGTACATTGCTCCTATCTGTCTACGTCTTCTTTTATCAGTGCCTTCAGCAATTGATTAATTATTGAGCATACCCTCCTCGTCTGAGCAATGGGAGATGAACGAACCGACACGGAGGTTCAACAAATACCCATTGGCACCCATATGGTATGTTTCGAACCTACCATTCTTGCTATTGCTTATCCATTGCTATCCAGCATATCCTAACAATTCCTAGTAAATTCTGGAGGGCGCCCATTCCGGTAACCGTCCTCCATTACGACCAAGTAGTACCCCTCGGTCCGCAACCCGCCCACTCCCGCAGCTCGTCGCCTGCGCTGTCCACCTCTTCTACCGAGCCTGTGATGTCTACCTCATTTTCTGAGAGTGACGACGACGAGGCTCCTCCCAAGACTGTTCAATGTCTTGGAAGGTTCAGCAGTGGTCTCGAAGCCGAGGTCACCTATGGACAGATGTACAACCCAAACTCTCCAAATGACCAGCTCCCGGTCGTTATAAAGATTTACGAGATGGAATCTATGGAACCCCTTACATCTGAACTACAGGCGTACCGGCAGCTAGAATCCCTTCAAGGCACAGAACTGCCTAAGCTATGGGCAATCATTGCACCATTCCCTCGCGAATGGATCGGTATCGTTTTCGAGAACGTGGGACCGTCCCTTGTTTTAGAAAAGTGGGATGGCTTAAAACCAGATGAAAAGTGAGTAATTTATAAACAACGCTGTTTTAATATCAATGTTTGTCAGGATTAGGCTCCATGGCAGTCTCCGTGATATCCACCGTCTTGGGGTGGAGCACGGTGACATAGCGTTGCGGAACATCGTGAGACGGCCCACAGGAGCTCTTACATTCATAGATTTTGGACATTCAAAACTTCACCATTGTCCCGGTGAGGACTCTTGCGAAGAATTGCTATGTTTGAGGCGGTATCTTGGTCTTTGAAACCTCTTCACCAACCGCAGAATATGTCGGGATTGACCGGTTCGAAATGTGGGGGAGAGCACCACGTCAAAAGCTAGATTAAGCAGCAGATTCTCGTCGTTGACCTGCGCAATAGAGACATATATTTCGTCGAGGGAGGGCGAAAGGGCAGAGAAGGTGGCAAAATCCTCAACGGGCAGGATTTTCTGGAGAAGCGGGCGACTATTTGATTTGCGGGTGATTGAGTATGTCATGCACATACAAGACCCTTTAGAAACATCAAAGAACCAAATGAAAACTCCAACGCTTGGAAAAGCTTCGAGACACGCGCAAAGTATTCGGGGTGTCGAGATACCATATGCGCAGTTGTAGAAACATACAATGATACTGATAGTACACGTCCATCCAGGAAATGCTTCATAATGCACAGAGCAGAGAGTAGTGCAAAGCGCGGGGGCTTATGCAGTCGTAGACAGCGAACGGATTAAAGGTGCAGACGTCCGCGGGCGGGGAGAAGTCGAACGAACAGAAGCAGCAGGTGGCGACGTCGAGTGTGTCTGCTCGGAAGCATGACGACGATTACGAGTCGAACGAAGTTTCTGTGGATTCGCGGAGCCGGGAGTGGCTGGCGACGCCACTGGGGATTCTGAGGACGGGGTTTTGGTAGTGGGTGGGGGCTCGGTAGGCTCGGCAGTGCGCATGAAACGCTCTGCGATAGGGAGGTGCGGGCGCGGGGCATGGATGTGCTCTGAGGCGGCGCGTCGGGTGTGGCCTTTGGATAGCACACCCCGGGGGGCTGAGGAGGACGCGGAGCGAAAATGCGCCACAAAGCCGGACGGTGCGGCCTTTGAGCCCTTCGAACGCTCTATTTGGGCACTATCTTTGGGAGGTGGCGGGGGAGGAGATGAGGGTTTGCGCGTCAGGGACGCGCTTATAGTGGATTTAGATTTGGATGGAGGAGCAGTGGAGGCAGATTCTGTGGAACTCAAAGTCTTTGAAGGCTTGGCCAATGTAACCGCAGGACTGCCGGGACTCAATGGTGCACTCTCTGCGGACTGTAATGGGCTGCTAGGCCGCGACACCAAGACTGGTTCCTCAGAGTCACTGCTAGGACTGTGATCACGACCCCGTCTCCGGACAGAGGTCAACGATCGTCGCAGGCTTCGAAATGCGTCCGGCACGCTGGGCAATGAAGCGCGTCTCTTCTTAGTACTTTTGTCTACAGAAAAGATAAAGAGGCGCGCAGTTATCTCAGACGCGAGCGAACGCACCGACGGGAACGAGGATACGATCTGGCGCAGTTTCTGTCCCCGCAGGGTACATCGGACCATATTGAGAGCCTGGTAGGCCGGTGTATGTTCCAGTACGATCGCTGAACGTATAACACCCAGTGTCCGCATCGTATCCCGTTCGGACCATCCCCTCCGGAAGACGATAAGAATCCTGCAGCAATACAGTTAGTGGCTTTAAGAGGACGTGAAGTCGAGTAGACCTCATCATATTGCGTCCATCGTCCCATAGTGCGGTAGAGAATGTAGAAACTGGGCCTAAGGGAGGAACGTCCTCGTGTAAAGCTTAATGCTTAAGTCAAGATTTCGAGTCGTGTGCATGGTTGCGATCAGCTCTGCCCAAAAGCGGCGATGAGATGCGTGCGTGTGACTCAAGCAGATGCAGGTAAGTACGACTGCGGACAGTCGAAGTGAGTTGATTGTTCAGGCCCTGTTCGGGATCCCCAATTAAAAATCCAATTCCTAATTTTCCCCGCCAAACACAAAAATTTAGGATTTAGAGCCGGAACATTTGGCAGGGAAAATTAGGAATTGGACTGTTAATTGGGATCCCGAACAGGGCCTCAGGAGTCGCAGCCTCCGTTGTTTGTGTTTGACGTTCATCTGTCTCTGCCTCTAACTCTCTGTAGCTCCCTGTGAAGTCAACTTTTTTGTTGAGAATCCAGATGTGTCTTCAGCGATTCTTACCAAGGCAAACTAAGAACGACGTCTCAAGAAGAAAGAAAAACAAACGGAATTGGGATTTGATGGGATTGCTCGATTAGGGTTGAACAATCCAGAACATCCCTATCTTCAAGTTCTGTTCACAACGCACGCTATGGCTCCCAAACGCAAGCACAAAGATACAGAGCTTTCCGCCTCCGAACTTCGCATCCGTCTCGAAAAAATTGGCGAAATGATGGATGATCTGGAGGAACAATTGTCGCTCCTACGCACCAAAATGGAGCGTGTTTCGGAGAAACTCGATTCCATTGATATCCTTGCTGGAGTCAAACGGAAGCGGAAAGATGGAGCACGTAGTCGGGGACGCCGATCGGTGAACACCGAGCCGGTAGATGGCAACGATGATGCTCAGCGAGCCAATGTCGGTGATGTAGCCCCACCGCGGCGCCGTAACCCTCCGCGGCTCACCAATTCTCAACGCTCCGTATCGCGAGAAGCCTCACCTGAGAGGCAGCCTAGCTTGTCTGACGAAGAGAAAACTGATTCAGAAATAGGTTCGTCTCCCAAACGGCGGAGGGTCGCAGTGGAGTCGGATTCCGATGCTAGGGACTTATCTGAGGAAACGCCTCGAAAACGAGTGCGTCACCGCAGCGACGCTGGGGATTTCGAAGCGGTTTTGTCTCCTGCCAAGGTTTATACAAATTCGCCAAAGAAGAAGAGGCCTTCATATCTACGACACCAAGACGGCTGCGACGACGACGACGCGGCTCCGTCTACCCCGCGACCCAGTTCACAGCAAGCTGAAGCTCAGGTACCTGAGGGCACTAATCAACACACATCGCCTCAAAACCTTTTCTCGTCGAGTGAGGAAGAGTCAGAGCCAGCGCACGAAATGCCTCGAATACCAGTTCGTCGCCGCAAGCCCCACTCGGATGCTCAGATGGTAGTAGGAGACGACCTCGCCTCCACCGCACATTCAACGGACGTCGACGACTTGGAGCGTACGTTTTTAACTGATTCCAGAATTTTTTGGACGCTGACGCTTTCCCAGTTCCGACTCCGCCGAGTACGCCAAAGCTCACTCCAAAGCAGCGGACCCGCGCAGCGTTGGAGAAATATAAGAATAAGCGGGAGAACAGGTCTTCGCCGAGATTTGTTGAGGGAGCGAAAGTCGGAGGAGCAGAGAGCCCTTCGCCCTCCGATGATGGGTCGCCAGCGATCGATTCAAACGTTATCGAATCTGCCGGTGATGCTGAGACTGAATCAGAACAACACAACTCTTTCATCGACGACAGTGAGCCGCTCGCTGATGCAGCTGAAGAGTTAGAAGCTGTCTTGGGATCACAACGTCGCACGCTGGAGGAGCACTTCGCAGTCTTCATAGAATACATAGTCAGGGTCCGTTTTGAACCCGGTTTTGCGCCCTCACGTATGTTCATTCTGTACTGCAATTCATCTTACTCATTCAATTCCAGAGGAGTTTTACGAAACGGCAATCCGCGCTCTGCGTCGAAAGATCGATGATTTCGTTAATTCAATGAGGCTACACACCTGGAACGCACCGTTCATAGCTACTTTGGATTTACGCCCCGTACTTCACCACGAATTTCATACTGCCGATCAATTTCCTGACAAGCGGGACCTCGGGGACCATGACGTGGAGTACGGTTGTCAGGCTTGCTGGACTCGAGGAGATAAGACTTGCGACGGACGGGGCCAACGTCGTCTATGGACCAAAGAGGGAACATACAATCGTACTCGGGACACTTACGAGGTATCCTCTATCTGTGCCTTAAATATCTCAACTGACCACCGGTGCATAGGACATGTCTGAAGGGGAGATCGAATACGAAACGAAGACGTTTTTCAAGAATCACGCGCTGGCTCTCAAACGACCTTATCAACCTAAGCTCAAGCTCATCATCGGAGCGCGGTGCTGCAATCGCGCGGCCGCCTAGTTCGTTCTTTTTCCCCCGATATTATCTAAGCGCTCATTGCTGAAATATAGCAATGATGCGCGGCACTACCTTTATCGCGTCGCAAATCGCGTCACAGATGCGATTAACCGCAGGGGAAATGAGTTCCCTGACGAGGAGGAGGAGGCTCACAGTCAGTTTGTGAATGATATTGCGAATGAGGCAAGTTTTGTAAATATCACATAATGCGCTCAAGCTAATTCCGTTTGAAGTGTTGGAAGGATTTCAATACTTCCATGCAAAGATGGGAGTACTTTCAAAACAGATTTGACGCTGATGAAGACTTGGAGTACAATCCGTCACATTCAGTCGCCTGATCTTGTTTCTAATACCGTATTCTTTATTTTATTTCTATCGTTATTTCTATATGGCATGAGCGATCGTCCTACCCACCGCATGGCCCTCCCTACAACATCTCCCTAGGCTTTCTTACGAAAAAAATTACGATTTTCTGGAACTCTTTCGAACACAAAAACTAATTTCAAGAAAATTACCGCGTTAGGGTTGATGGACGAGTTTGGTGTCAGCGCCATCGACGCGTGATCCAAACACGATGTGTTTGTCTCTCCCCAGATCTATTCTGGCTTCGCTTTCGCGACTCACATGGCTGCTAAACGTAAGCGTGAAGACACAGATGCCGGCTCGTCTGTGAATACATGGCTCTGCCGTGCCGAGGTGGTGGTCTTGCGCAAACAGAAAGACCATTTGACAGCCCGGACCCGGCGCACGCCGCCTCGTAAATCCCGAACGGGACGGTGAGGATGAGAACCTGTTGGATGTAAATTACACCACTCCTTTTGACCAGCACCGCCGCCCTCAGTGAGGCACAGAGTTGGGTAGAAAGCGAGTGACCTTACAAGTTTAACGCTCAACATCGCAGAGCGGCGATTCACTTTCACCATTTTTTTGGAACTTGAGATTTGTTTTTTCTTGGGCTTGAAGGAATAGTGGATGTTAGACATTCAGGGAGATTCAGAAAGCATAGAACGATTAAAGTACTTGTAGACATTCGGCACTTAAACCAGACCATGGAATGTGGCAAACGGGTCGTCCTGGTCCGTTACCTCGGGAATCTCTATCCCGCCTCGTATGAAGCGTGCAACCTTGGCGTTCGTGAGATGCTCTACAAAGGCCAGTGCCATGTCGGAACCTAGGTAGAAATTTAGCCGTCAGCGAAGAATTCTCTCCCTCTCTCAACCAACACACCTGCAGCAACCCCGGACGACGTCCACACATTTCCGTCGACGACCCAGCGCGCCTCAGCGACCCACTCGATATTATTTGGTGTTGCTCCCTGGAAATCAAAGACAATTATTAACCGTGCGCTCAAATCGACGAAGGTGGTTATTGCAACGCACGACAATAGCACGGAAAAGCGACTTGTTGGTCGTCGCGCGCTTCCCCGCGAGGACACCGGCGAGCGCGAGCTGGTACGCGCCTGCGCACACAGACATCACATACTTCGCGCCCGGCGCCTGTTGAGCGATGAACGCGATTTCGTCCTTTGGAATCTGGTTCTCGCCCGTCGCGTAATCATCCGGGATCGGACCTGTAGTACGGTCATCCGTTACCGTATGTATTGTTGGCGGGTGTGTATGTACCTGCGGGCACCCAGAGGATGTCAAACTGCTTCCCAGAGGCCATGGCATCCGCGTAGGTCATGGTAGGGTTCAATGTCGGGAGGACGCGTCGCGGTTGGAGGGACACCACCGGGTCCATGGTGGCAGAGAGGTAGTCAATGTCGACGCGGTAGGGTACCTCCCCCATTTCGGCGCGAAAACGCGGGCGGTCCGCGTCGTTCAGGCTAGCGAGGATCTCGACCGGGGTGATAAAGTCAGAGAGCGTAACCCCGTCCGAGATGCAGACTGCGATGGTAAGGGTTTGAGGCGACATGCTTTAGAGTTCTTGTACTGCTGTTGAACGAAGTTGAAGTAGACATTTTAGTCCGTATAAATAACTCGTCTGGTTCGTGCCGTGCCGCGTAATCCCTTGGTAATCCTGCTATGCATCTGGACCACGATCCGCTCATCATGGACCAAGAAATTTTGAAGCACGAATGACGGTAAAACAGTAGGAGTATCGCATTCCACTTGTCAGCTCTGAGCGTTTCGACCACCAAGTCGCCAGGTTCTGCGGAATGAATTAATGCACCGCTTATACAGTCTAATTTGAGGTTGCAGTTGACTCTTAGAGCTGGAAATTTCGACGTGGAAGATACAGGAGGCTGGAGAAAACGCAGAATGTGCATTGAGATGTGCGATGTGCGCGCGCCAGTTCCCGAGGTGCTCGAAATGACAAGCACCTTCTTGTCGTGATGCTCAATGAGCTGCTGCGTCCCTTCTTGACATACGAGCGCCAGCTTGTCTAGGGTGTTATTTATCGTTTTTACTCAGAGTCGTACGTCGCAGTTTCGGTGTAAGACTCAAGTTCGGGTTATGTAGGTTGATCATGATGGACCAGTTTGGACCAGTTTGATGTCAGCGCCATCCACGCGCGATCCAAACATAATGTATTCCTTGTCTCTGGCTTTCGCGACCCACATGGCTTTTAAACGCAAGCGTGAAGCCATAGATGCTGGCCCGTCTGTGAATACACGATACCGCCGTGTCGAGGTGGTGGTCCCCACGGTTTCGTCCTTGCGCAAACGGAAAGACAAAGACTCATTGAGAGTGACCACCCCGGCACATCCCGTCGTAAAGCCCGAACTGGACGATGAGGATGAGGACCTGTTGGATGTAAGAGATACCACTCCTTTTACCCCGCGCCGCAACCCTCAGCGAGGTAGAAAGCCGGGTAGAAAGCGAGTTATCTCGTCTCCACTGGCCATCTCATCTGAGGACGAGGCCGAATCGGAAGTGTTTACGCCTCGCAGATCGCACAAACTGCCCAGAGTAGTGTCCAAATATGATACAGATGATTCGGACACTGACAATACGCCTCGGAAACGACTGTGTCGGCGCGAGTCTCACTCAGACGCTGAGGACGTCGAGGTCCCAGCGGGAGACGACCTCCCATCGACCGCAGATTCTGCGGACGACAACGACTTAGAGCGTATGAGGTTCCCTTCTCCCCAGTAATTTCAGTGACTCACGCTTCACAGTTTCGCCTCCGCCAAGCGCGTCAAGGCCCACTCCAAAGCAGCAGAAGATGGCAGTGATGGAGGAATATAAGAATGCGCGGAAGAACAGGTCCTCGCCGATATCTTATCGTCGGGAACCCAAACTCGGAGGCGGAGGGGAAACTTCTTCGGACGATGGGTTGCTAACCAGCGATTCAAGCGCTAGCGGCTCAGATCTTGACACTGAGGGCGACTCAAAGAAATCAGACTTCATCGACGACGCGGAGGAGGCCGCCGATACAGCTGACAATGCCCTTGGCCCAGAATCTTATGCACGCCGTGAACTTGATGACCACTTTGTGGAATTCGTCGAGTATGTCGCGAAACTCTATTTTAATCCTAATTTTCTATCTACGGACAACACGATATCGGACACCGAAAGTGCGTACACAAACTATTCAGCTACCGTCGACTTATTTTGATTCAGGATGGTCTTATGAGGCGGCAGTAAAAGCTATGAGACAACGAACGGATGCTGTAGCTGATTCGATGTTACTTTCGACCTGGTCTGCCCCATTCAGAGTTACCTTGGATACCCGTCCCAACCTCATTGGTCCCATTCCATCTGAATCCAATGATTGCCAAGGATGCTGGACTCGCGGACCTTTCTCGTGCAGTGGCGCAGGCTCTTGCACATTATCGACGCGGAAGGGTTCCTACAATCCCGACACCTTCCAAGTATTATAACTTCTTTTCTTTGAACCGTCTCTGATCTTTTATGTGCACAGGATGAACCGGAAGAGGGCCTTGAATATGAAATGGACACAACCGCCGATTTTGAGAACAGTGCGCAAGCTGACAAACTACCTTACCCGCCTGGGTTCAGGCTCGTCGTTGGAGCCCGGTGCTCCCGTCGGGCGGCCCTCTAGTCAGCTGCCCGTTGGTTCTTCGTGAAAACCCACACTGATTGATATTGTTGCAGCCATCAAGCTCGACATTACTTGTACAACATTTTCACTCGAGTCAAAGATGAGATCGAGATGTTGCGCGATCGGGATGAAAAGTTCTTCAAGAAGGAAGCTCGCGTTATAGAAACTCTCCACGAACGATTCACAACCAATGTGCGTTTTATCTGTTGTACTTCCCTGTCACTCCTGATCTTGTATAGCTGTGGAATGATTTTACCCTGGACAGGAAACAGTGGCGGAATCTAACCAATCGCGAAGCCGTGGGTTGATGCTCTTTGTGGTCACGCGAGGCAAAGACGCTTTTATAGCATAATAAGCTCTAGCGTCGTCGAGGCGCTTATCTATCAGCAGGATTAATCTCATTGTACAAACCGTGATGTACATGTAAATTTGATGAATAAAATCGCAATGAAACGCGGTCAATCACCCAAGCTTGCGCTACTCCATTTCCCTTGATTCATAAACTCGGATGATAAGCTTTCTGTGAGCCCCTCTACTTGTGCGATGCGGTATGTCAATAAATTACTAGTTTAGGGTTGATGGACGAGTTTGGTGTTGGGACTGTCAACGTGCGATCCAAACAACTAGACCCTAAAAATCATGGCTCCTGCGGCAAACGCGTTCGGAGGTGCATGGTCTACGCTCCCGACTTCTCTCACACCATGGATGTAACTGAGCCCATTCACGGCACTCAAACGTCGCGCTTATCGTCGTTTTGCAGATTGGATGTTATCCAATCCATGGGACATACGCAAATGACCCCGGTCCAGGCATCGACGATCCCACTCTTCATGCAACACAAGGACGTCGTTGTCGAAGCAGTGACAGGCTCCGGGAAAACCCTGGCCTTCGTCATACCTATACTGGAACGCCTCATACGGCGAGAACGCAAACTGCGGAAGCATGAGATTGGGGCTTTGGTTATCAGCCCGACACGGTGTGACCGACTTTTAATTCAAGATTCTCGTGTCTAACTTCGGTTCAGAGAACTGGCAACCCAGATACACTCCATTTTCTCGCTATTTCTCTCCGCTCAGCCTCGACCGCCGCCCGTCGATCCTGCGGACCCGCCCGATCCAGAATATCCCGAGCCGCTCTTGCTCATTTCCTCCAATAAATCGTCCCCAGCTAATGATGTCCAGCGGTTCACGACATCTGGCGCTGATATAGTAATTGGCACGCCGGGACGCGTAGAGGAGTTCCTACTGGGAAAGGGCAAAAATATAGTCAGCGTAAAGGAGTTGGAAGTACTGGTCCTGGACGAGGCGGATAGGTGCGTTGCGTTTTCCTTGACTTTTTTGCGGTAATTTTGATATGCCACTAGGTTGCTTGACTTGGGATTTCAAGTCGCCGTGACGCGTATTATCACGCATCTGCCAAAGCAGCGGCGTACGGGACTATTCAGCGCAACCATGACGGATGCCGACGCGCTTTCTGAGCTTGTGCGGGTGGGATTGCGGAATCCTGCGCGCATTGTAGTCAAGGTGCAGGCAAAGAAGTTGAAAGCTGGTGGAGCGGCAGGCACGTTGGTTCGAGAGACGGTGGAGGAAAGACGAATACCTGCCAAGTGAGCACGCATTATATTTTGCATTGACACTCATTGATACTGGCCCTAGCCTGAAAATTCACTATATCGTCTGCCACGCCTCAGAAAAACTAGTCCAGCTGACACGAATAATCTCTTCCGAGGTTACAGAACATAAATCTTCCCGATTTATTGTTTATTTCGCTACGGGCGCCTGTGTAGACTATTTCTACCGCGTATGTCCCTCTAAACACCTCTTTGAATGTCCTGACCATCGTTTTCTAGATCTTACAAGACATCCTACCTTCGGAGACGGCGTTATTTTCGCTGCACGGCCATCTTCCTCCTTCTGCACGAACACGGACCCTGGCAGCATTTTCAGATGCCCCGGCCACAACCGCTTCTCCATCCGTTCTCTTGGCTACTGACGTCGCAGCCAGGGGGCTTGATCTCCCTCAGGTCGATATCATTATCCAGTTCGACCCTCCTTCAGACCCCAAAGCTTTCTCTCACCGTTGTGGGCGTACGGCCAGAGCTGGGCGCAGCGGGAGGGCCTGGGTGTTACTCGTCGGGAGGGAGACGTCGTATGTTGGTCCGTTAACTCTTATTCTTCTGTGGAACTCGAGGCTTATTTATTGCCCTCAGACTTCCTAGCCATCAGAAAAATTCCGATTTCTGAGCGGCCATATTTTACTGGAACGGGAGATCAACCTCTGAGTCTGCCGTCGGCCGGGGAGCTGGAGGACGAGGACGAACCTGTTCGTCCAGATGACGCAGAGGTTTCGGTCTTCCTCGGGCGTATACGGAAAACTATTTTGACGGATAGAGCAATACATGACCAGGTGAGCTCGAGACCTGGCCGTGCTCGCCGTGCTCGCCGTGTTAATCAATGCATATCAAGGCTGCGAAGGCATTCGTCTCGTTTGTCCGAGCCTATTCTAAACATGAAGCGTCCTATATCTTTCGAGTGAAAGATCTCGACCTCATTGGTGTGGCGAAGAGTTTCGGCCTTCTGCGGCTTCCGCGAATGCCTGAATTACGAGACGAGCCTCGCGATGGCTGGGAAGATGCCGTGGTCGACGTATGGTTTCTATTCACTGTTTCTTATTCTGGTAATAATCGCTTTGCAGTGGAATTCCTTTGCCTACCTTGACAAAGCGCAGGAAGCAAAACGTCTTGTCGAAGGGGCAGCTGCCGCGACTGTTCTGGATGCTGAACGAGAAAAGCGACGGGCACAACGGGCTGAGAAGCAGAAGACGTACGTGGCGTGGAGTGACAAGGTCGCAAAGAAGGAAGAGAGGGAGAAGCGACGAGAGAAGAAGGGTAAGAAAAGAAAGTGGTTGAAGACACAGACTGCAGACGGTTCCAAAGAGAAAGACGAGGAGCAGGGGGACACGGGGATGAGGCTGTGGATGAAGGAGATGATTGGGAGGAGATTGCACGGGAGGAGCGCATGGCGAAAAAGATGAGAAAGGGCGATGTCAGCCAGAAGGCGTTCGACGCCGAGTTTGCTGACTTTGACGTCTGAATTTACATTGAATTTAATACAGCCTATATGATATTCGTGTGGAGATCCACCGGGGTTTATGCCCCCGAGCGAGCGAGTATGCGAGGATGGCCGACGCAAGCCCGACGCGTCTGCCGGTCTTCAAATAATAGCGCGACACGTGACGACATTCAGCTTAAGAACGCGTTATTACGCGACGGCTTATTGATCTTGGTCACGGTCTTCACTGCGCTGCTTTACTTATAACGCCTCGTTTTTCGCGTGTTTCTAGCAGTTCTGGCGTTCTATACCTCCAGACTGTCCACTACCACTAGATCTGCCGTTGCAAGGCTCTCCCTGGTATGCATTCCACTGGTTGACATATTACCGAAACTGAACGATATGCTAGATATCGAGAACACTCTCTTCATCTGCAATGCCGCCCATCTTCGATAAACCCACTGTGGACAAGTATGACCTGGTTTTGATTGGTGGTGGCAGCGGGGGCTCCGGTTGTGGGGTGCGGTCGCTACTCTAAGATCGGTTCTAATCTTGACCTTGACCTCAATCCAGAGACGAGCTGCGACATATGGCAAAAAGGTGGCCGTTGTAGAAATGTCCGGTATTCTTGGTGGAACTTGCGTGAATGTCGGTAAGTAAATCACTTTTCGCGTATTCTTCCTGCCTGAACATTTTCTAGGATGTGTCCCGAAGAAGGTCTATCCATTTCTTCAATTATTCTAGGAATGCGGAGCACTCAAGAACCATCTGTCTAGATTATGTGGCATGCTGCAGACTTGCAAGAGAAATTAACCAATCACACCAAAGGATACCATATCAAGGGCGACGCCGTTCCTAAATTCGACTGGGCAACCTTCAAACCTCAACGCGACGCGTATATCCGCAAACTCAATGGCATATATGCCAGCAACTTTGAGAAGGAAGGCGTCGAGAACCACCACGGTTTCGGACGCCTTACTTCTGCAACCGCGGTCGAAGTCACCCGCCCCGACGGCCAGAAATACACCCTTCACACAGACAACATCTGCATTGCGACTGGCGGGCACCCAGTCATTCCCTCGGATGATGAAATCCCCGGTGCTTCGCTTGGCATTGATAGCGACGGCTTTTTTGCACTCGAGGAGCAGCCTAAGCGCGTCGCAGTCGTTGGTGCGGGCTACATCGCCGTCGAGCTGGCTGGCGTGTTCAACGGCCTGGGATCGGAAACGCACCTCATCATCCGCGGAGAGACCGTGCTGCGAACCTTTGACCCGGCGATCCAGCAGACGCTGACTCCGTGGATGGAGCACACCGGCGTTCATCTTCACAAGTCGAGCAAGGTGGTCAAGGTTGAGGGCGAGAAAGGCAAGACCCTCACAGTGACGACCGACAAGGGGGAGACCGTCGAGGTCGACGTACTCTTGTGGGCGATCGGTCGCAAATCACTCACCGCAGGCATGGGCCTCGAGGAGCTTGGTGTTAAACTGAACTCGCACGGTGATGTCGTCGTTGATGAATACCAGAACTCCACCGTAAAGGGAATTACTGCGATTGGTGACGTGCAAGGCAAAGCCCTCCTCACTCCGGTCGCGATTGCTGCAGGGCGCAGGTTGTCCAACCGATTATTCGGCCCCCCCGAGTACAAGGACGACAAGCTCAGCTATGAGGACATCCCCACTGTTGTTTTCTCGTAAGCCTTTCTCGCGATGTCGCTTGTTCACGTCTTACGGACTCTCTTAGGCATCCTACAATTGGCACTGTCGGCCTTACTGAACCTCAAGCTCGCGAAAAGTATGGTGATACCGTCAAATTTGTGAGAAATTCTGTTTGCCTCTTTGTTCGACTTTATACCGACTCTACCGCAGACAAGACTTCCTTCCGCTCGCTTTATTTCTCCATGATCGAAGAAGAGCACAAAGAGCCGTCAATGTTCAAGCTCGTTTGTGTGGGCCCTGAGGAGCGCGTCGTTGGCATCCATATTATCGGCGCCGGCAGCGACGAGATGATGCAGGGCTTTGCCGTCGCCGTCAAAATGAAGGGTAAGTTCCTGCCCACACTTTTATGTAGTTATTGATATCTTGTAGCGCGCAAGAAGGACCTCGACGACACCGTTGCCATCCACCCGACTTCTGCAGAGGGTAAGCCTTAATGAATAACGTTTGCGGGTACTTGCTTATGAGGTTACAGAACTCGTCACTCTCCGTTGAGTAAAGGCAGTAGTACATGTTTCAATAGAAAATATACCATTTAACCGGCAACTTGAATTCTCATTTCGGAATCACCAGGATTTTATGATTTTCGTCGCACGTCGTTCTCCTCTATATCCCCATTGGTAAGAAACTTTCTGGTAAGTAGGTGGGAAATATTTGCCCATTCGGGATTTTAAACCTTCTGACTCTCGGAATCCTCCCGACCTCGCACGACTCTCGCAATGACGTACAGTATATAAGGCAGTCTTTCTCGCCCCGAACTTCTTCGCTTTAACGCTGAATCAGCCCCTTGAACCACCAGCAATGCCTTATCTCGAGCTCATGGTCAATGTTCAAGTAGGTCGTGATAGAGCTCGAGACATTGGAGAACTGTTCCGTGCTTAAACTCATCCAGATTCCGAACGAAACGGAATTCGCCCTCGAATTTTCCAAGGTAAGGCGGTTGAGGTGTGGTTCTTGTACATGTGCCGAACCACTTTCGAGGTCGGCGCCAAAGCTTTGGGCAAGCCCGAGGCCTATATCACTACCAGCATAACGTTCAATAAAACCTCACCTTTGCGGGAACCTTGGAGCCTGCCTTTGCGCTCAGCATCGTGCGTCTTCCCATTAATGTTATCACGCACTCTTGTAGATGAAAAGGTCAGGTGAGCCTGGACAACATTAATCCTGAGGCGAACGAGAAATACAGCGCTATTTTGTCCGAGTTCTTCCAAAGCAAGTTAGGCATTCCCAATGACCGAGGATACATGTATGTTTTTTCTGCTTTTCCTTTATCACGCTAGAAATTGCTTCAGAAACTTCTGCGACCAGGAGGGGATATTTGGGGTTTGTGATTATTCTTTTTAAAGGAATCAATGCTTACGGATTGCACAGTTACAAAGGAACGACCTTTGCCACCATTTTTGGAAAGTAGTCATGAATTCGAAGCCTGTACCATTTTTTCCAAATATATAAGAAGCATATGACCTTCCGCATGGCGCGGGGTTCTCGCAATCCGCTGACATACAGTACTGAAGTATTATAAGGTCATCTTTCTGCGCCAGTCTTCCTTCACCGTGAGCCCAGCGCACCAGCAACACCGTTGAGCACTAACAATGCCTACCCTCGATCTCATCGTCAACGTTCAAGTAGGTCCGGATGGC